>JAQJVL010000368.1:840041-934068 GCA_035578905.1 Stictocephala bisonia | reverse complement strand
AAAGTATAATAATGAAAACAAGATATATAACGATACTGACTATATATTGTATAGGAAACTGAAAGATAATTATAAGACCACACAACTCACGAGTCATTTATATGTTAAACTATCTAGCTAGCAGTACCTAGCCTGTGAGGTACAATAAAGATAATCCAGTTCTATAACGATAATGACTGCATACCGTATGGTTGACTGACAAGACAATGTGAGGCCACTAAGTTGTCAAATAACAGACAAACAAGCAAGCAGTATCTGACTTGTGAAGTACAGAAGAGACAAACCAGATGTATAACGATACTGACTGCATGCCGTATGGGTGACTGACAAGACAATGTGAGGCCACTAAGCTGTCAAATAACAGACAAACAAGCAAACAGTATCTGACTTGTGAAGTACAGAAGAGACAACCCAGATGTATAACGATACAGACTACATACGGTATGGGTGACTGACAAGACATTGTGTGGCCACTAAGCTGTCAAATAACACTCATACAATCTACCAGTATCTGACTTATGAAGTACAGAAGAGACAAACCAGATGTATAACGATACAGATTAAATACAGTATGTGTGACTGATAAGACAATGTGTGGCCACTAAGCTGTCAAATAACACACAAACAAGCAAGCAGTATCTGACTTGTGAAGTACAGAAGAGACAACCCAGATGTATAATGATACAGACTACATACCGTATGGATGACTGACAAGACAATGTGCGGCCACTAAGCTGTCAAATAACAGACAAACAAGCAAGCAGTATCTGACTTGTGAAGTACAGAAGAGACAAACCAGATGTATACGAACGATACTGACTGCATGCCGTATGGGTGACTGACAAGCCAATACATGACTACGCAACTCACGTGTCAGTTACATAACAGACCATCAACCTGGCAATAACTGACATGTTAAGTACGGTACAAATATCCTACGGACTGTTATGGGTTGTTTAACTACAGCTGCACAGCGGTCGAGTTCATAAAGTCTGGACCTTGGTGGACAGAGGCGAGCTGGTGTTTGGTAATACTGTTAAATTGTGGCACAATATATTCCACCATCACTATCAGTTAAAAGTTTTTGAGCATCTCTAAATTACTGTCAGTTGGAAGTGTTTGAACAGCTTACCGTCTCTGTCAGTCAGAAGTGGTTGAACAACTTACCATCACTGTCAGTAAGAAGTGTTTGAACAGCTTACCATCGCTTTCAGTCAGAAGTGTTTGAACAGCTTACCATCACTATCAGTCAGAAGTGTTTGAACAGCTTACCATCACTGTCAGTCAGAAGTGTTTGAACAGCTTACCATCACTGTCAGTCAGAAGTGTTTGAACAACTTACCATCACTGTCAGTAAGAAGTGTTTGAACAGCTTACCATCACTGTCAGTCAGAAGTGTTTGAACAGCTTATCGTCACTGTCAGTAAGAAGTGTTTGAACAGCTTATCGTCACTGTCAGTAAGAAGTGGTTGAACAGCTTACCATCGCTTTCAGTCAGAAGTGTTTGAACAGCTTACCATCACTATCAGTCAGATGTGTTTGAATAACTGGGTCTGTTTCAGAAGAGGACCCCCACGCTTGGTTACCACGCTTGGTTAGGTTAGGTTAGGTTAGGTTAGGTTAGGTTAGGTTAGGTTAGGTTAGGTTAGGTTAGGTTAGGTTAGGTTAGGTTATAGTAAATTTTTCAAGCGTGGGGGTCCTCTTCTGAAACAGACCCGAATAACTTACCATCACTGTCAGTTAGAAATGTTTGAACAGCTCACGGTCACTGTCAGTCATCTGGGTTTGAAAAGCTCTGAGTAACTTCAATGAATACACACTCTATTGTGTGAATACACAATAACGTGTATTCATTGGTAACTTTCAGTCATACTTGTTCTTCAGTATCAGTGATACGTGTTTGAATATCAGTCAAGATCAGTCATTGTTCAATATCAGTCATACGTGTTTGAAAAGCTAACTATCACTGTCAGTCATATGTCTTTGAACATCTGTTATTATCTATTAAACTTATGTGTAACCATCAAAGTTGTAACATGACTGTCCATAATGAGGCACCACCGATTCTATAAGGGTTAGGGTGGACGGTAGTGCCTATAGAGACGTGTGTGTTCATCAGTTTTCCGGATTTCAGTCAAACCTGTCTAAAATATGCCTGTAAAACATCACCTGACCAGTCGTCAGTCTTTGCTCCCCCACAGGTTGGTTCTCTACGCTTGCTTGTTCCCTTCGTGGTTCTCTGTAAACCTTCACATCGATATAAATGCCGTTCCCTTACTAAACAAATTTTAGAGTTAGCAAAAATTACCTTAAAACTTTCACAATGAAAACAAAATTAGCTAAGCTTTTGTGCCATGTTTATGTTTTTTATATAAGGTGTTTTAAACAAATTATTAAATTAACGACTATGTCATTCTCATGAAAAAAGGAAAGTTAAGAGCCTGTTTACACCGTTTAGAAATGGATTTTCGAGAAATCCTTTTTTAGTGGTTCTCTCTATGATACAAAGGGTAACTGATTTCTAAATGTTATTAAAATCTTTTCAGTAATTCCGGAGATTTTGAGATAAGTGAGTACATCATTTTTAGATTTTGTATTTTAAGATTTATTGTTCAATTAAATAAATTTAATTTAATGTTTACACTGAAACAGGTCAATTTATATTAAAAATGTTTTTCTACCTGAAATTACAAATTTTAAAGCATGAAATATAGCCTAAAAAAATAAAAATATAACACTGGGGTTTCTTTTTGTTTTCAGTGCGTACAAATTAAATAACTCCCTTTTCGGTGATTTCGCAGAGGAAGTTTTGATGTGGTATTACAAAAATCTACACGATGAATTTGTTTTATTTTATTTTTATTTCAAAGTAAATTTTGTGTTCTAAATATTTAGTTAGATTCACAAATATAAAGTGTGTTAGTTGTGCATGAATCAACTTTAAATATCGTAAAAGTGTATTTTTTTTAATTTTATATGTTTAAAAATATACTTCTGTAATACTTACAACAATTTTCTACCTAAATAATAAATATAACAATCATAGACTATGCAATAAAAGTTTCAACTCTGCAGCTCAAGTGGTTCTCTACTTTATCAACATGTATCTAATAAATAATGGGTTTTAAAAATAGCGGAAACAGCAATTGAAGTTACAATAATCTTTTTCATTGCATTTTCACAGATAAATTGGGCAATTGAAAAGTTCTTTAATGTTATTTATTTTATTACCACAAAATATGTTGCAGCAAGGAATTTGTAACCTTCTATATCAAGAAAATAAATGAATGGGCCAAACCTCTATGAGACAAGTTAAATGTTCCGAACCAATGCGCTCTCGTAAAAAATTAAACTGTTAAGGTACAAATATTGGCCAATCTAGGCTTATGTTATATTTTTATTGTTCAGGAAAACAAGGAAAACACATTTAACAAATAAAAATTTAAAAAATTTAAAATTTTTAGTCAAGTTTCAGTGTAACATTTATTTAATACATAAATTATCCTTAAATATAAATTATTTTTGGACACTTAAAGTATGTCTATGTCAGATACGTTAAATTGTATATAAAATAACATGTGATACGAGGTCAAAATTGTTATGAGGCTATAAATACATAATAAGATGAGTAGGTGTCTTTCTTAATTTATGTACATAGTTAATGGTTTATAAATATGGTTCTATAAAATCTATCCCACTATGAAAACATTATTGGTTTGTTTTCTAAATATAAGGGAAATCAATGTAAATGTGCACTTTATGTCGAACGAGTGCACACGTGCATACGCTAATGGTTATTTCTGCACAGCCGGAATGCGGGATACGGAGATACATGTGGGTGAGCATTTCAAAAGAGAACATATCTGACACAACGATTGTCGTCTGCTAACTCTGTTGGGAAATATGTCTCTTCTTTCCTTATGGATTGAGTGAGAAATCACGTTTTGCAAAGCAATTTTTTTCATAGGGGGGATGCTTGTGATTACTACGTTTACTGATGACTAATTTAGATTAGAATTACAAATTAGCGCTTAAAAAATTTTTCTTAAAAAAATAAACGTTACCAAATACAAATGTATTAAGTTTGAAAAGTATTTGATCGCATCCGTCTGAAACTGACTTAATTTTGTGTCAAACTAAACAATACAAAACTAATAATAAACCAGACATTTCTGTTGGTCTTCATAACATTTCAGCTGTGACACATTTTTTCCTTAAGCGTACGAATTGACGAACATATGTACTATTAGCAGGAATGTTTGTTTTCAGAAAATTATCAAAACTATATAATATACTAAAACGAGTTTATTTTTCGTTAGTACAAATTCCTATCTTTTACGTCTCTACAAAAAGCCCTATTACAATTACATAAAAGGCCATCCAAATTATCATGGATTAAAATACAGTGAATATTATGTCTGGAAACCAATATATTCTTTATTCATCGAAACATTAATTCGAAACTTGTTACAATCGTGATGGGATTGGGCACCTACTGTTTGGAACATCATTTAGTCATGTCATACCAACGGGGGACGTCCTGTCGAGGGTATCTTCAATATTCTTCACGGAAGCCTTTATCTTGTGATTTAAAGGTTATAGTGAACTGAATTTAATGCCACAAACCGCATCTCTAAGGAATCACTTTATCAGAAAATAGAGAGAGTAGCCTACATTGAGTATTGACAATTGGCGATGTTAAACAATTTGATTTTAACTTGGTTCTTGCCACAGTAATATTTTACAGTAAATTTTCTAGCATTTTTAAAAAGGTTTAATTAATATAAAACTAAATTTTCATTTTGAGCTGGTTTTATTTGTACAATTTCGATGCATTTTTATTACAACAAAAGTGTGTAGATAATGATTTATTTTCTTAATTTGTTATAAAAAAGATAATTAATTTATAACTTTAGAAAGGGCTTAAAATTAGCCTTTTAGCACCATTTGCTGAAAAAGTATATGTTTGAAATGTCCCCATCTTCATTTTGACAGTGAAGTTAAAATAAAATTGGTTAACACCTCCAATTTTCAATATTTAAAGTGCTCTATTTTATGATATTTTAATATGATATCTATTTCAATATGATAGTGCTATAAATATTCATTAGAGATGTGGTTTGTGGCGATCAATTAAGTTTACAATGCCCTTTAAAGTGATGGGCCACAATGTGTCATTGTAACATCATTGTACCACAGAGCCTTTTTATAATTTACAAATGAAGAAATTTCTATCTATCTATCTATGTATAGGGTTCAATAAAGAATATTGACGATCCCCTCTACAGGACGTCCTCCGTTAGATTGAAATGACTAAATAATGGTCCGAAAATAAGGTGCCCAAGAACTATTAAAAATTGTAAAAGTTTTGAATTTATATTTCGATTAATAAAGAATATATTTCGGTGTTTCCAGATATAATATACACCCTGTACTGTATGGGTATCCTGTACGAAATTGTTTCTCAAAACTTCATATGTTAACTGACTATAGCTTATACAAATAATTTATATACTTTACTATGTGTTTTAAAGCTAAATAATAAAAAAAGATTTTGCTCATAATTATAATACAAGATTTAAGATTGGAATTGCCCAGAAACAAGAGTTTATTTTAAAAAAAGTCCATTTTACTCGGGAAAATATGTTTGAAAACAATAATTCCTGGCCAAATAAAGAATTTAACAGACATTGAGTTGTAAAAAAAGAATTGATGGAAAATCCCCTATATTAAATTGTTGAGTTTTTTTTTTTTAAACAGAACTTTTTGAAACTCAATCAAAGTCCAGTGGCCGATTTTAGAAAAATTATCTCGACACCCAAATAATAAGTTTTCATAACAATGGAAATTTTTACTTAGTTTAATTAATAATTTATTAATTTAATTCGTTATAAAATTTAATCAATAATTTAATTCGTTATATTAATACTTAATATGTTATTAATATTGTAGCCTAAAGTAGACTAGTCTAGTTGTAATATTTACAAATTGTAACGCTATTAAAATCTCCTTATTCAGAGTTTGACAAGTAAAGGAAATGTTGAGTTCATTTTATACCGATCCCTGTCACCTCCAATTCAATGAAGTCTGAGAATATTTTAGCAGCAAATTAGGAGAATACCTTATCCTCAAATTTATTTGTATGTGTTATTTTTAAAGCCCAGTTTCGTGTAAATGGCTTTAAATATTATTTTATTATGCCAACTGTTACATTTATAAACAAATAGAAGAGGTATATTTAGAGTCATACAAATTTAAAAATGGAAAAAGAAATTAAAACATAACAATAAACATGTGTTAAAATTAAAATTATTTTTGATATATTTTTAGAATTAAAAATCATTAAAGTTCTGTTCTCATAGTTCTAAAACAGAGTTCAATAAGTAGACAAAGTAATATCTAATTGAGTTTGAATTGATTATTTAGTATATATTGGGTTAAAACCCATTGCATTTTCATGAATACCCCTTAAAATATATTTAAATATCGCAAAGTTAAATTGAATCAATTTATTTACATACAGCTTATGGCAATACCAAAAGTAAACATTTATGGAAGAACTCCCTCATGGGTCACATAGAACCTGTGCGTGGGGAGTCCCATCAGATGGCAGTTCGCTGTTTATATTATAAAACATATAAAATTAATGAAAGAAAGCCTCATAATTAGATGCTAAATGTAATAATATTCAAAAAATATAACAATAAAAATGACAGGGTACAGCACTGAAAAGGAAAAATACGATGGTGACTGATATAGAAGTTGCAACAAGAACAATAACAATCATTATAGAGCAAAATATAGAGGGGTGGGAATTGTAAGAAAATTGTATAGTACAAATAAAAAGAGTTATACGAATAAAATTATTTTGTAAATCAATTAATTAATTTAGTTTAGTTATATTTGGATGTCTGCTTTATTTATTTAATTTTGGTAATCAAAGAAATACTTTCTGTGCTAATCAATTGTATAAATGTACAAACACTATTAGTTTAAGTAAACTTGTTTCTGACAGTAGTTATTGTCAGATGACAGGATGTAAACTTGGCCGTCTCGACAGTTAAGGTCGTGTTTTAATACAAATGACAATACAGGGTCGGGCAAAAGTATAGAATATATTTATTAATTTCAAAACCATTGAAGGAAATGTAGTGAAATTTTGCAGTTGTGTACATGTCCCTGTATCAAAAATTTAGACATATTTTACCTGTTTTGTTTGCATAGCCAGGTGATGGCCCATGAAAGAAGTCTTAGACATTTTAAATGTAAGCCTACCTCGAGTTATACCTCATTTTAAGGGTGTTATACCTTAAAGGAGTTATACCTAATTTTAAGTTATACCTTAGTAAAAAACAAGAGGTAAACCTGAGGTCAAAAGGATGACCCAATCAGAAAATACAGCCACTGAAAGAATTTGATGTCAGGGTTGGGTAAAAGTCTGGAATGTATTTATTAATTTTAAAACTATTAAAAGAAAAATAATGAAAATTTGTAGTTATATACAGCGATTCAAATAATTTAATGCCAAATTACTAATTTTTCTCAGTTATACGCCTATTTAGTTAACAGTTTCAGGCCCTTGTTGCTGAGTATGTTCTTTATTGTTAACAATCGTAACTAACGACTGCGTTATAAAAATAGCTATGCTGTTTAACTAAGATAAAAATAAGAAAAATCTATTAACACACTTTTGACAGTAGGTTTACCTAAAATAGTCTAAGAATATTATTATAATAATTTGTTACTTATTTTTGTGAAATTTAATTTCTCATATTCAGTTAGATAAATTATAGTTCTACGCAGCAATAGATAATTTAATTGTTTAGTTGTCCTAAATGTAGACTGAACTGTGTGTTTTTCTTTAAATTTTGTAATTAATATACTAACCACAAAAACTGGTTACAGTGGTTAGTCAATTTCCAAGCATGTACGAAGTTTGTAACCTTTTTGTATATTGATGAAAATAAATTATTATTATTATAATAACTATCTTACCTTTTTCTTAAGATGTGTTAGTTTTATGACATTAAATTGTTTGAGAGGCTGTATTTTCTGACTGGGCCAACCATTAGATCTCTGGTTTGCACTCTTGTGTTTTACAAAGAAAGACCTATAAAATAAGGTATAATTCGAGGTAGGCTTACATTTAAAATGTTTAAGACTTCCTTCACGGGCCATCCCCTGGATATGCAAAAAACAAGTAAAATATGTCCATATGTTTGGTATAGGGACATTAACATAACTACAAATGTTCATTATTTTAATTTTAATAGTTTAAAAATTAATAAATACATTTCAGACTTTAGCCCAACCCTGACATTAAACTCTTTGAGTGGCTGTATTTTCTGACTGGGTCATCCTTTCGACCTCAGGTTTGCACTCTTGAGTTTTACAAAGAAGGACCTTTTAAATGAAGGGTAACTTGAAATAGGCTTACATTTAACATTTTTAATACTTCCTTCATGGGCCATCACCTAGCTATGCAAAAAACAAGTAAAACATGTCTAAATGTTTGGTATAGGAACATATACATAACTACAAAGTTTCATTACATTTCTTTCAATGCTTTTGAAATTAATAAATATACTCCAAACTTTTGCCCAACCCTGTATATTTACTGCGTCACTATTAAAAAATTACATACTTACATACGAGCATTAAAAAATGGTTGGGATGAGTCCATCTGATGAAACGTGATAAATTAATTAAGAAAACTTCGAGTTGAAAAGAAGGGTTTTTATTTGTAATATTTGGTTTGGAGCCAAAATGAAGATGTAAGATTACAAAAAATAAATTATTTTCAAATATTAATTCATATCCATCTAATTTATAAATCAAATTCAAGTTATTTACTGCCGTATTTGATAAATGAACTTCCCAAGAACTAAATGATTTAACAATCTAAAAAGGTACATTTGAGAATACACTTAGTAAGTGTTTGAGAATATAGAATGCCACTTGGTAATTTTACGATTACTAATGTTCATTAATGTTAGTGATAAAAACTATCTTTCAAGATCAAGGTTGTTGGAACGTTTCCATAGGCGTGTGTGGAAACTGGGAGGATACGACTTCAGAGTGCAATGCCAAGGTGAGAACCCCACCGAGTTGGCGGCATATTAATAAAAGCTATAAGCAAGCTAATAAGTGATTATAAACTAGTAAAAGAGGTGAAAAAAATCATCGATTTGTAGCATTGCTGAAAATAATTATTACTCAAATAACTCATTAAGGGACAGTTGAGTTAAAGCTTATTAGTGAAGGTTGTTACCAGACTTTATATTTTATATATTTTATCTATACAATAGTTTAATAACAATTTATCACTAAACATAAAAACATTTAATTGTTTTGTATAAGTTCTGTTGTTAGTTGTTCATCGTAAGATGGCGATCACCAATATATTGGCAGTGAATACATGTGAAAGTATGGTAATTTTTTCTACTGTCAAATGCTCCTTAGAAAAGTACATTTATCAATAGCCTAATAATCAGGTTAGGTAATTGACCTTCAGTTTAGAGTGGATTTTGAACCACGCAGTCCTGATCTGATTTTCGGCAAGCTGACAAGTCTGATACTCAGTTCTCTCCCCTGTACATCAGTCGAAACTTGCTACCAACCAATATGGACACCTAAGACTTCTCTAGTAGTGTCTTCGTCAATAGCAACCATCAAATGAATGTCATTAAAGTAGCTCGGTTAAATCTATGATTATCGAATGGTTAAGAGGTAAAGTTAAGTCTTAATATGTAGAAAATTAATTCCTTTTTAACGAAAAAATGGACCAACCTTTATCAGCTGTGGGTTTTATTTAGCTCCATGAAACATGTTGGTCCAGTTTCCAACTAAACATTTATTTTATAGAAATATGGACCAACATTCCTATATTTGGTGCAAATTAAGACCAAACTATATTAGTTTACATGCAAAGTCAAATCATAATCAAGTGAAAAGTAAAATGGGCCAACCTCTATAGTGGGATTTTTCCCGTTTTACCTGTCTTTATTTTATTTCTTATTGACTGAACCTTTTCATTAGCACTGTATGTGTATGGGTGGGCGGGTGGGTCATTAGCTCTGTACGTGTATAGGTGGGCGGGTGGGTCATTAGCACTGTACGTGTATGGGAGGGCGAGTGGGTCATTAGCACTGTACGTGTATGGGTGGGCGAGTGGGTCATTAGCACTGTACGTGTATGGGTGGGCGGGTGGGTCATTAGCACTGTACGTGTACGGGTGGGTGGGTGGATCATTTGGCTTAATAGTACATATTGTACGGTAGTATGTGTGTTACATATAATCTCATCTCAGTTACATATAATCACACTACATTGTATCAACTGGCACTTCAAAGACCAAAACTGCACAGATGTTTATCTCCACACACTTTGGAATAGCTCCTTTTTTAGTTTCATTGTGTTGGCCACAGTAAACCTGATGTAATTGTATTTTGCCTTTGGAGAAAAACCTGTGTTTCAGGTTGTGTTATAAAACCAACCCACATTTTTTAAGTGGAAAAACACATTTTTCATTTTAAGTCCTTTTTTAAAATAGAATAATAATGTTAACCAATATTAAACTTCTCACACAGTTAGTAAGACATATATTACAGTTGGATTAAAATACAACAATGTTTATTATTAAAGTTTGGCACTATACATTTTTAACTTTAGCTTTAATATCTCAGAATGACAAATTTATGGCTGGTTCACTTTGCCTCTTAACCATTCGTAACAAATTTAGAAAACAATTTGTTTTAAAACATTAGTTTCTTTTATAGCATGTTTTTAAAATATGACACATTTGACGTTTTAAAGAAACTGTTTTAAACATTTACTGTATACTCAGTCATGAAGGCGACACATCACTGTGTGCTGCACTATAGAGCTACAGCTTGCAGGTTTATTTTAAATTGAACAATGTTAAGTCGTGCTGAAAAGCTATAATTGGGTACTCATGGTTGTTTGGTAAAAAGAAATTTAAATTTTTTCGATTTAAATTACTATATATCAGCTATTAAAAGCCTCTCTGGTAGTCCATTCAATAAAATTATGTTTATAGTTATAAATACATTACCTCAAAGACGCGAATTCGGACTTTCTTGGTACATGCCGAATTAAGAAACTATTTCTCCGACTATTCCCAAACTTTAAAAACACACCCTCACAGGACTGGTTTTGCTCATCAGTTATTTTAAATCACGTAATTTTACTACAAATTAGATTTTAAATAATTAATGTTTCATGTTTGCTTTTATTTTATTACGTTGAGAAATGCAGCGTCGTGTTTGGCATCTTATGATTTTTAATATCACACAAGTTACAAAATTTATTAACTTTATATACTCAACTTGTGGTTGTACTTTTACCCATATGTTATATAACAATCCAATCGTTACGCACACGTACAGCGAGTCACAGCGGTGTACCAACACGATCGCACTTCTACTACTTCCTGCAATTATATAGACGGGGAGGGGAGGATTCGAGTGTCTTTATGTAAGTCCCGCGGTCAGACGTACACCTAGCGCTGCGAGCGGAATTCAGTTGTCCCTAATGCCGGTCGAACCACCTTAAATGAGAATATCAGAATCATGTATATAAATGTGGTTTGTCAAGGATTTCTGATGGAATTGCATTTGGTAATTGTGTTTTTTAATACTGCATTGGGAAAATTAGACTTGAATCTACTTGTGCCTCTACGTTTTTTATTTTTCTGCCTCAAAAGCAAGGGAGTTTGTAAACTATTTTCATTTGCACCCCTTCCTGACCTGAAAATCCTATTCTGAGACAGACTACGTAGCCCCATTTTGTTGTAAACCAAGTGTACTTGGTTACAACATAATTAACAACAATATAACAACAACATAATAAAGATAGATAGTGTAATGTTGTTGTAACATGTTACACGCAACAAGTTTAAGGTTTCGTTTGATCTTTACCTATCCGACGTAGGAACGAGTAACATGTTTTAAAATATTTTTCTAAATACTCTGTAACATTCATTATTAAACACGATGTTTTATAAATTTAGTAAAATCCATGCTAATAGATTACAACTCTCCATTAAAGTGTTGACTAGAAGGCAACGATATTTTCATGAACTTTTTATGTGCATTTCACTAGGTATTCTTAGGAAAAAAATGTGCTAGTTACCGAGAGCACTTTTTTAAATTATTAATTTCCTCAGGGATTTTAGCCAAACATTACTCACTAGATGTTTTAGAGCTAGACGATATAAAATTAAGTCGTTGTTTTGTATGTAACACATGTTGTATGTTTGTCTATAGTAATTACGACTTAGCACGTACAGCACTGGTCGTTAACACACGAGGAAGTGGCATCACGACAGAACTGGTCAAGGTACTCCGACTGACGCACATTCCAGACACGTTTTACTGTCGGAAACAGATTTCTGGTTGGGAAACGTAGGTCACTTGTTTTTAGAGCTGGACGAAATTATCTACCACGAACAAAGTAGAGATTTCCTAGAAGTTCTCCTATAATTAGGCTGGACAGTAAGCGACCTGCGTGTTAAGTTTAGCACAAGTAGGGGTTTTGGCGGCAGAGGGGAATCCTTTCCACCGCTGAGCCGATTTACTTCACGGGTGTGACTTCTACCTTCAAGTGTTCAATTTTCGTAGCAGTGTTCAGTTGAATAAAAAAAATAAAAACGTACTTTACATGTTTGTTCAAATGCTATTAATTGTGTACACTATTATTCATTGTGTTATTGTTATTATTAATTGTTATTTGTATGCTAAATAATGATTTAATTTAATCTTTATAAGCTTGATTCGTTTGTGTTAATAAACCAACCATTGGTCATGACTGCTAATGAAGTAAAATGGGCGGAGCTTGCTGTTGCGCCGTCAGCAAGTGGCCTATCACTCTGGTGGCTATGACAGTTTTTAAATTAAAATCACACAGTGGGGGAATATTGGTTCTCCGTCTCACTCGCACCAGTGCGTTGAAGTGGTCGTTTCTAAGCGGTCTGTGTTTAATCGAATGATGGATAATTATGTATGAAGGCAACAGTTTAAAAATAAACGTATTATCTACATATATAATAAAACTTGCTCTAATTTAGAGCCTAGATTAACAAGGTATTAATTATTTTAAAATTTTAACATAACCATTAAATTCTTTACAAAAATGTTGCTAAGTCATGTCAAATTAGCATTAAGTGTGTTTTCCCTGAGTGCCTTGTCATGACGTTGGCACTTCAAAAACTGTCAGAAGAATCAAAATACTGTAATTAATCAATTACAACGACTACAAGTCCCAATTACTATAATCTAGCTCTATTATAACGTCAGGACTTTCAGAGATGTATTAGCTGTTTGAAACAGCACTGTAACGTCTTTCGGGTGTACGTCATTTAGTAGATATATACACAAGGATGTATACACTACACAGTGAACGTAAAGGATTCACTTCAGGCTTTCCCATTCTGTAAATAGATTGTGATTTTGAGCAAATTTTAACTTTAAAAAACTACCCTCACTAAGCAAACCCACTTCTAGACATTTATACAATATTGGCATATAGTTGCTTACATTTATACAATATTGGCATGTAGTTGCTTACATTTATACAATATTGGCATGTAGTTGCTTACATTTATACAATATTGGCATGTAGTTGCTTACATTTATACAATATTGGCATGTAGTTGCTTACATTGATACAATATTGGCATGTAGTTGCTTACATTTATACAATATTGGCATGTAGTTGCTTACATTTATACAATATTGGCATATAGTTGCTTACATTTATACAATATTGGCATGTAGTTGCTTACATTTATACAATATTGGCATGTAGTTGCTTACATTTATACAATATTGGCATGTAGTTGCTTACATTTATACAATATTGGCATATAGTTGCTTACATTTATACAATATTGGCATGTAGTTGCTTACATTTATACAATATTGGCATGTAGTTGCTTACATTTATACAATATTGGCATGTAGTTGCTTACATTTATACAATATTGGCATATAGTTGCTTACATTTTTGTTCAGGCAGGACACCAGAATACAGAAACCTGGGCATTGAAAATTTAGTGATATTATATATGTTTTTGAAATTACAGAGTGTTAGATTGCTGCAATATTTTACACTAACATTTGCCTCTAGCTAGGTTTAAATGAAATTGAAGGATTCTTCTGAACAGCTCTCCCTCCAAAACTAACTCTTGATGAGGCAGACTAAAAAATACATGTCCCTAGTCGAATGTCCTTTCCAAAACAAATATAACAGCAAGTATACGTACAAACACAAAATGATCATATGTTAGTGATGTGGCTAAATATAGTTTCTCGAAATAATACTGTATTGGTGTTATACATTATGGGAAATTATGTAATAAATTGTGAAATTATTTACGAACAATGAACGTGTATTTATTTTAGAAAGAGCCCTGATAAAGGACGAAGATACGTGTTCTTAATTAGTACAATACTATTTTGCAATGTATATATGATATACTTCATTATTTGTTAATAATTACGTACGGATTATCCGACTGTGTCGTCATGGAACACTGGTGGCGCGGTGCTGTAATCCAGCAATAGATTTAGCAAAATGTTGAGGAAAAAGTGTTGAAGAGATTGTAGGCGATAGATTCTTTGCTCGGTCCTGTTTACACCGACATAGCGTCTGCTCAATGGTTGCCATCGACATGGATACTACTAGAGAAGTTTAGAATTTCCATGTTCGATGGTAGTTAAAGTTCAGATGTTGTATAGAGAAGAGAACTAATTGTCCGGCTTGTCAGCTGAAAACCAAGGGGGCTATTTATTAGTCGCCCTAGTTATTAGGCTATTAATAAATAGCCCTTTCTGAGGAACAGTCGATCTTAGTAACAATGACTACACTCGTTCATCTACACTCATCACACTCATTCGCTCCTCGTATCACCCATATCTTGACGATCGGCGGTTTACTGATGATGAATGACTAATTTTTTTCGGTTATGAACAAACTAAAATAAATAAAAACTATAAATGTTATCAATTGATACAAACATGTTACGAACAATAATCATAATAACTTTATAAATACTACAATAAGGATAAAAATGTTAATAAAATATATAGTAGTAGAAAAACACCTTTAACAATGTCCTACAACCTATACCAAATAAATTAAATAACAAAAACAACAACTAAAAAAAGTAAAAAAAAAAAAAATAATATATTGGTTGGGCATAATATAATAATAATAAATCACTTTCCAGCAGTGACTTGGCTACCTTAATCATTATAGCAAAATGGTTTCTAGTCTATCCTTTTCTAACACGTAGTCTACTCTTATGTAAACTACCAATCTCAATGCACCCCATCCACCCTACGTACCACCTCGACCTGTTAGTTATACTAGCTAGTTGCTTCTACTTACTAGTGCTAGTGTTTCCTTTAATATGCCCACAACAGTTCTCTGGCCAGAACTCCAAGGTATAATTAGCTGCCAGCAAGTGACAAATAAAGGGAATTTACACATTATCTGTACATAAACACTTCAAGTGGACATTGTCAAGAATAATGGCCTAAGGTCGTATTCTGTTTGTAGTTTGCGTGGTCAGTTTCTGGTGACAAGGAACTACCCACGTACGTGGATACACACCCAGCTCTATGAGGTGGCCAGTTCGATTTAAACAAACGGAAATGATACATTTTAAAGTAGACCGTATGTTGATGTAAATTCATTTCTCTCGGACATTCATTTATTGCCGGCGCCATAATTTGAGTAAAAGATTAACGTTTGTAACTTCAAGAAGATTCTCTCAATCCCACTCGTTCACAGTGGAGATCTCTATATGCATGTTATGAAGATCGACTTCGATAAAACCAAATTATCTTCTCGTCTTTTGTTTTAATAATTTTTTACAAGTTGTAAAGAACACTGGCCTAACAATAAATTGAACTAGGTGTTTTAAAAATCTCTTTCCATTCGCTTGTAATATAATAAGTTAATATTAAATTGAAAAGAAAATATGAAACTGGATTGAAACACATGTTAAACACTGTTTGTTCGAACATATATTATTGTCTTTAGGACAATGAATACAGTTTGTTGTTTTAATAGTTTCTTATCAGATTATTTTTGCATAACAATTTTTAACGATGTAACGACTAATTCATACTTTGGAAAATTTATTTTACTTTGATTAAACTTTCTTTGCATGCCAATGGCATCTGATACCCTCTTTTTTACGCAAACAATGCGAAACGAGTTTATGCTTATTATTGAATTAATTTAGTAACTGCGCTTTTTATGAGTAAGTGAAATGTCCAACAACAAAATCACATCTGGTCCTGACAACGACGACTCCAAGTCTCTGGTCATAGTCTACATGAAAAAGTTGTTGCCGTACATAATGCTAAGCTTTTTGATGATGATCCAAAATCCATTTCGTCTCAAATTATGTGATATAGAAGAATGAAATGAAAGTAAATCTAACTAGCTAGAGCTAGGGAATGACACATGCTCTACATTTATCGGTTGTTAACTTTCAATGAGTAGGGATCTAATTGAGTTAGAGAAATGGTGTTTCCAGACAGCTCTGGGCAAACTGGGGATTATTTTTTGGAAGAGACCATTCAGTTGAAAATTTGAACTTAAAATATGCGGTACAGTAGAAAGACTATTTATTGAAATAATGTTAGACAACTAATGACAATGATAGCTGTAACGTTAGCTTATTACAAACTGGCCTATAAACTTGTCTTAAACTGAGCCTTTGACGAACACCAGAAGTAATGGGAGGAGAAGATAATAGCAAGCATTCTAAGAGAAGAATAGGACAGTTTTCAGATTCAATAACTGGATGCCCTTATAATTAGTAAAGAG
Organism: Stictocephala bisonia; assembly: GCA_035578905.1. Lineage (NCBI taxonomy): Eukaryota > Metazoa > Arthropoda > Insecta > Hemiptera > Membracidae > Stictocephala > Stictocephala bisonia. The sequence continues at coordinate 917,205 of JAQJVL010000368.1, read as the reverse complement.
TCATTCGGACTATTTGATGATCGAAACAAATCTCCGCAATTGTGATCTCCGAAGAGCATCTTAAACACTAAAATTTTTAATCCTACTCAAATAAAACAATTTCTTCAAGTTTATGGATACATATTTCGGGGCTTGACACTATAGTATTATACAACTTTTAACGTTACGAGATTGACGAGGTAAACCAGTTCTTATTTGAATGTCTCAACCAGTTCCGTTCCGGATGACAAGCATTCCCCAGGAGGCGTTCAGGCACGACTGCACGCCCTTGAACCCGCAGACGTGACTGGAGATTACTGCTGGAACTGGAGTCGTGGAGGGCTTCATGGAGTCATGGAGGGATACATAATATTAATGCCTGAGGAGAAGCTTAAGTAATTTTAGAAATTTATAATTAGCAACTTCTATTTGAAATGAGGATGTTAGATTTGAATTATAGCTAAAAAATAATGCAAAAGCAATACGGGTAACAGTAGTTTCCAAAGTTATCTAATCAGGGGATGTAGCCTACATTTTAAATAATCCTCACAGATCATTGATCCCTTCAGGAATACTCCACGCCATACCCCCATTGTGTTATATGTGTTCGATAACACGGAGGGAGGATCTGTCACGTGTACGCTGGGGGCGTGGATGAGACCTTCATATTTTGTGTGTACGAGGATAGGTGGGTACATAATGCACTGAGTGTACGATTATACATGGTTGGCATGATATTGTTACACCCTTTCTTCAATATTTTCAGGTGACTTTTAAACGCTCCTCCTTAATTATGTATTTGAAATTCCATGACTCCAAGAGAGATTCAAGAATATTTTGAAACCTTCTTCAATCATTATGAACATTCCATCTTCTCTGTGTAGCTCTCTCCACTAAGGTATGAAAATGTCAGATGTTTATGGCAAAAAGATCATATTTATTTTATGCTATTGAAAAGAAAATACGCCATGTTATGCTGTAGCAGATTTATATAAGTAATTTTAGCTATACTTGTCAAAACACAAAATCAGTGGTGAAAGACCTATGTTAAAATCTAAAGTATCCAAATTTTATCCTAATCATAGTAAAATAAATCTGAAAGGAATCTGGTGATAACCACCGGATTTTCATTTGTCACTGGTCTATTAATAAACGAAAATTTCTAAAGAATAGCCAGCCTTGGTTTGTAACGAAGATTAGATTCACCATAAGGGTGTGATCTTGTTCGACCTCGGTTCGTAGCAGAATCCGGGAATTACCTCAAGGACATGCTAGAAGTACCCATGGCATTAGACGTAGGAGTCGATAACACAGCATCGGCATCAACCCACGGAGTATTATAGTGGGTGGGACAGGTCTCATATAAACGTCCATTAAATCACTTCTATCACAGTAGTTAAATAGTGAGAGAGTCGCTCTTAATTAGCTCAGTTTACATCTTGCCATAGGTCTTAGCACAGAACTGAACCGAAACGTTCTGTCTTAAATAAATATGGGGCCTTTTCTCTTGAAACCACGAAAAGCTCTCTGTATAAATAGTATGAAGGAGGAAAGTAACCTTTCAACGACATAATCATTTTATTGCTTCTCTGTAGATTACGAATTTTGTTTAGCAAAAAGAGCACACGAGAAAAAAATACTCACACTAAAACAAAAAATAACAAAAAATCAAACCAGTCAAAAACCTTCTTATTAGGATTACACTTATTTATAACTCCATTTACCAGTTCACGTGGCCCTGCAGGTATGTGCGTAAACTTATTCAACGAGTGAATTACCGACTGTTAGTTCAGTTGGGCCCAGAGGCTGTCGGTCATGTTGGTTTTCTTCCCATAAAAAAATGTTATTTCCGAACCGGACATACGATCACGTGTAACCAAACTAAACAGACGATATTTGTTTTAAGAAAATCTCAATTAATTGATCAAGAACGAAATTGTACGTTGGAATTGCTATGCGAATTCCTAATTAGTTTTATAGAAAAAACATAAAATATTTATTTTGAAGTATTTATTTTCACATATTGTAAAACTACGATTATGTATTCAAAATATCGAAAGCAAACCAAATGCGCAATATTATAACGTTTACAATGACACCTTATACACAACTTTTGGTCAATAAATAATGAAAACAATGTGGATTCGCAAATAACATTGTTCTTACGGGATTAAAACCATCATGGCCGACAGCCTCACCGGACTCTTAAACAAGGGCCTCCGCAGTATGAAAACAACTTGGAGAAGAAGGATTCTGGAGGAGAGCAAGCATTGATATATATTCCATTCTTGTTCAAAAACAACCCTTTCACAATGTTGTTCCTAAAACAAATCCTTTAAAGACGTGATGTCATATGATAGAAAACACTCTGAATATTATAAGTAGTACTAGAAGAATTTTATAATTTTAAATATTATGTTTAAAAACCATAGTTCCATAGTTCAGGCTTTAGAATAATTATAAAATAATTATGGTAAACCACAGTATTTTGAGTTTGGAATGGTATATGGGATGGCAAGTATTGTCAGCATGTCGGATGTATCCAACTATCGATACATCGCAAACCAAATATCGATTCAATGATAATATCGAAAGAAAAATATCGATATATTGGGTCAGAAATCTATGGAATTGTAAATGATTATCTGTTTAAATTTATGCAGTAACTGTTATGTCATGACCAAAAATGCACTCATGTTTCGCTGCCACTATTTAGCTACTGAATGTAAAAATTATATACATTTATCTACACAAAACAAGTTGTGGTCTGTGGGGTGAATGAAAAACATTCAAAATAAGAGTAATCATACCTTTAATTATTACGTTAATTATAAAAGACTAATCTTATAATTTTGATATTTTAGTTTTTCTCATTAAATATGCCATTAGGCTGCTTATAAACACTAACAATTAAACAAATTAACTTGCTAAACATACTTCCAAAATTTATCAGATAAACCATTTAAAAATAAAAATTAGGAAATCAATTTTTCACTTAGTCTGTTTCGTTTTTCCGTTACAGTGTTTCCAACTTTAGAAAACAATCTGTGACTTAAAATAATAAATAAAGGTACTTTATTATTTCAATGCATTTTTAGTTAGTTTTTTTCGAATCGTGATGCTTTTGAGGAGAGAGAATAACGTCAATATTCAGTGATATGATATATCGGACCACAATATCGATATGGCCGATATTATCGAAAGAAAATATCGATACTAATATATCGATGTATCGAAACTTATTTATCGATATTTCCGATATATCGTTGCCATCCCTAGATAGGATACGCCAGAAAGGACAACAGAAAGGGCCACGAGGCCCGGAGTGACGCAACGACTCAACAAACAATGAGAAGCGTGTCTCTGAAATTGCCCGGACGAAGAAATTACGTTTAAGTAGGATTTACTCAATCGGTGAAGTATTTGTTAAATACAAATTATTATTCTCTGAACGCCAACGTAGCGTGGCGCTAGAGCATTCGAAGACTTCTTTGAAATAATTAGCTTTCAGGGTTTTTCCACATTTTGCTAGAACTGTTTGGATTTTATAAAACGATGAATAAATATGATTTTGTATGTAGATAACTTGTAAAGAAAGTTTATTCTATACTAATTTAGCTATCAACACTTAAAAGGATACTAGCCACTTTCTAAAGAGACGTTCAAAAGGATTATTACTTTGTGGTTTTCGAAACCATAACTTGTATGTCTTATTAATGTTTAATTTACACAAATAAAAACATCACCATATGAATTCAATGAAAAGATCGAAGATATATTGAAGTTCGTTTTATCATTGATTATATTATTGTTTACAATATTCAGTTCATAAGGTCATAGGAATATTTGTGTCAATAGTTTCATTAGATACATATAAATTGAAACAAATAAATGTGTTACTATTGACACAGTTAAATTGATATTGGTAGCACTGTTACTAATATCACCTGTTCAACTTCCAATTCACTGTCTATCCGAGTCGTTTATATCAGATCCGCCACCTGCTAATATAAAGTACATTAAGTAATATACATGGAGATAAACAATCACTCCATCGTGGACCTTGGCTGTAATCAGGTTCAAGTGGACCAGGGGGTTTCCTGTTTCAAAGAAAGATACAAAACTGTAATGAATGAAAACATACATTTATATGTAAAACATAAAGGGTGTATATTATGTCTGGAAACACCCGCATATATTATTTACTAAACTAAATATAAATTACAACCTTTTACAGTCGTAATAAGAATTGGGCACGTACTTTTTCATTTCACACTAAAGGGGACGCCCTGTTCAGAGTATCGTCAATATTCTTAATGGAAGCCTATACCTTGTGATAAATCTTTTTAAAGGTAATAGTTTATTGAATTGAATGCCACAAACCGCATCTCTAAGGAATTAATATCAGAAAATAGAGCACTTTGAGTATTGAAAATTGGATGATTTTTTTAAATATTTTTAAAAAGTTTAATTACCTGAAAACACACACACAAACACACACACACACACACACACACACACACACACACACACACACACACACACACACACACACACACACACACACACACACACACACACACACACACACACACACACACACACACACACACACACACACACACACACAAAGTTAAAACGTAGGGCTACTTACGTATTTTTAGGATGCAATAAAATTAAAAACTGAGTATCCTTCATATTTTTTTATTAAAATTGATTAACACAACATTTTTTCATGTAGATATTTATTTACATACGATGGTTTCAGATCGCAAGCCAAAATATAGCATTATATTTAAAAAAATTCATATTTAGCCAATTATTAATCAACATCATCACCAAAAATGTATTCATCAAGTATTGATATTAAAGACCTTAAACATGTTTTTGTAACACTGGAAATAATAAGTATTTATATAATATGATTATATTCATATTGATATACTTGTAGTTACTTCATTTAAAGTGTCTTTTCGCAAAGCTACGTGTTAATCAAAGCGGATTGAATTTTTATCTCACGAAGATAGTACTAACTTGTACTCATGGGGGCCTATAGTGCAAAATATATACGGTATATCTGGAACGTCAAATTTCTTAAAACTTTTTAGTCAAATAAAGTTTATAGTTTAAAATCACTTATAATCAGTAACAAATTTACTTTACTGCCAATTTGGGCATGGCAACCTTGAAACATTAATAGCCAATAAAAACACAGAAACAAGTTTTTAAAATAAAAAAAGAACTTTTAATTCCTTCAAGAGGTTCCTCAACCGGGAGAAGCAAGGTTGGGCTTTTGGCAGAGTACCTTTGTTGTACTGAAAATAAACTAAAAAAACCACACGCAAATCACTAAAGTAACATGAGCGTGTGTGGGAAAAAGGAAAGAAACACAAATAATTGACGAATGTGATCAAGGACAGTAATCATATTAATAAACTACGGTGGGAACTGCGGCTGGAGGAATTATCTGAGAACCATCTGGATGGCCTTGGGCCGAAGGAAAAAGAAGAGTTCCATCTAATGATACAGCGAGATGAAGCAAAAGTTCCTAAAGGTGTCCAGATTGATGCTAGTAATGGTAGCAGCACATTTTGAGATTTCAAGTTTGTTATCAGTTACCACCGTACGTGTAAAGGAAATCGTATAAAAGTTATGTTGCATAAAATATAACTATGTTAAGAAACTCTGGTGACTTCCGGCACAGAATGAGAATAGATGACATGTGTATACAGTGGCATTGATCCACCCACCCACTCATACTCATACATTGGTATTCACCCACCCTCCCTCCCACACACACATACAGTGGTATTGACCCACCCTCCCTACCATACACGTACAGTTATATTGATCTACCCACCCTCCCATAAACGTACAGTGGTACTGACCCACTCACCCTGCCATACACGTACAGTGATACTGACCCACCCATCCTCCCATACACGTACATAGGTACTGACCCACCTTCCCGTACACGTTCAGTGGTTCTGACCCACTCACCCTGCCATACACGTACAGTTGTAATGGTGGCTGAGTCAGCCTCTTTAACCAGACAGGACATATAAATTAGAGATTTTAAAATAATAACTTTTCACGTGTTACCTTTGTTTGTGTTACCTATGAGTTACCTTTATTTAACGAGTGAAGTACCGACTGTTAGCTAAGTTGGGGATTCGAACCTTGGAAATGCCCTCCGCCTTAGCCACTGAGCCACCATGGTGGTAACTGCATACAATAACATAAAAATTATACTAAAACTTGACAAGCCAGCTAAAGTGTATTCTAATTGTGATATATTATTTATTTTAGGTTAAACAAAGTCTAACTAGGATTAGAAATTTACTGTGATATTGATTTGTTGAGAGGACCTGAAGGTCATGTGAAAATCAATAGCATGAAACTAACGCACGAAATTGCATGCATGATGATTCGTTGTGAAAAAAACCATCATGTTACTTATATACGCATTTTCAATAACATTTGCTTATCCATTCACACTTAAATAGTGAGAAGCTTAACTAACGATGTTTCCTGATGCTGCTGTTTAAATTCAAAAGACTGCAATGACGACTTTGTATAACTCTCAAACCTACAATCGGTAAGCAAAATGTTCAAGAAGAAAAGAGAATCAATACAAAAGTAACGAAAAAAGGTGGTTTTTAAAAATAAACTGCTAAAATGTACAATATTTATTTCATGACCCAAAAATCCAACTATAATATTTGGGAGGAGTCCAGTCAGCGTAATTATGTTTGAGGTCATTGAAGATATTTGAATTTACGGGTCAAGAATTTGAATGTTTTTTACAAAATCAATGATTGTAATGAGGATCTTAGGTCAGACTAAAAAAGAAGGATATCACCATGATGGCGAAGGATTGCAAGAAGAGTGGGGTACCGCAGTCTTTAAGGGGAGGTAGTGTCATATGATGTTCGAGATTTTTTATTTTTTTATTTTTTATTTATTCATAAGACGCCGATCGTCAAGATATGGGTGAATATGGATTTCGAATGAGTGTGATGAGTGTAGATGAGCGAATGTAGTCATTGTTACAAACTAAGGCCGACTATTCCTTAGAAAGTGTCATTAATTAATAGCCCAATGACAAATGAACAGCCGGTGGTTATCAGCTGATCCTTCTCAAAATGTATTATGACTCTGATTGGGATCGAACTGAGAACCTTTAGCATATGAAGCTGGGATTGAACCAACTACGCTACCGAACAATTATAATCTATGTGGTCGTCGTTCAGTATAAATACTTTCATTAATATGAATGTAATCTTGTATTAATAAGTATGGTATAATTACTGGAAGTTACTATCTTAATGCAATAAAAAAGTAAAAGAACTTGGTGACCTTTTATGGATAATCCATAAACAGTATTCATAGATTGATTCAACACAACCTACTCACTCGATAGTCAAGAACATCGTAAGGAAATGTACATAAAAAGATAACAGGTCAGAAGATGTAAAAAACACTGATTATAATTAAAACTTTTAAACAATTCTAAGTCAGCAAATGTTTTCGTAAACTATTGGGAACGTTTACAGACATTGAAGAAGAACAAGGATTTAATCGGTAATAAGAACAACTCAAGGATAATCGATGAAGATGTAACCGTGACGTTTGAAGAGAGAAAAACCACGACTCTACAGGACGCCGTCGGCAAAGGGTATTTGTCTTCCGGCACAGGCGTGTCCAGACAGGACTCGAGTGGCCTTGCTCGGTCAAGGTATTTATAGATAGATGCCATGGTAACCCTTTGTGCAAGCGCGCGGGATCCTGTTAGCATTTTTGTAAACTTCGTGAAACGAGCGAGTGCAGGAGCACTATTGGATTCTGTGTTGACTGGTAATGAAGGGAGAAATGCGAATCCTGTTAATTAGTTTGATAAGTCCAATGCACCAATCAGTTGTACACGATTAAATTAAACTATCAGGAAACACATTCACGGAAATTGAAATAAACAGTATTTTTTATGGACTCCAGGTCATTTTTTCATTTCCCTGGAATTCTACCTAAACATAGACTTATTTGAGTGATTTGCGATTTCGTATGGACTATTCAAGTAAAATTACTAGAATGCTTTTGATATTCAACTTTATTCAAATTACAACAAAGCTCTGTAAATGCTGGACAACATTTCGTGTTCTGAACATGATAAAGAATAGCCAAATTCTGAATATCTCTAGAATTGTTGCAATATTAGACTAAGATATGAAACATCCACATTGACATTCACAACCGAATTCTATTGCTTATTTGAAGAGAAGTTTATACGACCTATGTAGTCTGGTTACTGTGTGATATTGATTCATCCTCAGAAGTACTGTACCATTTATTGAAGGCCAAGTGGGCAGGCAAGGTGCCTTTTATGGAATTGTTAAAATACTAAGTACGTGATACAAGTCTGAATTTGATTGTGAATGTTGACACAAAGGTTGAATTTCAATGCTAACTACTGTCCAAAATTTAAGTTTACTCTAGACTTCCAGTAATGCTTATTGATGATGACCGTTGTGAGGTAACTTAGGCTATCTGAGGGCTCTGGATACTTATCTCCTCACTTTTGAACTCTTGACTTGTCACGCCTGTCCGCATAAAACTTTGCTAGCTTAGGGAGAAGGGGTGGGGTTCTTCTAAGAGACAGGCCAAGTATAAGGGAAAAGTTTTTAGTAGTTATCACCCAAATAAATGTTTCCAAGTTCATAAATAGTAGCCAGGGATTAGGGCGCCACCTTGTTGACCTAAGAATAACAGGACTCCAACAAGGAAACTTTCCTGCAGGTGTAAGATGTACTGATGATTGTAAAAGTTTCGTTCTAGCACTATATCATGAACTATGTGAATAAATAGTTCTCCCTGTGGTTAGCCAGGAGTTTAAAACAAAAGAAAACTGTTAAACTAAACACAACTACCTAAAAACAAAACAAAATAAATACTTATCCTCGTCACAAAATTTAAAAACACATGTTAGTGTGAACTGAAAAAACTGAACTGTTTTATTCCCAAAACTTCACTTATTGTTCAACAGAAAACAAATGGTAGAAACATACATATGAATAAATTAAGTTAAAATAAATAACAGCTGATCATCTGTTTACAAATCGATCGTTCACATATGATAACTGTTTACCTTAAAGTCTTAACTGTAATATAACTTTATGTACAGCAAAAAATTGAAATGTCACAAACACTCCCCTTCCTCCAGAAAATTTCCCAAATTTTCTAATCCTGAACATACTTCTTCAGATCAGTTACATGCCAGTTACCAAGTGCTTTTCCTTTTAGATCGGCCAGAGAATATACTAAACTTGAGATTTTCCGTGTCACAACAAGTGGTCCAATAAAGTGGGGTGCCAACTTCGCCGAAAAGTGTTTAGAAGCATCCGACTGAGGGTAATTTCTTTTTAGCACGAGGTCATTTACTTTAAACTCTACGTGTCTCCTCCTAAAGTTGTATCTCTTGGCATTATTCAGATGCGCTTCCTTAAGTCTGTCTGAAACTTCTTGGTGGAAACCTTTTAGCTCCTTCAATTTTTCCCCATATTGCTGACAATCTTCAATATCTGGAGTATCCCCATCTTGCAGAACCTCGAAACGCGGACCGGAAATGGCAAGTTCCCTTCCAAAATTGAGGAACGCAGGAGTAAGCTTTGTGGACTCATGATGAGCGGTGCGCAAGGCAAAGCCAATCTGTGGAATATATTTGTCCCAATCACGGTGATTATTCTTCACATAAGCTCGTAGCATAGACACGATGTCACGATTCACACGTTCAGCAGGGTTTGCCTGTGGATGTCGGCTGGCATTAAGCAGTATCTTACAGTTATAACTCCTTGCTAATTGGGTCACAGGTCTTCCAATATATTCTGAACCGTTATCGCAGATGATATATTTTGGTATCCCAAACATAAGAAAAACATCATTTTCCAGGTGTTGCGCTACAAGTTTGGCTGTAGCTGCTCTAAGAGGACGTAAAATTGTAAATTTTGTAAAGGTGTCCGTAACAACAGAGAGATATTTGAATCCTTTCATGGATCGAGGTAGAGGCCCAATGAGATCAGCAGCCAACATCTTGAAAGGGGCATCCACACCACGGTAACTGCCCATCATGCCAGCTGGCCTCTGTTGGTCATATTTGGTACATTGGCAAACGTGACATTTTGAAATATAGGAAGCAATGTCCTTCCTCATATTCGGCCAATAGAAACGTTGTTGCATCCTCTTAAAGGTCTTTAATACGCCTTGGTGTCCACATGTTGGTGGGGCGTGGCAACCTTCAATCGCCATAGATCGCAATTCTTTAGGTAATACCAGTCGCCAAGTATCTTCATCGAGTGATGGGTCAAGCCCTTCAACTTTCTTCCAAAGTTGCTTGCCTTCAATACGCCTCTGACGATAATTGTCACATTGCTCTTTAACTCTTTTCAACATATTGTTGTACCACCGATCTTTCACCTCATTCGGTATTTCCATAACTGCAAACACAGTAGGCTGTTCAGGGCTTTTCTCCTCTTCAGAAATAGGCATGGAGCGGGACAACATATCTGGAACAATATTTTCCTTACCCTTACGATGGACTAGTTGAAAATCATAAGCTTGCAAACGTGTAGCCCATCTAGCTAAACGTCCAACCGGATCTTTAAGGTTATGTAACCACAACAAACTATAGTGATCAGTGATCACTGTGAACCGGGTGTCTTCAACGTACGGTCTGAATTTCTCAATGGCCCAGATTACAGCTAGGCACTCGCGCTCAGTAGCAGAGTAGTTCTGCTCTCGTCTTGTTAGAGTTCGGCTGGCATACGCAACCACCACCTCGCCTTGTCCACTACTCTGGCTAAGGACGGCTCCCAGACCATAGCCTGAAGCATCGCATGAGATAATGAAAGGTTTAGTGAAGTCAGGGCATGTCAAGATTGGAGCAGAGATTAAACAAGCCTTAATGTCCTGAAATGCTTGGTCAGCCTCTTGGGTCCACTCAAATTTTGAACGTTTTCTGAGGAGAGACGTGAGTGGGTACATTCTGCTGGCAAAATCTGGAATAAATCTCCTATACCACGATGCGGTTCCACACACTTGGCGGACTTCCTTCCGATTCTTAGGAACTGGAAGGTCCACAATGGCCTTCACCTTCTCTGGGTCGACGTATAGACCCTCTTTACTAACTACATAGCCCAGGTATTTTAACTCACTTCTACAAAATTTACATTTTTCTTGATTCAAGGTAAGTTTAGCTTCACGGACTCGCTTAAATATTTCAGACAATATATCTAGATGCTTCTGAAAAGTGGGTGTGACTACAATTATGTCGTCCAAGTAGACAAACACGTATGGTTCTAAATCAGGACCTAGCACATTGTCCACGAACCTTTGCCATGTAGCGGGTGCACCACAAAGTCCAAAGGGCATAGTGTTGAAATGAAATAGTCCTCTTCCGGGAATGGTAAAGGCTGTGTTTTCCTTGCTGTTCTTTTCAAGCGGAATTTGCCAGTAGGCACTGCGAATGTCCAGACTGGAGATAAATTTGGCATCCCTAAGTCTGTCAAGGATGGAGGTTACGTTTGGCAATGGATAGGCGTCCTTTTTACTTACTGCATTAACCTTGCGAAAATCAACAACAAACCTCTTTGAGCCATCAGGCTTATCGATTAAGAAGATCGGGGAAGACCATTCACTCTTAGATGGCTCTACTATACCCAATTCTAACATTTGAGCCAATTCCTTGTCTATAAGCGCTTGTCTGGCTGGTGACACCGGAAAATACCGTTGTTTAATGGCTGGGGAATCTCCCGTATCGATAACATGCTGAACTCGATTAGTGCGGCCTAATACTTTAGGTTCGTCCTTGAAAAAGCAGTCCACAATTTCCTTCAACCTAGCCTTTTCGTCTACGGATATATGCTCCTCTGATCTGATACCATCAACAGAGCTACAAAATGCTGTACGCAGTTTATTTGCAAAATGCCACTCCCTATTGTGAAAGTCAGCAACAATATGCATAGCTTCCCAAAAGTCAATGCCTAATATCAAGGACTGATGTAAAGTTGGCACCACCAAAACCTTCAAATTCTCCGTCCTTCCTTTCAACGTGATAGGTAAGACCACGAACCCACTAACCTCATGACGCTGTGCATCCGCAGTTTCTACAAATTTATCATTAGTCAAGTGAAGATGAGCAGGGTAAGTATCAATAATCGACATCCCATCTTTGCCTAAAATGGTATGCGAGGCTCCTGAATCCAACAAAGCAGTAGTCTTTTTGCCAAACACTCGGACAGATAAGTACGGCCTAGGATCATTGATTTGGTTCTTAATCAAATAACTTAATTGGATAGTAGTGGAATGTTTCTGAGAATCAACTTCATTTACTTCACTGATTCCCTGCTCTGCAAGTCTTTTTGGATGGCAAGAAACACAGTCCCTTTTTAAGGTATCATCTTTTCCACAGCCATAGCAAAATTTCCTCCTAGGCCTATGACAATCTTTGAACCGGTGACCAACTCTTCCACAATTCCAACAGGTGATGTCAGAATGGCTACCAGAGAATGTATGTTGCACGCTAGCTACTCTATCTGTGATCACTCTTCTATTCCGATGGGGTTCCCAGTAAGCTAGATCAGGTTCCAATGCAGAATCAATCCTGGGAGAAGGTCTAGGCCTTGAAGTTCGCAAGCGACCTGCTTCTGCTCGACGTCCCATAAAACGCAGATCATCTAGACTCTTAATATCAAACAATGCAAGTCTGTCCTGCAGCTGTGGGTGCAAATTATTAAAGATCTGGGCCAGACGAGTGGATTCTGGAATCTGGACAGATAACCTACCGTACAAGCCTTCCATAGCTGCCATGTACAGGTCAATAGATTCTTGTTCTCCTTGGACTCTGTTGAAAATTTCTTGCTGAAGTCGGAAGTCGTAGTCAGGGGGCTGAAATACCTCTCGCAGTTCCCTAGATAACTGTATCCATGAGTGAATCCTACTGGTAGAAGCTCTGTACCAAACAAGAGCGGGGCCAGAGAAAAGATCAACAGCTGATTAAAAAAGTTCACTATGAGTAACTCCGCGAGCTCTGCGCAATTCCTCAACACGTTCCAAAAAGGCAGCAACGCTAGATCCATTATTGTCAAACTTGATTCCCCACTTGTAAACAGGAACATACTTAGGACGGACACCAGGACCAGAAGTTTCCTTGAAATGATTGGGATCCATTACTTCCTCAACATGCGCAGAATTTGAGCTGTTAACTACCGCATACCCATTCCTAATTTCAGTAGGTAGGCTGAGCCGCTGTACAGGTAAATTATGTTCCATATTAGCATCTGAACGAAGACTAAGAATACGAAGAGTAGGCAAAACATGGCTACCAGCATTACTATCGCCTTCCTTCCCACAATCAGTTGTTGACGGTGCAGACAGATATGTAGAAGGAATGACAACCTTGGCCGTATCCATCTGATCGCCTTTCCCACCTGAAAACTGGGCCTTAAGAGAGTCTATTATTTCCTTAGTTTTAGCTTGTAACTCCGATTTGTCACTCTCTTGGTCGTTGTCAGCATCTGCAGCAACTGGAATCCTACCAATACGCAAATAAAGATGAAACAAGCGAGCAACTATACGGTGGTATTCATTGTCATTAAAATTACCCTCATAGTCAACAACACAAGTCGATAAGTCTTGAAGCTTTTCCTCACATTCCTCCAGCTCCTGCGAAACATCTAAGGAATTGACCACAGCTACACTAATTTCCTCATTATTAGCCATGCTTTGCTGTAATCGCCTTCTAAGTTCATTTGCATTACCATCAGTATTTAGACCTCTGATCTTAAGTTCATATTCTACCTCATGCTTGCGAAGATAATACACATTCATGTTTATAATTGGTACCAAGTTCCAGAGTGAATCAGAAAATTGCATATACTTTTTACAAGACACTTATATAAAACACAAGACACAATATGCTTTACAAAATATCTTATAATATATCTTAATTCTTCTTTTGTTCCCAAAACCCATAACATAGGCCCCACGTTCATGCGCCATTTGTCACGCCTGTCGCCTAAAACTTTGCTAGCTCAGGGAGAAGGGGTGGGGTTCTTCTAAGAGACAGGCCAAGTATAAGGGAAAAGTTTTTAGTAGCTATCACCCAAATAAATGTTTCCAAGTTCATAAATAGTAGCCAGGGATTAGGGCACCACCTTGTTGACCTAAGAATAACAGGACTCCAAAAAGGAAACTTTCCTGCAGGTGTAAGATGTACTGATGATTGTAAAAGTTTCGTTCTAGCACTATATCATGAACTATGTGAATAAATAGTTCTCCCTGTGGTTAGCCAGGAGTTTAAAACAAAAGAAAACTGTTAAACTAAACACAACTACCTAAAAACAAAACAAAATAAATACTTATCCTCGTCACAAAATTTAAAAACACAACATGTTAGTGTGAACTGAAAAACTGAACTGTTTTATTCCCAAAACATCACTTATTGTTCAACAGAAAACAAATGGTAGAAACATACATATGAATAAATTAAGTTAAAATAAATAACAGCTGATCATATGTTTACAAATCGATCGTTCACATTTATGATAACTGTGTACCTTAAAGTCTTGACTGTAATATAACTTTATGTACAGCAAAAAATTGAAATGTCACAGACTCAAGGTAGTTGGACTACAAAACTAATTCAATTATACTATTTAAATGCTATGAGTATATTAGTATATTCATCAACTTAATATATTATTAGTATCCTGATCAGTTTGAACCAAAGAGATACTGCTTTTAAGTTTAATGTTGACAGAAGCTGCAGTACGTTATAAATATGTATTTATTTTTGCCATTATTTTCATTAGTTTTACTTAATTTATTTAATAAAGTATCTCACCAATTACTATGATATAAACCTTGTTTAGAAGAGGACGTGAATTTAAATGAGAAATGTGTCGGAAGGTGTGAAAAACTTTTTCATCTTTACTGCTCTAAAGATGATCTTAGAGGGAATAAAATTCGTTTTAATCGTGATTGGAATATACAGGGTGTCCCGTAAGTAACCAGTCAAACTTCTGGAGGTTTTAACCTTGTGTTAAAATAAACAAAAAATTTCATGTGTACAAATCGTCTATCTCGCTCCATTATCCGGCTCTCTGTATGTGTTTTTTACTAAAAACGTAATATCTCAAAAGTTATTTAAGATAAAACCATGAAAATTTGTATGAATGTTGATCCTTATAGTGTCCATGTAATATTTAAATTTCATTTTTTTACAACAATCTTTTTCAAAATGGCGGCCATTTAAAATATTTAAAGCCAAATATCTTAATAACCTTAAATTTTACTAAAAACTTTTAAGTTACAAAAATGTTTAAGAATTTATTTCTATAAATTATTATATAAAGAGTTTTAAGATTGAAAAGCTATTAACTGAGAAATCACAATTTTTATCAAATAAAAATATGCTTGATATTAATAAAATTGAATACTTTAGTAAAGTGACATTTATTTAATAAAAAATAAATACAGTAGGAATAGGTTAGAAGTGACGTTTATTACAACACAAAACGCCACTTCTAAATAGAAATGGTACGGTTATCAATACGTAAATTTAACTTAAAAAAACAATGTTCGCACATCGTTGTTCACATCGCAGAATTGTTTGCATCGATATTGTTTGGCTTTTTTATTCACCAGATAAATTTTGTGTTATTTTTACATAAAAAATAATAGGCCTATATAAAGTATAAATTACGTTAAATTCAAACATACTTTATTTATTAAATAAGAAGAAAACAATCAGTTCCGTGTAATGCGTTTTTCATAAATACTTGATAACCTTTCAATACTTTGGAAGGTTGATATTTTTTTAATAATGAGAGGTTCTTCGATATGTCAGCTTAACATTAAAAACAATCAATTAGTATGAAGGAATTCAAGTTAAAAAAAGCGTTTAGCCCTCTGTAGCCCTTTCACTCAGTAACCTTACTTCAATTGACATTCATTACTCTACACACAGATCATACAGTTGGTTCAAGAACCAAAACACTGATGAAAACGGATATATAGAGCATTAAAGCGTCTGTTTTTGTATTAAAACATTAGTGTTAGTATAATATTTCAAAATAAATTTAGTTATAGATTATTTTAGAGACGATCATTTTCGATGAGGTTTGTTATATGTTATGAGACGTTGACTGAACTTATAGTTGCCACAAAGTTAAATATTCAGATGTATATTAATCCTTATTTAGTTTTAAAATTGGGTAAATAATTTATGAGTTATGTAATATGAGAAGGAATTATAATTCTGTCACCCAGAACGAATTAAGTCTGCGTTCACTTACCCAACAAATAGGCAGGCGGCTTACATGTTTCCCATGATGATATTTCTTTTATTCGGCAATTGGGAACGCGATCAAACTTACAATTTTGTGTTAAACAGGCTTATTTTATTCATAAAAATTAAGCATTGTGAGATTCTTCTCCTGCTCTGAAGGATATGGCCATGCTAAAGCAAAATACTTTACTACAGCACAGAACGAAGCTAAAGTACTCGTATAGGCTATTATTGCGAGATAAGACCTTGTTAAAGAAAAGGACCCCTTTACAGGATACGAAAATGTTAAATGTCTTTTCTACATGAGACGACCAAGCTAAAAGACAAGCCCCTTACTACAGGATACGGCCATGCTAAAAGACTGGCCTTTACTACAGGATACGACCATGCTAAAAGACAGACCCTTACTACAGGATACGACCATGCTAAAAGATAGGCCCTTACTTCAGGATACGACCAGGCTAAAAGACAGGCCCTTACTGCAGGATATGACCATGCTAAAAAACAGGCCCTTACTGCAGGATACGACCAGGCTAAAGGATAGGGCCTTAATACAGGATACGACCATGCTAAAGAATAGGCCCTTACTACAGGATACGACCAGGATAAAGGATAGGCCTTTACTATATGATGCGACCATACTGAGTATCTCCTCATTATATAATAAGAACCTTATTACAGGATACGACCATGAAAAGGGATATGACTATACTACAGGTTTTGACCATGCAAAATGTTAGGTTCTTACTATAGGGTGTGAGCATTCTAAGGGATATAACTATAGTACAGAATATTTGGAATAAAACTTATTAAGTGATCCCGTAGAAATACTACTGTTTTTTCAATAGACTAATCAAACAATTTGACAAAATAGTCTCGTATATGCATTTTTTAAAATCTGAAAATATAACTTTTTATTTCATGGCAGATGATTCAAGAGTCATGTAGATTTGATTGAAAATTTTAATTTATTACCATTGGATATATGATATATATATATATATATATACATATATATATGTATATGTATATTATTACATCCTAAAAATACGTAAGTAGCCCTAATTTTTAACTTTATATTATATATATAATTACCTGACTCAATGGCAATGTTTTTGTAAAATAGAACGGCGTCATGGAAATGATAGCATGCATGTAAAATAGAAATGCAGATAACAACGTGTTGAGTGTTGTATTCAAACACTCCTACTAACTATAAGTCACCGTCTCTTCAGAGCAGTTATTACTGCAATCAGTAACACATTCACAGTTAACACTTCTGTGACGAATCCAGGCCAAGGTCTGGCAACAGGAAGCTGAGGATTGCGGAAAGAGTGTTAGAGAGATTTGCAAACAGTAGCCTCAGGATGGACTTCCAAGAACACGCAAATATGAAGGCTCTTTGACGAACATATATGGCCTAATGCGGTAATGGTACTGCAAGAGGCCTCATGGTTCATCGCTTGGGGGATACGACATGCCGGCTCAGTGGAGTACAAGTCCCAAGGTTCGGTCGGTACTTCACTCGTTGAACAGTTTATGCAGAGGACCACTTTTACTTTACTAAATTCTTGTATTAGTCAAATATGGCTCTAAATTTTCCCCTAGAAATTTGACAAAATCAAACTTCCTGAGAGACAATCGCTCTGTCTCCCCGTACCCAATCACCTTCTTTACTCATTACTCACAGCAAACAGAAATAGTAGTTTGTTTATCGTATTTTGTTCACTTCTTCTTACGAGTTGATAAACAAATATTTGCCATCGGATGACTCCAATTCATAACAAAAGCAATGAAAGTTGAACATATATTTACTGATTAGTACAGTCAAACCTTTCCAAAAATCTATAAATGACCTTACAACATTAAATTATTTTTGTACCAATATTTAAGCTATTTTTCATTTTAGCCTAAACTTTCAGGTGCAACGTTAGAACGGCTCTTGTATAGTTAAATTATTAATTTCAAAACTATCTGCAACGAAGCGTCAATACTTAAAAGTATTTTTTTAAACCCATGTAAAGGATCGAAAATACATAGAGTAAATAAAAATTACTTGAGACCCAAAATATAAGAGTTTTCAGGGAGTTATTTTACCAGATGTACGGAGTTTTACCTCTGTAGTATTCACCGTCATTTACAATGAACTACATAGAGCTCTAATCTAAATTTATATACAATTCACACGTGTTCTTAGAACTTTTATTCGCTGTAATGATTGAATTAATCGCATTTGTGTTTCATGTACTGATGCATTTTATCATACGACTGAGGACATCCCAGTATTACGTTCCAACCCCGTCACTTGACATACTGGTGTCAGCTCGTGCTGGTTTGTTTTTTGTTTTTATTTTATTTTTTTTTGATATTTTTCTTTACGTTGAATGCTTTCATCGTACAAGAAATAATCTCTTATCTATAGATTTATTATTTTAATGTCTCTTATTAGTTTGGAGAATGGTAACAAAAGCTCTACTTAGTTAGCCAGTATCGGGAAATGTATTATCTACATCATTGCTAAAATAATGAAAAAAATCGTCGAAAGAAAATGTTTTAAAATCCTTTCTCAGTGCGTAACTAAATCATAGGCATATAGAGAGAATATTTGTGCAAACTTTCATGGTCCAAAGTCGTATAGTTTTTGAGAAATTGTGATCAAACAGTCAATGTTATTTGATTTTTATATACAGGGTTGGGCAAAAGTCTGGAATATAGTTATTAATTTTAAAACAATTAAATTCCAGAAAGAAATATGATAGAACGTTGTAGTTATGTACATGATCATATACAAAACATTTAGACATAGGCTATTTTACTTGTTTTCGCATAGCTAGGGGGTGGCCTCTGAAGGAAGTCTTAAAAATGTTAAATGTAAGCCTATCTCGAGTTATACCCCGTTTTAAAGGCCATTATTAATTGTTTGTACAGTATACAAATGCAAACCTGAAGTCAAATAGATGACCTGGTCTGAAAATACATCCTCTCAAAGAATTTAATGCCATATAACTAATTATTCTTAAAAAACAAGGATAAGATAGTTATTGTCTATTGCTAAATAGATATATAATTTAATTGACAGAATATGAGATACTAATCCTATTTTCGCAACAACAAAAATAAATAAATAAAAATGTAACAAATTATTTTAATACTTCCATTAAACTATTTTTAGGGTATACCTACTGTCAACAGTGTTTTGATATTATTCAAATTTTTGTTAAATGACTTAGTTATTTTTTTAACGCAATCTTTCATTACGATTGTAAACAGTCATCAATATACTCAACAACATGGACCTCAAACAGGGATAAATAAATAACTAAGAAGAATTGACATTACATTCTTAGAGTGGTTGTAGTTTCTGATTGGGTCTTCCTTTTGACCTCAGGTTTGCACTTTTTTTATTGTACAAACAAAGACCTTTAAAATTACCGAGGTAAACATTTGAAATGTTTAAGATTTCCTGCGTGAGCCATCCTCTGGCTACACGAAAAACGAGTTAAATATGTCTAAATGTTTGTTTAGGGACGTATACATACAGTAACTACAAAGTTTCATTACATTTCTTTCAATAGTTTTAAAATTAATAAATATATTCCATATTTTTGCCCAACCCTGAATAAAGATGACAATATTCTATTAAACTAGTGTTCAAAATACATATATAAATTTGTTCACAGCTGTAGGATCTGGGGAACCACTGATAAACTGCTCCGACATCTTGTGGTTCACCGATATTTTACAAGTGTCTAGTAGATCTGGGAACCACTGATATACACCTCCGATTAAAAGTTTTAGAACGTCAAATGCTGAGTGCGGCCTTGCTGACCAATATAATTGCTGACTGGACCCGGGAATCATACTTCCTTCCGACTTCCTTCTTTCTGTCACCCTTCAAGTCATTATCTCCACGCACAGACTGATCGCTCAATCCAATCCTTCATTGATTTTCGCCGCTCTCCTGCCCTTGTCTTTCCAAGGTCGAGCTCCACGTGCGCGTACGTCTGTCAGAGGTTGCTTTTCTTCTCAGTTTTGTTGACATTTCTAAGTTCAGTATTATCAATGCCAAGGGATTGTTGTGTGGCTTATATCAATAGAATAACTTCTATACATTTTAAGAAATTATATGTTTTATTTTTTATATGATTTGAGGTAAATTATTCCATTCATAAATGAAAGGTAAAGTAAAAAAAAAAAAAAACAATTTAGTTACAATTTTATTATCATTCCATTAAGTTAATGCTTAATAATTCCAATAATCAAAACACATTTGAAATACAAAAAGTTAAATAAATATATTTTATTTCCGGAAAGTATTTTTTTTTGTTTAATTTAGTATTACGTATCTACAACAAATATATTTCATAGAATCTCATTCATAGTTTGAGTTTATTTTTATCGCTAAAACCATTAAAAAACTAAAATGAATTAATTGCACCATTGTTTGAAGTAGAAGAAGAAGAAAATACAAGAAAAACATACTTATATATACAAGGATCATCTTATTTTTCATATTGTAACTTCATAATCTACCTTAATTGGTAGATTAATCAGAATGTGAGGTTTTCAAGACATTTCTTGATTCAAACAAGTATATAATAATTGTTTAACAGCTGGTAAAAAAAGTTGAATTGGACATAAACGAAGTTAAAAACTTAAATAAATAAAAAATAGTAATTTAAGACACTTTTTAAATTTTTCAACAGCCAATGGTCATACTTTCAAAAATATTGGAAATAAAGATTGTTTCCATGTTTTTAATAATGATTCTGTGTCAAAATGAAATAAAATGTTTAATATAAAATAACTAACTATTTATAATTACTAGTTATTATAATTTATAATTACTAGTTATTATAAATAACTATTTATAGTTACTCTTTAAACAAATGGTATCCTATCTGCAGCTATATCAAATTCTCCAAATGAAACCTTGCATTAACAATTCAAATAACCAAAGTGTATACGATTCAGTATTGGCAACCTGCCAATAACAAAAAGTGATTGTACATAAGTTTTTTGTATCCATCATACAAACTAAAAACTGCTCGTATTATTGGTCTAATTACCATATTAACCACTTTTTGCCGCCATTTTCTACTAGATAACAACATTCACGAGAACTTTTATTCAGTGATCTTAACTGCACTCTCGTAACTGTATCAGCATTCTTTTGTTATTACATGTCATATTGACTTCAACAAATGGTCAAAATGATATGTAATAACAACCTCCCTGTCCACAAAGTTAATTCGTCAACTACGAGTGAGCTTCATAAGAATATTTTATATGCTTAAGGAAACAAACAATCTTTCAATACAATTTTCAACATATTATTATGTAGGCAAATTACTCTCTATGATAAACAGATAACTTATAATTCTAAAGGACAGAAAATACAACATCCAAACCAACCTTGAAATGTTTTCAACTTTCTTCTCTTTTTTTATAAAAAAAGTTGGTAGAAAAAGTGGTTAATATACAACTATAAAGATAAAGAAACTTTTTGGCTGGAACTATATTCAAGTTAATTAAAAACTATGATTAAGTTAATTAAATCAGAGTTTAAGATAATGCCATTTATATGGTTATATTTATTTAAATTTATTATCATGATGAATAATTTCAAATAAAAATAGTTAAGATACCAATGACTGTAAATAATTTATTTTGGAGATAACTATGATATACTTCGGATGTATATAAGTATTTATATGGAGATTTTTATCAATATGTGGTCGTTATTTTCATTAGTTTAAATGATCTATTATTAGTATTCATACTATAATAATTCGTATCTATTAGTATTCATTATTAACACTATCTTCCTCAGATTCTAATGATCTTCTATAGAGATAACAACAACTTCCGATCGAGGTATAAATATTGTCTAATAAAGATAACACTATCTTCCTCAGATTCTAATGATCTTCTATAGAGATAACAATAACTTCCGATTGAGGTACAAATATTGTCTAATAAAGATAACACTATCTTCCTCAGATTCTAATGATCTTCTATAATCTATAGAGATAACAACAACTTCCGATCGAGGTACAAATATTGTCTAATAAAGATAACACTATCTTCCTCAGATTCTAATGATCTTCTATAGAGATAACAATAACTTCCGATTGAGGTACAAATATTGTCTAATAAAGATAACACTATCTTCCTCAGATTCTAATGATCTTCTATAGAGATACCAGCGGCGTCCTATAGTGATATAAATAGTGTCCAATAAAAATAACACTTACTCCTCAGATTATAGTGATTTTATATAAAGATACCAAAAACTTCCGATGAAGGTATAAATAATATCCTCCATATGGTATATGGTACATTTAATATATAAATATTCAGTAGCAATTAATTACGAAATTATATAATTATAAATAACGCATTATAATACAAAAAGTGACTTAGTGTTGAAGAATGTTAGGATTGAAATATAAAAAAAAATTCAAATTGGGGTATATTTTCTGAGAGTCAAATTGGTCAGAGAAATTATTGGGGTTCTAACTGTGCTACATCATACTGGGAATATCGCATGGAACACGAAAGTAACGTTATTGTGGAAAGCATTCTAGAGCTATTCCTTAAACATTATAAAGTTGTGATGATGTTTGCTCAAACCAAGGAAACGACGAAATTGATAAAATATCCCAGAAGTCCATCCAGGACTCTAGTGCAGTCTGACCCTCTGCCGGACGGTGTATTTTCTTGGATTGCTGTGAGACTAAGTGTTACAATGAACAACTAAACAATAAGGAAGCTATTGGTGGCGACAATAATGTTCTTTGGTTCAGTGGTTTGACCGAGTCTCCAGCCCTTGGCCTACTTCTTTGACCCACCCTTCCACCGTGATTGTTTCGTCCGGCTTCCTATCTGTCGTCACGCTCCAAGACCCTCGCGACTCTCTCAGGATGTCCCGATGATTTCAGGAAATACCAAAAGTGTTATTCCAACTGATAAATATGCTAAATGCCCTTTACATTCGGCAGTTCCCTATGTGTGTTAGGTCTTGAGTGAATATAAGGCGTTCAGTGGAGGAAAGTTAACTCTCCTTTTTTTAAGAAAAAGGAGAAAGTTTTTTTGGAATTCCAAACGTTTTCAAGGTTGAGTTTATACCTAAAGCAGTCATACTATATTTGTATAGTAAAGAGCCAAGAATATAATTAATACAAAATAGTATGGGCCTTTCTACAATTAATGGGCCAGTTTTCCAATTAACCCAATTTAAAATATTTTAATTGTTATTGTTATAAAAGTGTCTTTGTTGTGGGACTTTATCAAAATATATTTTGAAAGTAATAATTTGCCTTGTAAAGAAAATCAACAGTAAATTCAAGCACACTTTCTCATCAGTTTTTAGGAAGAGTTTGAAGATGAATCTACCCACATTAACAACAGAGTGACGTGAGAAACGTTCTTATATGACAACAACAGAGTAACGTGGGGAATGTTCTTTTGTGACAGCAACAGAGTACGTGGAGAACAATCTTATATGAAATCAAGAAAGTGACGTGGGGAACTTTTTTATGTGACAGCAACGGAGTAACGTAGGAAACGTTCTTATGTGGCAACAACAGAGTGACGTGGGGAACTTTCTTATGTGACAACAACAGAGTAACGAAGGAAACGTTCTTATGTGGCAACAACAGAGTGACGTGGGGAACTTTCTTATGTGACAACAGAGTAACGTAGGAAACGTTCTTATGTGGTAACAACAGAGTGACGTGGGGAACTTTCTTATGTGACAACAACAGAGTAACGTAGGAAACGTTCTTATGTGGTAACAACAGAGTGACGTGGGGAACTTTCTTATGTGACAACAACAGAGTAACGTAGGAAACGTTCTTATGTGGCAACAACAGAGTGACGTGGGGAACTTTCTTATGTGACAACAGAGTAACGTAGGAAACGTTCTTATGTGGCAACAACAGAGTGACGTGGGGAACTTTCTTATGTGACAACAACAGAGTAACGTAGGAAACGTTCTTATGTGGCAACAACAGAGTGACGTGGGGAACTTTCTTATGTGACAACAACAGAGTAACGTAGGAAACGTTCTTATGTGGAAACAACAGAGTGACGTGGGGAACTTTCTTATGTGACAACAGAGTAACGTAGGAAACGTTCTTATGTGGTAACAACAGAGTGACGTGGGGAACTTTCTTATGTGACAGCAACAGAGTAACGTAGGAAACGTTCTTATGTGGCAACAACAGAGTGACGTGGGGAACTTTCTTATGTGACAGCAACAGAGTAACATAGGAAACGTTCTTATGTGGCAACAACAGAGTGACGTGGGGAACTTTCTTATGTGACAGCAACAGAGTAACGTAGGAAACGTTCTTATGTGGCAACAACAGAGTGACGTGGGGAACTTTCTTATGTGACAGCAACAGAGTAACGTAGGAAACGTTCTTATGTGGCAACAACAGAGTGACGTGGGGAACTTTCTTATGTGACAGCAACAGAGTAACATAGGAAACGTTCTTATGTGGCAACAACAGAGTGACGTGGGGAACTTTCTTATGTGACAGCAACAGAGTAACGTAGGAAACGTTCTTATGTGGCAAAAACAAAGTAACGTGGGGAACGTTCTTATATGAAATCAACAGAGTGACGTGGGGAACGTTCTTATATGACAGCAACAGAGTAACGAAGGAAACGTTCTTGTGTGAAAGCAACAGAGTGGTTATTCCCTTTTATCATGCCTATATGACAATTAAAGTATTTCTATAAGTACGATGATGTGGTATTGATGTCATGCGAACACTTACTATGTGATGATTATGAGATGTTATGGAATTTTCGTAACACAATACTAGTGTGATATTATGATCATAATATGGGAGATTTTAGAGATCTTTAAATATGTTTAATTTTTCATTAAATTATATTTATTTTAAGAAAAAAGAGTAGGCTTTTCAATAACTGGAATATTTAACTATATTTTAATTGTAAAGTTTAAATTGTAACCCCACTCAATAATACTTTGGATTTTCCTAAATTTATAGCAATAGAATCGAAAATAATAAACTTAACTAATTAAAGTCTTATCCATTATAGACTTTATTAACATGTATCATGAAAACAATTTATTTACTGTTTTATCTAGAACAGCTTAGTAATAAATTTGAGAATTATGAGACTTAATATAAAAATTGGCATACTTTCTCATTCATTACGCCTCTCACCGGAAAAGATTTTCTTGACCTTGTCAAAGGCCACCGGAAATGCGTCAATGTGATCGTCTCGTTATGTAATATGAGGAAGCGGACGGAATTGCGTGTCCAAAACCATCTAAACAAGGCCATCACTTAATTTCGTTAATATCAGCAACATAAGGAAGTTAAAATTGTAATGTTTGAAAATAAACCATAATTACCACCGTAAAAATGAACCATAAATCTTAAAACTGAATACATAAAATTGAACAACTTTGTGAATTGTTTTGTCTTCCATTTCGCACTTAAATAGTTTTTAATGTTTTATATAAATGTCAAAACATATATATATCACACCTTAACTTCTCAAGAAGTGTGAGAAGCATGCTTAGGGATGTTTCCCTTTGATTAATTACTACTGAACTGAACAAGGTAGACTAGTATGAGACGAGTCTCGTTTAGAACCCAGTTTAGGCAAATAATTCGTCGAATACTATAAGGTAAAAAATCTAAGCTTGGACTTTCTATGAAAGATATAAATCGCTAATTAAAACACACACATGATGTCACCTTCCCACTCACTACAGAGACGTACGTTGATAATAATTGCTTATTTACCCACCCTACATACGACAAATCATTGATGGCCTTTAACATTGTACATTATAATTACTAACCAAATAATTATTTTAGGGTATAACAGAATTTTCATTAAATAATTTTTGAAAAAGTAGGTCAGATTTATGAAAAGCCTTGTAAAGATCTTAACTGGTTGATATAAAAATAATAATAATAATAATATAAATAAAATAAAATAATGATAGTTTATTGTTGGAAGAAAAAAGTTAATTACATAGAATTCACTTATTTCTTATTTATAGGTTTGTAAACATTTTAAGAAACTGTTTTTATCGTCACAATAAAAGAGCATATAGGTGAAAATGGGGGTAGCATTAAATTGTGTTTACGAAGCCTGTCTCTTTTATTTCTACAATTGCGTTTTTTTATTACATCTTAACAAATTGTATTTAATAAATCACTATCACAAATTACCTAAAGTATATTGGCAACATTTAAAAACGTTATAGTTAATATAACATTTAATTCAAAGTAATAACTACTGCAAAGTAAAATATTACAATTTGCATATTAAAATTAAATTATTTTGCTTCTTGAAAGTAAATTTTCTTGAACTCAATAGACTATATGACATGATAGGAAAAAGGGGCTATACTATTTGTATTAAATACATTCGTACAATCATTTTTACATTAATTAGGTTGTTTGAACTAAGTAAGCATTATTTTACAAAAATAACTCTCTCATTAACACCAAACAACCTTAAATCATTAATTTTATTTATTAATAAAATGTAATAAATTAAAAAGTAATTCAATTTCCAACAAGGAAGAAGCACCTACAGATAATAACTACAAGTTTTATTTTGGCAAAGTTTCAATAATTGATCACTTAAAAAAGTTATACTGATTAAAAATATTGAAAGATTAAGTTAAATTAGATTCGAACTCACCGGTGTGCCCCTTGTTATCAGTAGGTTGCAATACGCCGGTCACGTGGTAACAGCTGTTACCTACAGCTGGCAGGAGTCCAGTGTTACATCACAGCTGATTCAAGGTCATTACAAGGTCACGCCCTGATCCTCATCTGGGTGGAATCTCATTAGTATGTGTAACAAATCCTGCAGTGCTTTTGCAAGAGAACGGAAAAATGTAGGAATTTTTCTAATTGAAAAAATGGTTAGTACGGGGATGGATAGTTGCTTATCGCAAACAAAAAAATCGTATATTTAACTGTCTGCAGAGAGTGAAGAAAGGTGATGGAATATTTTACGATGTTCCTAATATCGGCAGTGCACGTGAATTATCTGCTCTTCTCCCTCTATAACTGGTAAATAACCGCCCTGAAAGTAAAACTTGCTGTACGTTTTTCAGAAAAAATAAATAAAGAAAACTAGAAAATGCAGTATAGAAGAAACAAATGTATTAAAGCAATGATATAGGCCTACTACAGGCCTACATACAATATACAGTATTTATATATCAGTTTAAAATTAAACATACAAAAATATATATAAGCTTTACCGTTCAATATTTTTGTTTGAAATAAATACAACAACCAGTTACTTCTACAGCATACTTGTAGTGGAGTTTTTTAAAACTATTTCACAAACAAAGGGCTCTCAATGATATACATAATTTAACAGGGGTATTGCGTTACTAGTCAATAAACAATTAAAACAGTAACGTCATCTTCGTATTGGCTAGAAATCATATCGTTCAGTATAATTCTTACACTTAATGACGTATGGAGAAGAAGCACTTTTTTTGTTTGACTTATGCATGTTTAGGGATGTAAGAGACGTGGTAGCTAAAACATATAATGTCTTATGAAGATCGTATTTGAAGTTTTTTTTTGTATTGTCATAAAAAATCTTCATTTTATCTGAAAAATTAGGTTAAGTGGTAGAGAGGGCTTTGCAGCCCTAACTTCGCCTTATGTAATATGAATAAAGACGTTTTTCATTTCATTTAATTTCAAAAATATGAGAACAACCATGTTTAAAAGTATGGTGTAAAATTCAAGGTACTTACCAAACATAGATTAGAATTTTGTAAAATTATATCATATTACTATTTTATTGTGAATACCAGTTCATTTGGAAGTTAAACTGACAATTACTATGCTATGTAAATTAGTTACATTCTACAATTTATAATCTTCTTTATCATTTAAGTGTTGTAAAATAACATTAGTGTCAGTATACTATAAGTGCTTGGACATTGTTCCTATGGAGAATACAGCACTTAGATAAACCAAAGACTTATAATATGGCAATAAATAAGAATAATAATAACAATTCAAATTCTTTATCGAGTATTTATACATCAAGTTTTCTACATATATTTTTATTTATTAATTCCTCTAGCCTATGGCTATTTTAGGAACAATCTTAAGTCTAATACATATACTTTACAATATACATCATATCACAATTTTCAAATTACATATTCAACTATTTTCTATTTTTTAAATTTAATATGACAGTTTTATTATTTATGTAGACTCCAGAGATGTCTAGAATATGTTCTCTTCATATTTCTACAAATAAAACATGTCTATTTAGAACGGTACTTTCATACAGGATTACAACAACAAAAACTAAAAATATCTTATCTAGGCCTAATTACTTTTGGCAACTCTAAATAAGGCGATATCAGCAAGAGTAAACATCCAAACAATAATGAATATTAAAAGTACTAAAAATTTATCAATATCACTAAGCAAAACGTGCTATTAACGACAATGTTCAATGAAAAAACTATACTTCAATATTCAATGGAAAAAAATATATATACATTAATAATAAAGAAGAAGAATGGCGGAAACTAGAGGTCTCTAACATTAGTCTATCAAATTTGGTGGCAGTTTAGAGTTGGAATTATTTCATAAAACCCCCGCAGCTTGTTACATTTAAAATTGTTGTAAAGCAGACAAAACATTCACCCACCAGTTAGTTTTGAGAACTAATGACACCTAATCGTAAAACAAGTTATTACAAGAATCAACAAACAGCAAAAACCACAAATAACATAGCATTTATTTGGTTTTGGTTTGTCTGACCAAAGTCCCAGGTTGCCCAACTGGACTTTGGTCAGACAAACCAAAACCAAATAAATGCTATGTTATTTGTGGTTTTTGGTGTTTGTTGATTCTTGTAATAACTTGTTTTACGATTAGGTGTCATCAGTTCTCAAAGCTAACTGGTGGGTGAATGTTTTGTCTGCCTTACAACAATATTAAATGTAACAAGCTGCGGGGGTTTTATGAAATAATTCCAACTTTAAACTGCCACCAAATTTGATAATAAATAATAAACCAAATGAAATAAGACAGATTGACACATTTTAGTGTTCAATCATTTCGAAGGATGCGTGTGATTGGTTTTAGATTGCTGTGATATATTTCTGTCTTATCCTTGAAACATGACAAGGAAGTTAGGAATATATAATTTCAATTAAAAAAGAATGTCAATATGTTAAATTCCTATTTCCACAATTAATTAACTCACAATAGCAATGAATTGTGGCAATAGAAAATAGTATTGTAATTAATTGAGCCTATTTGAAAATTAAAATACTTTATATTATACCTTAATAAAAAAAACCTTAAAAGGAAAATTATAATTAAAAGGGATTTAAACAAAAAAATGGTGAATGTATTATTTTTGATAAATATCACTTACTTCGTCCTTTATTGTTTTTATAGTTAATTGTACTTAAAGTGAGTTATTAGAGGTTCCTTATCTTAAATTTATAATTTAAAACATGTTTTGCATAAGTAATTATTATAATCACGTTGTAGTAATAATCAATCATGAATTATCATCACCAAAATTAGCTCAATTTAATTATTGAAAACTGTAAGCTTTGCCTCCCGTTATTAATTGATTGTTATTACAGTTTTACACCAATATATGACAGTATCCAATTTAAGTGGTAAATGCTTAAAATTTAATCAAGTTATTGAATAATAATTTATGTATTAATGATTATTTCATTAAGTAAATAACTAAAATTTAATTAATCTCTTTGTCCATGACACCTGATATTGTAGGGGTTGAATATTTCCCACACAATAACATTCATGAACCAGGGATTAAATGAATCTGTATAATGCAGTAAAATTATTAATTTGTAGTACACTCTGACTTTTTTAAAATAATTTGTTAAATAAGTATTCTATTTATCGAGAAATATGCTGATTTCATCTTGTTAAGCATAGTAAAAATTTTGCAAAAAATAAAATAATTTATACAAACTTTAGAAAAAAATGTATAAAATAATATTTAAACATGTAATTATTTTGATGTATATAGATAAAATATCTAAACTTGAAGAAATTCACCGGGTTATTAACGTTTGGTCTTTCACTGCACTGATTTTAATACAAATGTATGAATTAACAAAAATTTGTATCAGAACCAATGATTGTAAAAACATATTTTAAATTATTACTTATCGAGTACATTCTATATCAAAGTCTTACACTTACACGAATCAATACATACAGGTTTTTTGCTCACTTCCGACACAACTCAAATAAATGTTTTCAATGACCCAACATAACTGAAAAGAAATTCTATTAAATAGAATTTCAACCAACAAACACGAAAGTTCCTTACTGTTACAATGGATATGCGAATTAAAAGATATTACAGAATTTAAAAAAAATTGGAACTTTATCCATAAAATTAAAATTTGTATGAACTTATAAACAAATCATCTTTTCTATACACAAATTTTTTATTTATTTCTACGCTCATTTCGGTGATTATAATAAGCTTCAAAACTAGATTGGTATTACTGCTTAAAACGAACCAAGGGAGTCTTACTAAATAAAAATTTGTACTCTATTAACAATAATACTCATCACAAAATTAAGAAGGGATTGGAGTGGGGGGGGGGCATCTTGCATATATAGTCCGTAAGACCAACTTCAAACTGTGAAGCCGATATTTTATATATTATATATTTTAACATTTGTGTTGAATGTCCACTTGTTGGTATTGAACAGTTTTTTATTTAGATACAAGAAATACAATTTTTCTTTTCACAACAACTTTATTTTTTCCATAGATAATTCGATAGTTTAATTTTTTTGGATAACTTTGTTCCATAAAGTATAATTTTTGATTAGAAAAATATACTTGAAACCTTTAAATAGTCAAATCAAATTTATAAATCAACGAACATAAGGAATTTGTTCAAGAAATTTCAACATTTAAATCGTTAATATTGGCTAATTCACATACGATTAAAATGAATTTTAGTGAAGCTTTTGTGTTTTTTTAAAACTTTATATTGATCTTACGGAGAACAGATTCATTCTGGCTGGCGACCAGAACTTTTGATACCCTTGAGTACAAAGTACTCAGCTAAAAGGTCCCTCAACTATTTCACAGCCATTCACCCACTCAGCATCCTCTTTACCTGCGGAATCACCACGGAAGCGACTCAAGCGACCCGGTACGGTTCCGCTGCTAATGGCCATTTCACGGGCCAAGGTCACTCCATGGGCCGACGGACGCTCTGGTGCTCCAGAGAGGAGGAAGAACGAGAGTCAACGGGCGACATCGGACTTCCGTCCAGTCGACCTCGGAAGTCAGAGTGGAGTCGAACGGCTTTGCCCCTCCACGAGTATATAACGATACCATCGCTGTCTGGAAGGTAGTCAGTGCAGTGTCTGTACCTCCTCGCCTTACCTCACCCCAGCTACCTCACCATCGACATGGCCCTCTCTCGTGCCCTTCTCGTGAGTGCCAACATTTTGGATATTAGTGATAAGTAGTAAAAGTAATTTTGTTTTAATTTAATTTTTTTTGTACTAAACAATTTAATTAAAAAACAAAAATATTTTTAACAATATACTATTAAATACAATTTTTTTGAAAAAAAAACAAACTATATTAGTTTTACAAAACTCAATTAGTAATTTGAATTTGTAATTAACTGTACAGATTTGTTACAAACCTATATTGAAATATTTATATTACTTATTTGTTAAAAAAATTTGAAAATATATTTTTAATATATTAATAGTTACTAAAGTAATATTCAAATTACGAGTCAGTAATAGGAATAAACATGTACATATAATAAAATCTATAAAATAAATAATTCTATTTTTCTAAATATGCTCAACTATGTAGAACTGTAAGCTCAACATTTCTACAATTACGTAAGACATTAAGATAATATGGATGTGATGAACATAATCTTATTACCTTACTACTCGACCGTTAAAGTCTTCAGACTATACACTTAATAAGTAGTTAATATTTGAATAGTTTACATTTCAACAAACCCATATAGTTAATTGATTGTAAATAAATTAATTAAATTTTAAATAACTCAGTATTTTTTAGTGAAATAACATTATAGGTGAATTATGTTAATAAGAAACCATTTCTTAGGAAATCAAGAGATTGAATGGGAATATTTCAAAATTTTAAAAATTAGTTCATTTTTTCATTTACTAATAGTTGCCTACTATTTGTATAGGATCAATTTATTTGGCCTTTAAAGCCTAAAAAAATGAGAAAAATTCAAAATATTAAAGTCCTTGATTGAATTAAAAAATAAGAATTTAAATATAGTACCCTAGAAGTTAATTCATGTACAGAATTGTTGAAGAATATGATTATTTATTGTTGTTTGTTGTATTATTTATTATTATTATATATATTTATTGCTTTAGTTAAATAAATTAAAGTACAATACATTTTCTCTCGATTTATGTTTCTATTAACACTCAATTGATATTAAATATTTATTGCTCATCTTAATAAAATATATCATTAAAAAATGTCCAAAGAGATCATAATTCATTGTACTGTAGTGAGAGTATTGGCATTTTAGTACATATATAATTTAACTTCTAAAACACTCTCTACACGTATTCAATAACTACCCTTCGATTTAATTATAAAAATAATATAATGAAGTCATATAAAATGTATTAGTGTACGTAATAAATTCACATACATTTCTTTAACAAACAGCCTGTCTTGTTTGCAAACCATCTTACCTAAATTATTTAGAAGTCACGGCATCTTTGTGCAACCCCCGGTGTTTTATTGATTACCTATCGAGCCGACCTATTCGAGGGTGATCAAGATCTCGTGATCAATTACCTATAGCCTCACGATCATTGATCACGATTCGCAGATATTGAAACATATCTCGTAATCTTTTACAAAATATTCATTGTCATTTTTTAATATTATTATTACCGACTGAAACCAAAATTAAAAATGACATTTGTGGATTATAGTTTTTACCTATGAATTTATATTTAATGCTTCTATACAAAGTTTAACTTAGAAATTTCAAGACAGAATTGTTATGATTTTCAAGTTTAACTTGAGACAAGTTTTCCTCAAGGAGATAAAAAGGATTTTAAATCAAAACATTTCAACTTCACTATAGTTAATCTTTTTACGTTTGAATATATCTGAACTTTATGTCACTGTTATTGAAATGTAGAATATTATGTGTTTAAAAAAAGTTGATCAGACATTAGTAACATAGAGTTGGTTGGCAGCTAGTAGTTGTTGTTTAGGTGTCTTATTAATTATATTGTACCTTCAAAGATTTTCTTTACACATATTCAATAATCACTTTTGATTATTTTTCATAAAATAAATACAGTAGAGTTGTCTTAAATATGAAATAAATCCATAAAATCTACTTCTACAAACAGCCTGACTTGTTTGCAAGCCATATGTAAGATACATTTAATATACAAGAATATTGGATATTTTAATTTGACCACTATTTGAACATATCTCAAAGAAATTTCAAAATCTTCTTCTGCCATTATGCAAGAAATCATTGAAATCATTTCCAGCTACTAATGACAAAATGGGTCATAAAATCCTTTTCCGGTGATATTAGAGACGTGCAATTGCGAAGTATACACGTGCCGACCAAACCGGAGGATATGTTAAATCCTGCTCAGACGGAAAGGACTTAGCGGTGACCTTGCCTGACAATCAGTTCACTTTTCCCTTCTATAGCCACTCTCAATTATTCTTAGCAAACCTAAGGACCTAGTGTTATAGGATGTTTTATTCCTTTGTAAAGGTTCCAATACATATTTTTCTCTGATGATCACCCATTATAGGATCCAGTACATTGAGTTTTTTTGTTCTCTGGTACCCTTATCTGTTTTATGTAGATTCATTACCAAGGATTAGATGTATCCTTAGTGCGTCTGTCAAAACCAACTAAATTCAATGCTTAAAAATAATTTGTTACATGGTAAGATCATAATAAGGTTTCCTGTAAGGGGTGGGGTCTATACCAGAATCGCAGCTCCAAAATAATCCAGAGTAACAA
Source organism: Stictocephala bisonia (assembly GCA_035578905.1). Lineage (NCBI taxonomy): Eukaryota > Metazoa > Arthropoda > Insecta > Hemiptera > Membracidae > Stictocephala > Stictocephala bisonia. The sequence goes on along the minus strand of JAQJVL010000368.1, from coordinate 882,790 downwards.
TAGCTAGTAATCGTAAGTGTTCCTCCAAAAAAGGGCATTCTTGTTAACACTTGTACAAGAATTGGTTAACACTTGTTAACAAACTTGGTAGTTCAAGTTTGTACAGATCCTGCTCAGACAGAAGCAGCCAAAGCTGTAACCTTGCTAGTGAATTATTGGCTTGACTGCATCTCTGACTCCATCTTTACATTCCGTCTCGGGTCAGACAGGTAGCCATTAACATATAAAAGGTCACACGAGTAATCAAGTCAAAGGTTAGTACAGATCCTGCTCAGACAGAAGCGGCCAAAGTTGTAACCTTGCTTGTAAATCGGCGAATTTGCTGCAGCTCTGAATCCGTATCTACATACCGTCAGGTCAGACATTTGGTCATTAACAGATAAAAGGTCACACGAGTAAGCAAGTAACAGGTTCATACAGATTCTGCTCAGACAGAAGCGGCCACAGGTGTAACCTTGCTAGTAAATTATTAACTCAATAATTTACATTCCGTCTTGGGCCAGACAGGTGGCCATTATCAGATAGAAGGTCACACGAGGAAGCAAGTTAAAGATTCATATAGATCCTGCTCAGACAGAAGCGGAAAAAGTTGTAATCTTGCTAGTAAATCGTTGACTTTACTACAGCTCTGACTCCATATCTACATTCCGTATCGGGCCAGACAGGTGGCCATTATCACATAAAATGCCACACGAGTAAGCAATTTAAAGGTTCATAGAGATCCTGCTCAGATTGAAGTGGCAAAAGTTGTGACCTTGTTAGTAAATCGGTAACTTTGCTGCAGGTCTGACTCCATCTTTACATTCCGTCTCGGGCCAACAGGTGGCCATTATCACATAAAATGCCACACGAGTAAGCGATTTAAAGGTTCATAGAGATCCTGCTCAGATTGAAGCGGCAAAAGTTGTGACCTTGCTAGTAAATCGGTAACTTTTCTGCAGGTCTGACTCCATCTTTACATTCCGTCTCGAGCCAGACAGGTGGTCTTTAACTGATAAAAGGTCACACGAGGAAGCAACTTAAAGGATAGTACAGATCCTGTTTAGACAGAAGCGGCCAAAGTTGTAACCTTGCTAGTAAATCGATGACTTTCCTGAAGCACCATCTTTCTTTCCATCTTTACATTCCGTCTAGGTCCAGACAGGTGGCCATTATCAGATAAAAGGTCACACGTGCCGGCAAGGTTAGAAGGTTTGTTAAATCCTGCTCAGACGGAAGCAGTCGTAGCAATGACCTTGCTCGACAATTCATTGACCTTGCTCTATTCTCGTTGCAGTCCCTTGGTAATTTTCGAGCATTCTCTTTAGCAGAAAATATTCTTGATGGAGATATATTCTCGTCCTTGAGTCTGTAAAATCTAACCATAGTAAAGTAAAAGTGAAAAAAAAACAAAAAACAAACATATTGTTTAGTCGGTTGTATTCCATTCGGACACGATTTTATTCATAAAAGAATAATAACGATTATTTCATTTCAAAAACGTACATTGATGTAAAAACGTTTTAAAAGTAATATGTTTTTAATCGGACAAGTATATAGATCATTGGAGTTCACTTAATTTTTAAAAACGGCATATAGTATAAGATTAAAATAAGTAAATACTACAGCTTAATCACTGAAAATTTTTTATTCTAACTATTACAGTATGCAACATATCAAAATTACGTTTAGGAATACCGTTTTAATGATATTTTTTATTTAAACACCTCAACACCTTTAAACAAAACTTTCATTTTAAAAACCAAACTATATGAAGGACTTATTTAACATTTAAACCAATTTCTATTCAAACAATTGTAAATAAAAAATGTCTACCCAAAAATTTAAGACAACACAATTAACAAAAACACATAACTAAACTTCATTCCCCAATAACCTATATATGATATAAATGCTTTGAATAATTTATCATATTTTAAGCTATACGTAAGTGAAAGTCTACATATTGTTGAGGTAAATGGTTAGTTTAGTTATAATTTTAGGATCAGCTGATAATTACAGGTTAGTTGAAAATCGTGATTGGTTGTAATGAAGTTCACTAATCCGCCGGTAGGAGCACACTGTAATTGGAGTAAATAGAAGTTCGTGCGTTATAATCTGACATTTGCAGTAAGTGGTGGTTTTGGATGCGAACGATACGAAAATTCCACAAACCCCTCCCTACAGAAAAAAAGAAAAATTAAATTAAGTTATTGACTTAGATCAGCTGATTTATGAGACCATTATTTATGACGAGATTCCATATAATTGTGATTTATTATTTGTTTGAAATGGTTTTATGTATTTTCCTATCATCTTTACAAACTTTCTTAACAATTTACATTTTAGAAATCATTAATAAATACATTAACTTTAAGGCTGCAAAATTCCGAAGCAAAAACTTAAAATTTTGAAATAACTTTGTATAAAATAGAAATTCTTTTTATCTGGAAAAATCAATTTTTTCATATATGCATAAATACAACTTAATTGGCTGAAGAAGATTTGTAAATAGTTACTTAGGTAAGCATCTTAGTTAAGATATTATCGATCACTAAAGTACGAAAGTCCCACACAAAAGCTTTGTTTAGAAGTAGAAGGTGATTCAAAACCAGTATGAGTTTGTGGTTACGGAACAGAAACAATGAACTTGAAACAGTTCCGGTCCACTGGCACACAGCGCCTGCCAACAAATGGAGCCGTTCCTTTGTGACAGACCAATGCCAAGAGCGGATTGACACTTCCATCAGTTCCCGGTGGAACATCGTTCCCAATCCATTAAAATTATCTGATAAAATAAGTGCTAAAAGTTTGTATATTTTAACTTATGGGAGCAAGTGTTTACTTTAATACCATCCATGTAGGATTAAAAAGGTAGCTTTTGTTAGTTTAACCACCATCACGGCTTTGGCATCAATAGTTTCTATTATTAATCAACGTTTGTACAACACAGTTCAAGAAGTGTAAATTGTAAATTTCCGTGTTAAAAATACCTTACGCACCAATTTCAATTACATATTAAAACCTCCCTTGGTTACTATAGTTACTCTAATAAAGTAATGTTTCAAAAATTAAATTTAAATTGGTTAGTAACAGACCACACTATTTTGTCACCCGATGTCTCATTTTTACATTAAAATATTAAATAACTTTTCATTAGTACTTTATTTAATAGTCAGTAATTTTGTATATATGAATGTATACGCGAAAAATAACAAAAGCACTTTTTTTCTAAATTATTCAAAATTTGAATGTTCTCTTATCCAATTCATTTCATTCAATGAACTATTAAGAGCCAGTGGTCATCAAAAATTGTTAAAACACTAGACCTTATGTAGGATTTCATATTTTTATCATAGACATTGTAGGTTATAGAATAGATCTAGAAACCGTCATGTGGTGGATCTTTACATCACTTTCTCAAGAGATGTCAAGTAAAATGTACAATGAAATATAATTTCTAATACTTTTTATAAAATCTGTATTAATTTATAAAATGTTTGTAAATTATTGGCTTATAAAATAAGTTGGTAAAATTTTGCATTTAAATTTCATAACAAATAAACTAATGGTGATTTCTGAAGTCACCAGATAACTTGTTTATGTAGAATGTAATGTTTGAAATTTGTTTAATTTTTTTATTGTACTGTTGTATTTTGCCTGTGTAGTATTATAACATAATTAAATTCTTGCTGTCTAAGCAAGTAACAAATCAAAATCAACATACTTTGAAATTTTTTATAAAAATTGTTTTATTTTATGTTTAAAACAGTAATAATGACAACTTCAAGTGATGCTAGTTCATTGAACGTTTATTAACGATCTATGTGTAGTTTACTGAGTTTAGTTAATGTGTAATTTTTTCTTGTGATAGATTTTATGTTATAGCCCACTGTTGAAATATTTATAAACATTAAAACTAACTTTTCAGAAATTTACTACTGACTGTATAAAACTAACTCAAATTTCAATTCCAAGAGTTATATTTGAATGACATTTTTTTATGTTACGGTAAACTGTCTTTTATAGTTCACTTTTGTTTTGAATAGACATATTAAATACTTGCTCCTCTCTTCTAAAAAGTAAAATTAAAAAAAAATTAGTAATTATATTTCAATTACTCGTAGTCTAACCCAATCTCACTTTGAGCTTCGAGAAAAGAAACTATTTAAAAAACTTATAGATAAAAATTAAACGTAGTTTTAGTGAGTCAAATCACTCACGTTGAGACATTTTTAAACAAGTGTAATACTCTTAAATACCAATTCTCACAACAATGATTCATTGAACTCAAGGAATAACCTTTTTGTCTTGTTTAGTAAAGAGCTTAAAATAGCCACCTTTATTTCCAATGGTTAGGAAAACACCTTCAAGGTTGAAGCTATTTCTCCTTTTAATGCAGCTGTTATAAATAAATAAACTGTTCAGCTAAATGTTTTCTAAACCTCCAATTTTAACATCTGTCAACAAATAATCAATAAGTATTATTTTTAGAATAAACATATTTTGGTAAATTATTTATTATACAAATTTATTTGTTAAGTCTCTACGGAAATAAAGTTTTTATAGTAAATAGTAGCAAGAACTAAAAAATAATTTATAAACATGGAATAATAGTATAAAATAAATTAACTGATTTCATATAACTAACAATTTAAAAATGGAGTAAAGGAAATATCCCGATTTGTCATTCACTAAATAATTTTTATGCTTATTTATTTACTGCGTCCGATATGCATCAAGATAATTAACTTTTATGAATTTTCTCATAAATTGATGTCTAAAAGTTAATTTTCTATTTAAAGTTCATACAATTTTATCCGCCATGATCAATCAACGCGTATTTACGTTCAATCAATTTCCAGTTTTACATGCGACGCTGGTGATGGTGTTGCTAAATTTTCTTGCCAGATTTCACAGTGTTGTTGACCCAGAAACAATAACAGGCTTCGCTCTGTTTGTCACCTCTCGAATCCCGACAATACTTGGTAGAAATGGCGGTTGCATGGATTTTGAAATACATACAGGAATTTGACCAAACGTAATAATCTCATTAAAATTTGTCTTCTTTTTTTGCATCAAACTAATGAAAGGTCGATAGTAAAGTAATAAAAACAAAAATAAACGCATATATAAGTATTTAGTCATAATTTTACAGCAAAGCCAAATTTGCAGGAATATTTGATAGTTTATGAATACAGTGTTCATACTATTCGATTTTAAGAGATCTATGACAGGCATCTTGCAATTTTTTCTCAATGAAATTTTATTAGATTTCGAAGTGGTAACACTATGTCAATATTTTGGATTTAAAATTCAAATTACATTTGATAGTTTATCAAATTCAGGTAGTATATTGAATGAGTGAAATAATAGTTTCATTTAAAATACAGTACTATATGGTCATCTTGAGAACATAGATTATATACATATTAAGCTCAGAAGATCCTTACAGCTTAGCGGCTTTCAGATGAAAATTATAATATATATATTTTTACTAATATGGATATGAAACTAAAACATACTAAAAATTAATATTGTTCAAAGGAGTTACCAATTAATAGTAGCTTTTTTTTAATTTGCTAATAGCACGTAGATTGCAAAGTATAGGGAGTATGGGTGTTGAAAAAAGTGTAAATGAACAAATGTAGTCATCGTTACTAACTAAAGTCGAATATTCCTTAGAAAGGAGGGCAACTAAGAGATCTACAGCTTAACGTGGAGTACAAACCACACGAAATTAGGCTGTTTGAAAAAATATATTTTACGTTAATTCACTATCACTATTTTTTCCTTATTTTACTACCACTACTTTTTTTATCACAATTACGGTAAGGTATGTCAGGTTAGGTTAGGTTAAGTGGCTACTAAAGTTGATCACAAACTCGTAAATCCAATGATTGACTTACCTATGAATGTAAGTTCTTGGAAAGCGATACGATAAGGCCAGCGATATCGGATTCCTTGCGGGAAAGGAATACCACAGTGGTAAAAATGATTGGGGAGCAGTTTTAAGAGCAATATAATATTTATAAAGTGGTATGAATTAACGGGGAAAAAATGTAGTAGAAGTGAATTAACGGAAAAGATCCTTGACAATAAAAATGTTGACTCTAGAAGCAGAATCAGAGGCGGAAGAGAGTTATTAACTTCCTTATTAAGATAACTGAGATAAAAAAAAAAAAAGGAAAAAAAGATAAATTCGTTCTCTGAATAGTTCACAATAGTTACAATTCATCTAGTTTGCTGCCAGATGGCGCAATCGTCCTCCAGGACCATGGATTAGTGACGATCACGTAGACTCTTGTTTAACGCAACACTGTCACACACACTACAGTTTCACAATACTACCAATCATGTTTTTTACACGTGTTCTTGGTTTTCCAAGTCAGTCAAGGTCCGGGTGTTCGCAAACACCGGTGTGAAACCTCGCGCACGTCGGCGCAGACTTTCCCACCGTGGCGGGTTACGCGTGAGATTCGCGTGTTCGTTGAAATTCGCACGACGGTATGATTGACAACAAGCTTGCACAAAGTGATTGTTTCTGTATTAGCAATAAAGATGGGTTACTTCATAAACAAATGGGAAACTGTTCTCAAACTGTACTGGCTAAGTTGTATCAACTCTAGCAACAGGATACGATGTCTCCTTCCAACACCTTAACGGATATATCAGTCTCGTTACAATTTGCTCGAAACACTTTAACTGATATATACGTCATGTCAGAATTGCTGTAATGTTTATATTCACAGCAATTTTGAAAAAAAAGGGAACCATCTCAAGTTCTTTTTTACTAATTCTGAGAAGACGTATATATATATATGTATGTATATATCAGTTAAGGCGTTCCGAGCAAATTGTAGTGAGACTGATATATCCGTTAAGACGTTGGAAAGGTTAACGTATATGAGGCAGTGACTACCTAAACCACACCGATTGTAAGAAAACTAATCATTAAACTAACAAAATAATACTTTAAAAAAAGTTTAAGTTCGTCTTATTTTACCAGGCAAAGTTAGAGCTAAGAAGCTCTCTTCTAATACTTAACCTGGAGACCAACGGCTTTACGTGACTTCCGAACCATGGGAGCGGCAGGGCAAAAACTGTTAGTGGTCATATCGGGAATCAAACTCAGACCGATTGCGTGGCAAGCCAACGCCTTAGCCTCTTAGCTACGGCCGCTCCAAAAATGTACTTATTTTCTCAAAATACATTTTCTCAAAACACTAATACCACACATTTTTCAGAATTATAATATTTATTCTTCCAATTGTAATAAACAGTTCAAGCATAAAACAACAATTACAGATAACAAACAAACAGATACGAATCTCAAAAAGCATCTAAAAACTATTAAAATTTGTAAGTTAATTATTGTTTGAATAGACATTGTAGTATTACTATATTTAGGCATATTGCATCAGTACTTGAAGCTTAGAAATTGACTAAACATTAAGCAGATCTCTACCAACTTATAAAATGTTCTTCTAATTTGATTTTATTTTAAATAATTAGTTAATTATGTAGTTTATTCAATAATAAATTAACAACAATGCATTTTATCCACTGGCTTAGTTTAGGCCTCCATATAAATAGAAAAATAACAAAATTTCAGTTTTATTAACACTTGTACTTATCGTCTGGAAAATAAATATAGTTTGAATTTGTAAGTTTAGCTTCAAAGCTAATTAATATGTAGTTATATTTATTTTCTTTTAAATTTCCATTTTTTCATAGAATATATTTACATTACTTTGAAAGTAAACAAAATTGAAATTGGCAATATATTTTATTCCTTAATAGATAAAATTGTGTTTACATCTACACTTAATCATGGTGAGATTAAATATGCACTCATTATTAACATTATTTTTTATTAGAAAAATTATTATTAAAATCTACTTGGTATATGTATCTACCGAGTGAATGCACATTTTCTATTCTACAAAATGAACAAGGGAAATATAATGTCCTGTATAACTATTTCAAGACAGTGAGTTATAACAAACAAATTAAAGTACTCTATATGCTATTCAGGGAGAGTTGAGAGTGAAGATCCATCCAGTGCTGGTGTGACGTAGGCGCTAGACTGATTCACAGACTACATGTTCACGATACAAAACAGAACAAACTGATTGCCAGAGTCTGACTGGAGAATGCCGTTCTAAATCAAGGGTCCACCCACGTGGACACTCTTCTTATTGGCCAGACGCCTTGAGACAGGGACTGTCTAGGCGGAGCCTCACTCTCAACTATCGCTGAATAGAATATGGTCAAATGTTTTTTCAGTTTACTTACGTGTTACCTGTTGTTCACAGACCCTCGTCGTTTTTGTCGCCATGTTCTCAGTCGGAATGTGTCAGTTCTTCGACTACTTCGGTGGACCCCAGGCCAGCAACTTGGTCGCCGCGGGGGGCAGCCAACCCACCAGGGACCCCAGGGGTAACACAGGCAAGAGTGCATGGTATCACATGGCATGACTCTTGTGGCATGTTGTCTCATGGCTCTCTCTCTAGCTCTTACAAGCAGACTGTCCAACTGTCCCAGCATGGAACCTTGCAGACTTAACCATTTCTAATGTTGTACTTACAAGATTTTAAATTTAATTAACATTTACTATCAAAACAATTAAATTGCATGATTTTATGTTACAAAAAGACAGATGGGCAGTCTTCTGTTTGCTATTATTTAGTTTAGAAGCTTAATCTAGTTTAACTAGCTTTCTTTTGTGAATATTTCTTCCAAACATTAGAATTTATACCTAACGCTTTTTTAAAACAAATTCTTTTATATTTAAGTCTAAATACTTTTCACAACTTTCAGTCTTTGTTTATATATTAGCTTTATTTTTAAGAATACTTTTACATGAACATGTTTTTCTTTACTTCTTGCCTGCTATTCCCTAGTAATTATTTAAAATTTGCATAACGGTTTATTTTGAATAGTATATTGAAAACCTTTAGTTGTTACTTTAAATGTCTTCAATTTCAAAACTATGTTAAATTCATTTATGTATATGAAATGGCTTATTAGAATATGAAGTCTTTAAATTGTCAATTTAAAATTGGAAGTTGACTATGTTTCAGTACAGTTTTAAATTTGGGTAATAAAGATATAAAAATACATATAAACATGCTCCATTATGGAAGTAAGGCAATAACTGAATACATTTTATTTGAAGAAAGTCACCTTATTTTATTTGTTCTATCGTATTAAATTTGTGTATGGAACAGAAGCATTAAATTGTAGCTATTTAGCTTGCCCTCTTTGAATCTAAGGTATTTTACTTAACACACTAAGCATGGTTTAAATGTAGAAGCTTAAGTTACAGCATTAAAAATGAATGTACGTTGCCATGGTCCTTGGCCATCAATGTATAAGCACTAAAATATGATTTCAAAATTGCATTAAACGTGTAAACTGGAGTCGAAATATTGTACTTATGTCCTCATATTATAATACGTAAAATTTGTCGTGAACACAAACTAATATTAAAAAAACTACTAAAAGTTTAAGTATGATCTTTCAAAAAGAAATATTTTTTATGTTTATTATTAAAGCTTTGAAAAAATATTTTGTACAAACAATTTTAAATTATTATTAATAATTTGTCCATCTAATATTCGTTTGTCAAAAATTGTTTTCTAAATATACATAAATTTACAAAATAATAGCATATGTTTACTTAAACAAATTCAATTTAGAAAATATAAAGAGTAAATATGTAACGAAAAATTATTTACTCGTATTTTTAAAATTTCAGAATAGCATCTTGGTGGAGTTTTATTTAAAAACAAAAGCTTAAATTTCTAAAATAATTATGTTGAAAAATTATAAAAAAATCAATTCTGGTTAAAAAAAATCAATAAATAAATGTGCTCAAACTATTTGACAACTATGTAAACTCATTTATGGGTGCATGTAGACTAGTAAATGAAAGCAATTTGTATTTATTGTATAGATTTAAAATAATTTAAATTACCAGTTAAATAGACAAATTGTTAACAAATAAATATTACTATTAATAAACGATAACATTTCTTGATCTTTTTGTATTTATGTTTATTTTAATTACTGAATTGATGTTAGAAACATTTATTTGCGTTATTAATAAAACATAAAAAATTTGAGATTTCAGTATCATTTTTACCAAATAAAGGAAGAAGATGTTTATTCCTTTTATATATAAATTGCTTGAAAATAGTTTACATGGTTTTCCAAATTAATTCAAAAAAATTACTAAATAGCTCTACAATTTGTACGTAATATTTGTTTGAAAAAGTGGATTTTTTAAATACTGTATTTTGAAATTGAATGGAAATCTTTCATTAATAAAAACACATCTTGTAAAAAATATTTCATTGACTTGGCAATTTTAACTGTTCCTTGCATCTTTATCTTACATTGTTTATTACATGCCAAGGACAACTTAACTAACTGTGTTACTAGGGACCTCATTCATTCTTATAACACTAGGAAAAAAGTCACATTGATATGCCCCATGTAAGATTAGCAAAATCTCAACACCACTTTTCTCATATCAGCTTAAAATATTTCAATATGCTCCCTGAAAATGTTAAAAGTGAACCTAGAAAAAAGTTTAAAACTATAATACAAGAATGGCTGACAACTCAAGCCTTTTATGAAGTAAAGGAATACTCCCTCTAAGTAATTCACTCCCTTAGACTGCAGTGCTTAATCTAATTTTGTCATCTCAGTAGGTAATCTGTAGTCATTCTTATAATTCTCTGTTTTAGGCGATAAGTATGTAGTTTACTTTTAACTCATTTTAGTGTACTCTAGTCTATTTAGCTATAACTTGACAATGTCGATTGCAATTCTTGTAATTGTTCAAAGACAATAAAGATATTCTATTCTATTCTATTCTAATACTGTTGTTTCTGTTATTTATCCTAAATAAATATTATTTAAAATCTATTAAAAAAATCAACAATTAATTAAAATAAATGTAACCTAACTGTGCATTATTAATGAAGCCTTATTTTGTAGAAACTATTTCAAAATTAATCTCTTACAGTTCCAACAACACAACATAAAACTAATCGACATTGTCACCTAAGATTGCCAGGTGTTGAACGTGAGCAAACTCCTGTTTGTAATCAAGGAAGGAGTCTTTGATGTTGTACCTCTGTTCCAGGACCTGTTGTCTTCCCTCCCAGCTCTCCTGGATCTGAGACCAGTGGAGTCCGAGTAGGAGCCTCCGGCTATGGGTTCGTCCCTCCTCAGGCGCCGAGAGGTGAGCGTCTTTGATCTTGATTAACCGGCTCTGTAATATCCGGTACATAGATACTCAAACACCGGTTCATTTGGAGTTGCGAAGTAGTGTATTGTTGACTGTGACGTCATGACTAACAGAAATGTCCTTAATCCTAAAAAAGTCTCAATGAACTCATGAAGTGTAGCTTAACATCAACTAAAAGTATACTTAAATATCAACGCATATTTCAAACAGTGTAACGGGTTGTTTTCGAATCAAAATAACTTATTTAAACTATCAATCGATTCATGGACCTAACTAACTTACATCCATACGAAACTGTTGAAAATTCGGATATCTAATTTGGTAGTTTATATAGGTAATTTGAAATCAATGTAACATTACTTATTCACATTGTCTTAAAAATAAGAGTGTTAAATAGAAGAATTGCAAAGAATTTAGATTGAATTAATTTTAAAATCGAATATTAAAAAATCATTTTTGAAAATTACGAGTTCTGTTTTCTACCATGGTAAATTGTTCGAGATTTCTAACGCTTCAAGTACTTTAACAAATAAAAGCGACGTTTCGAATGCACAAATCTCTCTCGTCTTCAAGTATTACTTACTATCTTGTTTTTTTTTCGATTAATCTATATGTCCCTAAAAAAACAACATGCTTATAGATTATTTTTGACTATCGAAAGTCACGTCTTCTTATAAACTATCACATAAACATTCTACAGTTAAAACAAAATATACGATACAAACAACGAGTTATTAAAACGTTATCAATCAACAATACAACAACAGATTATTAAGAAGTAAAACTATTCAACTTATCCAGCAGCGTTTGATTCGCCAACTCACCAGGTACGGAGTTGAACAATCTGCCCCTTTGTTTCGCTGCTGAGACAGCTTTATTTGGTAGACTTAGAAGTTGGGTGAAATGTGAACATTATAGATAAAAGAAAAATTTAAATTTAGTTAGAGCATCCATTTAGTTATGTACTTTAAATGGACTTATCTATGTCGATTACAAAATAATGAAGATTTACTTGTTTAGTGTTTCTCTAAAGTAAGTGTCTTTGTGTTAAAACACTAAATGTCATTGTCAGAATTAAATATACTTAATCATAAGAAAAACGGTTGTCATAAAGACTATTAGATGATAATAAATCGTATTAACGGTCTAACAATAAACGACTTACATTTGAGACCGGTAGCATTGACCTTAAACCGATCGACTGGCTGGCCTTCGCACCTTATACCTACAAGGCTAATATACCGAACAGGAAGTGGGCACAACGGAACTACCAAGTTAACTACATTCACATACATTGTCTCCAGAGGAGGGTTACAGTTTACACGCTCCCAAGGTGATCCAAGGTCACCCATTAACACGTGACCTTAACTCATGTGTTAGCCTGGAGCTACAGTGTAACCTTACCCAAGGCATGAATGATCTTTGAAGGTCAAGGCTTAGAATTGTGGCATTTCGGATGACAGATAGTTAGATCAAGAGATAATTGTGGCATTTCGGATGACAGATAGTTAGATCGAGATGACAGATAGTTAGATCAAGATGACAGATAGTTAGATCAAGAGATAATTGTGGCATTTCGGATGACAGATAGTTAGATCAAGAGATAATTGTGGCATTTCGGATGACAGATAGTTAGATCAAGAGATAATTGTGGCATTTCGGATGACAGATAGTTAGATCAAGAGATAATTTAAATGATTAGTCATTTTAGGGTGTTAAATTTATCCAAATTTAACGGAAATTTACATTTAGTTCATGTTGGAACTTGCACATTTGTTATAACCGTTTTTGACGTTGTAAAAAATTTCTAAATAAGTTTGGCTAAGAATTATTTTGGAGAGGCCAACTCATATTTTTTAGATTATTATTTTATGCGAGATTCATATTTACTGTTAATATTCAAATATGGGTCCAATTGGAACATTCGAAGTAAAGTCAACAACGTCTCTATGAGATGGAATTTCTTTGTGCCAACAAATATTTAATTCTTTCGAAATATACCCTCTTTATCTATTTATTTATTTTTTAGACGCCGATCGTCAAGATATGGGCGAATAAAATTTCGAATGTATGTGATAAGTGTAGCTGAGCGAATGTAGTCATCGTTACAAACTAAGGCCGACTATTCCTTAAAAATTATCATTAAGTAATTGCCCAATAAAAAATGAACAGCCAGTGGCGATCAGCTGATCGCTTTCAAAATTTGTTTTAACTCTGATTGGGATTGAACTAAGAACGTTTAGCTTGTGAAGCTGGGCTTCAACTTCGCTAATGACCAATTATTTTTGAATTTTCATAAGTGAGATGTTCAGTTCTTTTCCTTAACGATCTAACCGCATTTCCTATAAAAAATTTCTTTCTGAAAGTGTCCGTGTTTGAAATGTCAGTTTGTAATATTCACGTGAAATTTACCCATTCCTTTTATCAGCAATCTGTTTAATTGTGTTGGTACTACTTAAATTTTCATAAAATTTAACAAATCCCTCTCTTGGTGAGGTAAGGTGATAAAAAGGGCTTTGTCCTAACTTCGCCTCTTGGAAAAAGAAAAAACTGTTTTCATCTTCATTACAATCTAGTAGGTTTCATACTCTTGTTATGTTCTGTGGTAAGACTTTCTGTTCTCATTTCAAGATGCATGTGATTGTATTGTTCTAGTTTCATCGTTACTTCTAATTACCGACATATTAAGTTTGCAAGTCTGTATTAAATGAACTTTAAACTTGGCTTTCTTTCTAATCGAACATGAAAATGTTCGATGTCGACTTTTCAGTTAAACAAAATAAAGTCAGAGCCCCACAGAGTCATGCCGGTTGTCTTTTTTCTTATAGAATATGAGTATGACATTCTTGGAGACTGATTTTTTAAATGAATGTTTTGTGGTAGTCTAAAGGCATATTTTTACAACGCATTTTTTAAATTCTTGAATCATCTATAGTATAAAATTTATATTTGAATGGTCATTTATAGCAATGTTCTGAATAGCTAACTGATATAAAACTTGTATTTCTGTATGGAAACTATTATACAATATTTTTGGAAATTTAGAATTTTTTCAGGATTTGAGTAAATGAAAATTGTTCTAAAAAGCTAAAGCCAGTATGTGTTCAAAGACATTGTAATCAACCACATAAAAAAATATTGAAAATTTATTTTGTCAATATTACTTTATCTGAAATAAATAAAAAAGGTTAAATGTTCGTAAATCAAGCAAGTTAAGTAACGAGGTGCTGAGAGGTACAGTGATCGGTTACCAGTAGCGTGCATACCGTTACTTGACACGCTCCTAGCGGCTGCTTGCGTAACTACTAGCTCACATCCGATACCATCAGGTAATTGCACACCCACAGTTAATTAGTGAGCTTAGAGCTAGCTTAGAGGTTGACAATTAATTGTTAAAGAGTTTTAAAACGTTTATATTTTATAAAGTTTCCAATTAAAGTGGAGTCCCAAAACACTAAGTTAACGAAGGGGGTTGTAAATCAAACTAAATATATACATAACGGAAATATAAAATGTGTTCTCAAAACTTTAAAATTTTGAAGGAAATATTTATCGTATTATCAAGTGCGTGAGTTTTAAAACTTTTCTAATGAAATGTACAAAGTAATTATTTATTCAAATCTCAATACTTTTCTGTGGGGAATTTTACTTACAAAAATGATATTCCTATATAAAAGTTTATATACGAAATTAGTCAGTTTAAATGATATACAGATGTCTAAGTACAGATAGGAAGGCAAGACCTACAGTGACGAAATTTAATCATGAAATTTTCAGCACAAGCGCATTGAGGGACAAAGATTTTTTTAAAGACCGTATGAGATTATGTTTATTAGCCACTATCACCCAGTTGCAGGAATAATGGTTCAATGTGTCAACAATTCGATGGTTCATTTGATCCTTACGAACCATTCCGTTTCATTACACCAACAATCGTTTAATTTTGGTGGATGTTCTGGCAAAAATTCATTTCTGCTACTTAAGGCATAACAGTGCAGTCAAAAGTAAATAAGAAAGTAGATAAATAAACAATAATACATGACAATCCTTTTTCAGTAGATATGAGTTAGTAATTGAAACTTATTTGTAAAGTATAAATGCTACGAGTTCAAGGAGCTTGTCATTAATATTAAATGTTTTGCAACCCTTAAAATAAAACCAATCTCTTATATTTACCGCGTATTTTTTTTTAAAGAAAACAAATGAATATTTTTAAAACTTAAACAAACATTATTAATTTAAATACGACTAAATAATAACTCCATTAAATAGCCAAAGTATATTTAAGGGTTCTTTTATAACGTTTATAAACACAATTATACCTTTGTAATTACAATGTGGGTATAGAATTGTCGCTCTGATGATCACACATAACATAATGCACTGTCAAACAATGGCCCAATATGTCCAGTGGCACCGATCTAATGGCTCAGTACAGGCCCGCTTTGTGTGTACCTTTCGGCTAATGCACTTGCACACAGACAGACAGACAGACAACATACAGACCGCTCTGTTTGACCAACAGAGTGAGGGAGGCGCAATTCCATTTGTTTAACATCATTAAGAGATCTACCACGTCCTTTGATCTATGATAATACAATATCCATACATTTGACTATGGAGTACCACAGGGAGGCATAATTGCACCAATGAACCACTGAACGTTCAGTTGATGTGGGGCTTTCGGAGAAACTTTCGTCGAATGGTTTATAATCAAGGGTCGTTCATCTTGGTGATCACTATTTATTTTGTGGAATATTTTTAGTTATTTAATATTTTATTACTAAGTTTTAAAGGGAGTTGTTATTTCGGGAGAGAAATTTTCAACTTAAAGTGATAAAAATGATCGCTTAAGTAAGAACATATTTTCAACGTATAGCAAAAATAAACCATTTTAGAATTGGTATAATTTTTTTAAATCCAAATTCAATTATTAGGAAGTTATGATATTTTTATCTATTTAAAAATCACCTTAAATACCAGGTGATTTTTACACGAAGATAATATTTGCACAAAAAATAGTAGAAAAATTAAACAACTTATTTGGTTGAATAAATGTTTTAGTGAAACTGTTTGAAAACATTATAGATTATAAATACGTAATAATATGTCATTATAGTCAATACCTTACAAATTAACCTCTTAATGATAACTTTTCAATGAATTTAATCCCTCCCCCTTTCCCCCATAAATTTGGATATTCTTAAGTCCTCCCAACTCACCGTACGTCTAAGGGTGTTTGATTATTCGCCCATATCTTGACGATCGGCGTCTTATGAATAAATAAATAAATAAATAAATTAGGCCCTGAATCTAACAAACATTTAGTGATGAATATTAAATGAATAATCTTCTTTGACCTGCTCCATCCACCCAGCCTACGCAAATAATTCTTATTCCATCTTGCTTGTTTCATCAAAATCAGTGAACACGTTGTTAAGTGATCTGTGAATCAGTTTAAATTCACTTGAATATTGTGCTTACAGAACAAAATGTTTTGTATTTGTACTCTCTACTTCAAAATAAAAAAAAAAAAAAATAATAAATAAATATTAAAAAAAATTGTTTTCCGTTTTTAATTTGTATGCTTGGCATGGATTTAGAGAGAGCTTAAATTAATTTTGTATTCGAACTTGCAAGTCTGGCATATTTGAAAACTGCAATTTTGAAGTAAAGTAATTATAAATATAAGTTTATAAATTTAATGAACAACATTTCACTTATTATTATTATTATACATTGAAACGTGGAAAGTGAGAACGTACGATTGTGAAATCCGAAAGGTCCGTGCACAAAGGGCACTTAGTTGTGCAGAAGCCGTACGGAAACGTATATAGAATTGCGATAAGGCCGCGGGGGTGGGAGGGTTGGCCGTTTGCTTCAATTGTTCTTTGGCATCAAAGACAAGCGAGTTTATGGCTAGCTTGACTACGCACTAGAGCGCTGGTCACGGCCGCACTCAGCACTGACTCAGTGCTGATGCACAGTGCATCGATCTCATCAACTAAGAGAGTCCGGCAAAACCGGCAACTTCATGATTTTGAAATATGAAAACCAAGTATTATTGACTATTCTAAAAACCAATAAGGCTTTAGACAGTGAAACTTGGCACATATATTCTTTAGTAATTAGGTCCATACCAAGAAAGGTTTATAAAATATTTTCTCTCAACGAGTTCAAATAAGGAATGTAATAAATATTCCGATACTGACCAATCAGGGCATTTGTTACCATTCAATATACCATGGGGGAGCTTTAGACGGTTATTTTTGAACAACATTAGCGTGCAATGTGAAGAAAAGTTATACATGTGATGGTTTTGGCACGCGAAGCGTACAAGGGTGTCCTCCAATAAATATAAAGAAATACATTAAAAACGAATAGTAAAGAATCTAGTTGAAACCAATAATTTAATTGGCACATGACAAATAATGCCTTATTACGTTTTTTATTTTTATCTTTAATTATTATACTAATATTTTACTTGAATATGTTTCTTTTTCAAAAACTTGGTTTACATTTATTTTAAATAGTTAAAACTAACACCTGCTGTGTGATTTTAGTAATATATTTAAAAAATCGTTTACAATATGTATTTTTTTTAGCAAACACTGTTCACGTTTTGCATACTTTAAACAGCAAAATATATTAAATTGTGCCGAATAGTTAATAAATGTAAATCAAATAACCATTTATTTGTTCCGTGTCGTAACCAATTGACTATTTAATCGCTTTCACTCGATTTTGCATGCCGCCAAACTAGTGTTAGAGGCACAAACAGACTTCAAGGACAATTATGATGGCTTTCCGGCTTGTCCCGGAAGACAGTTACATCTCGGCCGAGGCCAAACCCACCTCTGGAAGTCGTGCGTTCTGTAGCCTAATCTTATTTTTTAATACAATTCCTCTCAATTTTTTCTCGTTTCAGTGTCAGAAGGATTAGTTAAAAATGTAACGGGATGCTCCTTGGGACTTCCTTTGGCCTTTGTAGTTAGGCAACCTCCTATCTCATCTCCTTAACTGATTGTTAATTCGTCAAGGACCATTTTTGAAGACCTAATTGAGGTCTCCTTGTGTAAATCCTTGTCATTGGAAAATATATCCTTTGATGAGTTTCTAGTAATTTTCTGTGTCCTTTACATTTACAGCACGCGAAAAGATAAGAGATAAATTTAATAGGGTAGTTTCTTTACAAAACATTGCAAAATCAGAATATAGTAGACTATGAATAAATTCAATATTGTTAATCTTTTCTTTTGCCCAATTTAAAATGTCTTTTGTTTGCAAATTTTGATTTAAATCACATGAAACGTTCAAATTTATCGTACGCTAAAATACAATATCTAAGGTTAGAGATAAATAAAAATAGAAATAACTATAAAATAACAAATAAATATAAATAAAAGGTAAACAATAGAATTATACATTATTTATTTATAACAATTGTTAAATAAGAAAGAAATATAAAATTAACTGATCCAACCATCTGGTATTTCTGATTATAGATATTACTGCCCTATTCTATAATGTGTATAAATAAGTCTTAATAAATACGATGGCATTGGATTTAGAAGTAAAAGAAATACTGACATAATGACGTGAAAAGACATTACTAAAAAATAACGGTAATAATTTCTTATTGGTCCTTACAATTTATTGGTAAAGTTTAATGGATAAAAATTGATTTTTAAATGTTAAATAAGAACTTACTTACCTACTCAAAACCTTTTTTAGTATTACTATTTTTATGACCAAATGTATAATTATCATAAATAAAATATATTATAAGGAAAATTAGAAGTTTAATGATGTTATACAATGTTACGCACATTGTCATCTAAAAAATCAAATTAAATGCATTATGTTTAACAAAAACACCAAAATGTATTTAATGAAACACCAATGAATCAGTTATATTATTCACAATAACCTTTCCTCTCCATCAGAGCGTGATGCAGGTGCATTCACGAGATGAAGTAGTTTACAATTCACAACTCTCTCGCAGTCCAATTCAAACTCACTTGCAATATCAAGCCGATGAAATATTCATCACTTCCATTGGCTGATTTACATAAACGATCCGAATATGTCGCTATCTATGGTAATTTGGCCCAATAAGCTGCAGTCTGTTCACTTTGATAACCATAAAAAATTGCACAGCAAATTTTCGTAGTTTTGAAAGTCTTAACAAATTAAAAATACAAATTAAACGTGTTGCGATGTTCGTAATATATTTCAACTAGTCAATATTTACATATAGAACAAGTATTCGGGTTTGGTGAAAATAATGTATACTAATTCCATGCCCTTTCTCGCCATACAAGTTTATTTATCTTCCAAATACAAATCTGGGCAAAATCATTGTTACTAGGGTTTTGATAAATCCCTAGTTACATGCGTAACTTAAAATAAAAAATATCAATTTGAAAAAGTGGTAGTAATGATAAATATTATTCAAAATAACGTAGGAAGGAGACAGTTACTCAGGCCTAGGGACTACAAGCCGTGACAAATCGATGAGAAACACTTGAAAATTTTGATAAGTCGAAGGATATATTGACCATCAAGAGCTATATTGACAAATTATGAAAAATTGAGGGCTACGACTACAAATCGTGAAATTCCGAAGAGGGCTTATGTGAAAATCGTGACAAGCTATTCCTCAACTTGTATACAACAACCAATAATGTGGAGCTATTTACAGCTCGAAAGCTACGTCTGTTAACATAATTTGTGAAAGTCAAATGCTTTAGTTGAAGTTTACATGACAATTGATTAGACGTGCCTTTTTCAATTGAACTTGCAATTATTTCCAATATATTGTTGTAAATATTTGACCTAATATCTTATTTAGGTTATGGTAAGATTCCAACTCAACTTGCGGTATTTATGTTACTAGTCTAGTAATATCTTACATTCTTTATCAACATCTCTATCTGTTTCAGGACATGGACCTTTCGCCGGCTACCAGTCGTGGTGAGACCATACCCTGCAGAGTACCAACCTAGGACAACAAAATACCCTACCTCTGTAAAATATTTATTTCCCGCTAGCTACAAATTGTTACAGTCTACCAACCACAGTCGAGGACTCGACAACCTTATTTATTTTAACGGTTCCTTGTCGAGTTTTGGACAGTGATACCAACCAAACAGCGATAAATCTCAAATACTAGTCATACAAGGAGTGCTTACCTAGGTGTTATGTTGGTCACACTATTATTTCGTGTTAGTTCAGTTCGGGTTTGCCAATTTTCAGTTGGCAATAGTTGAATCCATTTCCTACTATTGTAGGTTATATTTATACATTAGCAAATATGTAAATAGTTCATGTGTGAAAGTGTTGTTAGATTGAAGTTAGATTTGATAGGTGAAGTTGTAAACATTTTGTGTGAAGTAAAAAGAGAGCTTGTAAATTTAGCAAATTATTATTTTAGCTCTGAAATAACTCGTTGCTGCCTGTGATAAAGCACTGAGTGTGATAGTATTAGTTTGAATTTTTAAAACAATTTGTTTTAAAATTCACAATTGTTCTATTATTGAAATTTAGAATCTTCACTAGATAAACTCTCTTTTTTATTTTTCATTTATATCTCCCTAATTTAAACGTAATATTGTCTCAATATAGATGCTTTGTTATATTGGTAATAATTCACTTATGAATTTCACAAATTTTATAGTTATTTCTGCATACATTTTCAAATTAAAATCTGGACTTTGAAACTATTTTATTTTTCTAGAACACCATTTGAAAGAAATTTCCGTTATATAAATTCAACATGCATTGTCCTAGTCGACATTACACCTAAACTTGTAAAATGTATTTATGCAACAGTATGTTACAGTCTTATTAAATTTTACGACAAAAGTTGATTTTTTGCAACTTATAAATTGCTGGTATTCTATTATTTTACCAATTTTATATATCAATAAAATATTTAAAGTTTATTTTCCTGTATCTAAATCCTTTCTATAATTTAAAACGTTGTACATATCAACAATAATTTGTTCATATAGAAAAAAATAGCTATCCAAAAAATGTTAATTGAAGTCAATATAAACGCCACTTATATTTAAAACTTCTTATATTTGTAAAACTGTGTTTTCATTTGGTATACATAAATTATGTTTTTTCACTTATAAAATACATACAATATTTGCTGAAATACAAATATTCTGTAAAACTATTAGTGGGGATGAATATAATTAACATAACTTTATAGTTTTTGTTATAAACAACACAACTTAAACACCATCAATGTCTTAACTTTAAATGAAAATATGTTAATAGTTCATCTTTTTCATCTTCAAGTAGTTTTCTTATGTAAACTTATTTTTTTTTATTAGAACCAAATGTTGTTTAGTTATTTGTTGTATTTATTTAAGTTATATGTAATTCTAATGGTAATGTGAGAAAGTTAAGTTGAGAATGATTGTTATTTAATTATTATTCATGTAAATAGGATGAGTCCGTGTGTGATGAATAATTAAAAATATGAAACAATTTCAGTGTTTATTTATTATATTTTCCTTATTTAATGTTAGAATAATGCGTATATCTAGAGTCCTGTGAATTGAAACACCCAGGAGAGTGGTCACTATGGCGTAGTATTGTAATCCAGCTACTGGAGGACTAAGTGATGTGGAGATTGTAGGCGATAGGTTCTGTTTTCGGTGTTTTAATACAGACACTGCGTCAACCCAGTGTGGCCTCATTTGGGAAAGACTGGGTTTCTGGGAAGTCCTTGTAGGGCAGTGGTCAGGGTTAGAATTTTGTGCAGAGGAAAAATTGACCTGTTAGTTAACCGAAAAACCAGATGAATTCTTGATGGTTCGTACTCGTGAAAACTTAGGGGTCTTAGATGTTCTGGATATGGGGTTGTTAATATAAAGCTCTTTTTAAGAATCAGTTGACTTGGTGAATAAAACAAAATCACATTCATTCGCAACCACACTCAACTATAACATGGCAATCGTAGTTTAACGATAAATAAATCAAGCTAAATAAAGTAACATAGATCGCACAATGGTTCGAATGTAGAGTATTTAGTATCAAGGAATAACTGTACATAAAGTACGAGTAATAGCATAGTAATATAATTACACATAATACATTTTCAACCGCAGTTAACATGAGATACTAACTTATTTATTCGCTTCAAATGACAAGCACCATTTTATAGGCCCTGATAAAATTAGATGAAATAACATTCACAATTTTGCCACTAACTCTACTATAAGTAGAGAGGGACGATTGCACCAGTGAATGACCGTTGGCTTGAGTTTCCACTTGAGTCTTACATGGGAAGACAGGCTGTTACGCTACAGTGTAGGGAACAGTTTAAACGTCTTACCCATAGTCTCCTGTACTTCCGAAATATAAGACTTAATGTATTATGTTCAAACAGAGAATTGAAAATACAATTTATCGTATATAAATCATTGCACCAGTTAATGACCGGCCATTCACTGGTATCAGTATATGAGTTCAAGTCAATTTTCTTAGTATGAAGGAAAATAAAACAGGTTGCTAATGAAGCAGTGATTTGGCCTAGCAGGTAAACAAATGCGATTACAAAAGCAGCAATTAAAGAAAGTGAAAAAACTGAAGAATTTCAACCTGATAAAAACCTATATCAATCTTATACCTATATCAATGCAAGGATGTAGTACAACTGGTTGGAGGCGAGGAAAGCACGAAGATGGACATTCCACGTAAAACAACTGAAGAGGCAGCTACCCAACGAAATGAAACGGTTTTATCAGTATATAATTCTTCGCTTGGAAACAGTGGTATACCTCAATCAGATCCATGGGGAAAACACTTATATTGGCCGAAAAGGAAGAGGGTCAAAAAAGAAGAGAAAGCAAGAAAGATTTACCTTCACCACGACTCCCGAAAATTGTAAATTGTACTATGATAAGAAACCAAATATGAAACAAAAGAAGAAGGGTGCTATAAAAAAGAGGAAGATTTAAAGGGAAAGTAAAAAAAAAAAAAAAAAATGAATCAGGAAAAAGATAGTCAAAATAGATAACAACAGTTATTCGAGGAGTGGCGAATAGCTAAGAATAATGAAACTAAGATGAAACTAGCAACTTTTAAGTATAGAAAGAACAATAATTAGCATGTTTTATTAAAATTTGGTTAATATTAATAAAATGTATTCGTAAAAATATTCAGCTCAAGTATTATTTTACGCATATTTAGAACCTTTCTTTTGTTTATAAGTTTTATAAGTAAATAGCCAAATATAGGTATTACATTAGAGTTGAAACATTTTTTATTATCTATCTGTGCAGCTTAGTGTTAAAATTACATAATTTAATGATAAATCTTGTAAACTTTAAACCCCGGTCAAATTCTGGTTATAGTGTATCCACATGATTTCTGACGGTGTTTTGTGTTTCCTAGCACGTAATGGGCCAGAAAACATTGTTTCCAAAACTATAAAAGAAAATTGATCAAAATCTAGGGAATGACCATTTTGGTAATTCACTGATTATACCCATAGTTGTGATCCAGTAAATGACCGGCTGTGTAATTATTTGTTGGTTTGTTTTTCGATCTTAAAATGAGTAGAATTTTTTCTGTTAAAATGTTTACTGTTAATTAAATATACTATATTGCAGTTTTAATCAATTATCAAAAAACAGTGCGAAATACAGCTGACCTTGTTCGCACGGTACGCTATAGTGCAGAAACTAAAAATGAACTGGGTGAAACACTTATAATAGTAATTTTGTTTGTGTTACAAACGAATGTTTGACACTTTCTTTATGAACCAGTGACAGGGAGGATTCAAATAAGGCCCCAAAATTACTTTTAAGACGGTTTGTCATAGACTGGCAACAAGAAAAGCTTAATTTGATATTATATATACGAAGCGGTCATTCACTGGTGCACTCATCCTAACTAGATTAGGTACGTATAAAAGTGAAAAACATGTAAGTTAGACAGGCAAACAGAAACATACAACATTACTACTTATAATAGATTACTAGATATATATGATTAATTTTATAACTGATTGCGTACGTGAAAAATTCCACAACGTTGTAGTAGAATCTCTCAGCAGGAGTTTTCATCCTTATTCCTTATTTTCATTCCTATCATCATATTATATAACATTATTTTTCTCCCCAAAGATAACATGCACAACATTTCATACTCAGACCTCACGTAGAAAATGTAGGCAATGTCATAATATGCTGATAGACTTAAAACTTAAATGTCCTACCCATTTTAGGAAAAAAGATTTGTAATTTTTTTATATTTACAGAGATCTACGTGGTGTACATTTTCTAAGGGTTGATGAATAATTGAAATTGTTCGAAGGACATATTCATCAACATAAATAACTTCATAAAAATCTTAGTGGGATTTTAAACTTATTTATGTGAACACTAAACAGCAAACGTTTATATCAATAATGCTTATATAACATTTAAATACAGCAAACAAATTGTTAACAATAAATTTTAATAAAACATGGTATTTTACATTGTATTGTTGAAATAAATTGTTTTAAAACATTGAATAAAAAACGTTTCTTTTTATATTCTTCCAAAAGTTATCTCATTATACTAAAAAATATCTAATAAAAAATAATAGAATATCTAAACACTATTTTCTATGGTGCAAAATTGCATAATAGATCCTTTCAAAAAGACTCAAAATGTTGTAACTCAAAATAAAAATTGTGTATAGTATTATGATAACTTTTTATAATGTGGGAGCGGGTTTTAATGTGAATTGAAAAATAGAAAAAAACCTCCTCACTTATGTATAAACCAATGAAAAAGGTTCGAATGGTAGTGATAACACGGTTTTATCGTGAAAGAAATCGACATATAAAATGGATTCAATCTCCAGTTTATAGTTGAGGGTAACTTGTGAGGAATTAACATTTCGTGACAGAGAGGAAGCAATTTAACCTCATTTCGATGTGAAGCTGTTCGATTCTTACACAAATATTTATTTAAATAGAAAGTTTACGCAAAGAGCTACTTCTTTATTTAAGAAATTCAATTTAACAGTAGCTTGTAAGACTTGTAAAGACAGTTTTACACCCTAATTGAGAGTAAACGTGTGTAATTCCAAAACACATAAAGTTAATTGAAATGATTTTATTACGTTTGGAACTACTTTCAATCCTTTGTGAGTACTTTAAGACTTGATTATGGCAAGCCTGGTTTATAAAAATCGGCCACCGCATAGTTTTGCTTAAATAAAAAAAAAAAAAAAAAAAAAAAAAAAAAAAAAAAAAAAAAAAAAAAAAAAAAAAAAAAACAGGACCTCTCTTTGTTGACATTTATCAAAACGTAATATATTAATTAAGAAATTATTTGGAACAAAATGTAGTTTACATCGTATTTCTATACACTGGCAGACTTTGAACATTCCTCTGCCACTAAAAGGGCTAAAGTAATTTCCGAACTACTAGAGGAGTTAGAGAAAAAATTCTTAGTCCCACCAGGAAAATATATAAAATCAAAAGTTTTTATTTCGAAAAGCAAATATGAAATCTGAATCATTTGTAGAATTTTACGCAGTAGTAAGTATTATGTTATAATCATTGAGAAAAAAAAGATTTAATTGATTGAGATAAAAAAAATGGAAGAAATAAGACACTTGTTGAACCCCCACGTCTCTCTGCCACACAAAAATTGTCCCTCACATAATGACATTCAACATTGTTTTGAAGACTGAAACTGAATAAGTTTGAAGTAAAGGGAAGGAAAATATGAAAAAAAGTAAAAGAAAAGGAGTGCGTTTCCTTGTTCGCTCGTATTTCAGTGGCCGTGACAGAGCAGCAGCCGGCGACCTTTGTTGTCAAGGTCAACCTGTTCGGCACCCCGTACTGCCGTTATACGAGCACCAGTGAACTACTGACTGAAGCACGAGGCACCACTTACCATAATGGACCTAAGGCCAAGGTCATTTCACTGTAATTAAACAAGAATTGAGATTAATGTAATTTTAAAAGTACCTTCAAGTCATATTATTAAAACTGAATCAACTATCTCTTCAGAGAGGGAAATATCAGTATGGTTGCAGATTAGGCCGTTTTTGTTGAGGACTCAGAGATATTCCGGCGGAGAATCGAAGATTCAAGGTTACAAATCAGAAATAAGAAAGTTTAAGGCTTCGTAAGCCTTTACAATATTAAAACAGATTGTTTTTAGGTTAACGTAAATATATTGGCGTTCTAATTTTAAATCGTTATCAATTTAATCATATTTTGATTTTATTTCTTAGTTTTATAAAGATAATGAATACTTGATAGTTGTAGCAAAAATGTGGGAAAAACAAAACGAAGTTGCTTCTTTTAATTGTATTACGAAAGGTATTTATTGATATCTTGTATTCAATCTACTATTAGCTAAGTACAGTCAAAGAGAATAAGGAATCATTCGTGTTCATTATTATTATCCGTTATAGTTCACACTGTATCATTATTAAAGGTCCAATCTAGTGGACCATAAGTTGATATTATGACATTTGTAATTTAATATAGTCAAGAATGATATTCAAAGTTTCAAATATCTAACGGTAAAAAATTATAAAAACGCTCAATGTTTTACAAAGTCATTCTATAGTCCACTAAAATATGTTTTTAACCATAAAATGACACTTCAAGTGTTACGATACGATCATTATTACGGACCGAATCGTTGAAATAAAAAGCCATATTTTGGGATTTTTCTAGGTCCCTTATGGCCCTGATCTGGTGATAGATCTTTGAGGCTACTAAATGTACAAAGCGAAATTCTTCGTGCCTTTTCGTACTATGGCTATAGGCCAGTCTTATTTTCTCTACAGATTTAGATCCCCTCAGTTAGATTTGCATCTCTAGGTGTAGATTACATTTTAATACTCTAGGTGTAGATTACATTTTAATAATCTCGTTGGGAAGCCCTCAAAACTAAATGTGAACATAACATTAATTTTATTCATAAGTCAACAAAAAACTTCAATTTGTTATCAAGCATCACACTGTATACATTTTGTAAAATAAAATGATATAGAAAGGAACACAAACAGGAAGAGATTCTAAAGACCTGTATAAAGAGTTTAATGATACCAAAAAGTACAATACAGCTGACCTTCTACTGTTCAGTGCTAGGAGAGAGAAATGTATAATGAATGTCGGAAATTTAATGTTACTAATACAAGCAGGAGCGATCGAAGATTTGCGTATAATTTAACTTTTATCTACGAAAAATGTTGTCTAATGAACCTTTGTGTACTAAGTGAATAAATGTACACAGAGAAAATTAATAATAAACATATTTACATGAAATGAATTAAAAATGTGATATTTAGGCACTTAATGTTACAATGAAGTCATTCAATAGGCTATTTCTAAAGTTCCTGAATTTCTGACCTCATAATGGTTCACACTGTCTTGCACCTCACAAAATGAGTGACGGATGATTCAATATGAGGGAGTCTGTGTAGAACAGAGACACACGTTATTGCTGGACCACTTTACTGCTCCATATTTGCCAACATAATAACGTTTTGTGTAAATAACGATGTTATTAAAATCACTCTGACACAGCATTTATATTTACCTTCAGTGTTTATTCACTTTATGACTGTTTCACCAAATGTTTACTTTATAGATTTAAACATTGATTAATCGTTTTAACAATGACGATTATAAACATTAGGAAGCATTAGGAATTAATTACAGTATGATAAAAGTCCTTTCATTAATCTATTGGGATTGATTAAACAATTATAGGAACTAAACACGTTATTAAAATCTAAACATGTTTTACATACAACTGTAGATTTTTATCAAGAAAAAAAAATAAAGAGAAACAATGCATGAGTATGTAGTGAATCATATGTAAATGAGTGATCAATGGGTGAGTGTTCAACCATAAGTAGATTAGTGATGAATGGATGTGTAGTCAACCATAAGTAGATTAGTGATGAATGGATGTGTAGTCAACCATAAGTAGATTAGTGATGAATGGATGTGTAGTCAACCATAAGTAGATTAGTGATGAATGGATGTGTAGTCAACACTAAGTAGATTAGTGATGAATGGATGTGTAGTCAACCATAAGTAGATTAGTGATGAATGGATGTGTAGTCAACCATAAGTAGATTAGTGATGAATGGATGTGTAGTCAACACTAAGTAGATTAGTGATGAATGGATGTGTAGTCAACACTAAGTAGATTAGTGATGAATGGATGTGTAGTCAACCATAAGTAGATTAGTGATGAATGGATGTGTAGTCAACCATAAGTATATTAGTGATGAATGGATGTGTAGTCAACCATAAGTAGATTAGTGATGAATGGATGTGTAGTCAACACTAAGTAGATTAGTGATGAATGGATGTGTAGTCAACCATAAGTAGATTAGTGATGAATGGATGTGTAGTCAACCATAAGTAGATTAGTGATGAATGGATGTGTAGTCAACCATAAGTAGATTAGTGATGAATGGATGTGTAGTCAACCATAAGTAGATTAGTGATTGAATGGATATGTAGTCAACCATCAGCAGATTAGTGATTGAATGGATATGTAGTCAACTAAAAGTAAATTATTAATGAATTGATGTGTAGTTGACCAAACGTAGATTACTGATGAATGAATATGTAGTTGACCGTAAGAAGATTAGTGGTGAATGAATGTGTAGTTAACCAACTGTTGATTGGTAATGGATGGATATGTAGTTTTCTATTGGCTGACTATTATTAGCACATTCAATTTTTTTTAAGATGAGAGTTACGTTTTTAGTCTTGTCATAGAGAAGAAGAAAACAGATGATACCTTCAATAGCGCTAAATGTGTATGGAGTAGTTATTTCTCTAGTATTTCATACGATGCAAAGGCCAGCACCTTGTTAGTACTCCATTTATTCACCCCAAAGCCTCAAGGTTAAATGTAGTTATTATTTTTCTATAAATGTACTAAGACGTACATAGATTATCAGTTGTAAACTACATATAACTGCCACTGAGGCTACGACTCTAAGACTGCGACCTCTGTTTCTTCTTCTCTTTCGTTTCATGCACTTAAGAATTATGGTCACAGTACTAAAGTTTTATGTATCCTTAGCCAGGATCAGAAACTACGGGTGTTTGTGTTGGATGAAACAATATCATCTTTAAACGTGTTTAAGTTGAGCACAACATAACGTGAGCACAGTATTATGTTGATTGGCACATCATGCTTGTAAAGGTGAGTGGGAGGCAATTAATTTTATCAATTTAAGATGGATTAGGATGTATATGTGTATGATAGAGGCTGGGATACCAGACCATTTGTTTAATAAGGTTAAACTAAGTTTTAGAGATTAAGGGCTGTGTGCAAGTATGTTTGAATATTATATGTAATCCTCGTCAATATGATAAAAAATATTGTATCCAGTATTCAGATATAACATTTGTGGATATGTGGCTTACTGCAACTAAATGTGTACATATATTGTAATATAAATGTTCAAAGTTTATACATACTTATTGTTATAACTAGAAATATCAATATATAGAAGAAAAAAAATCCTTAAGCTCGTAGAGTTTTATCTACCAACTTTTAACCGGAAGGGTGAGGGTTCAAGTTGCACAAAACATATTCATAGCAGACGCTCGGAGCGAACTATTCATGTTGGCCGAGCCTCATCGTATATCAAACCCCAACCCCAAACTGACCCCTCGTAAGTGGAAGGGGAAGCCCAACCCTTGCACATTATTCCGACTCACCGCTCTTCACTTTACGGACTTTTTACGACAGTCGTCAATTTTTGCATAGGAATAATTTCATTACAGGGTAGCATTGTCTATCTCTACGTGCGCGTTTCAATGGACGCCGCTCCCCAAAGGGTCGTTCCAGACCTTGCCAATCAATGGGTAGTTCACTGTAACTCTGGAAATATTGAGCTTTGAACAGTTGTCACACAAACGTTAGTTCATTTATTTATGAAATATTTATCTTTCATAAATATATTGAACGGATAATATTAAACCAGTGATGCTGGAAGGAATCTCATTTGTTTATTCAGATAATAAAATACGCACGTGTCGTACTCTCATCATCAATTTGGCAGCGTGTCATTTTATTACCGTTTCATAGTGAAACTATTATTGAGTAGTTATCATTTTTCACTTGGCCGTGGTTATGAACATTTTAATTAGCAATTAATTATGATTGTTATCAATTTTAGAGTGATTATTTTAGTACAAATAATAGAGACATCTCAAGGCCCCATATTGATGACATTTGCTTCTTTCTCGTTTTGTATCAAAAACACATTAAATCACTACAATTCACAATAAATGACTATCCGGATACAAGATCCCATAAAAGTTCATGAAAGAAATACTTAAGTTAGCGAGAATAAAGAACTGTTCTTATAAATTACCGAAAATTGTGTTGCGAAGAAATTAGAAGCCAATCTAAATGAAATACATGCTACTATTTTAAAAAGGTTTCTCCTAAATAGCTTCAAATTTTAAAAATAATTTATCAAAATCACACTTTAATTTGAGAGAGGGTTAATTTAAAATTGTTTGTGTTTGTAGTTAAGAAGGTAACGCGATCGTTGTTTGTTGCTTACTTATTTAGAGAGCCACACTGTGTAATGATTTATTTTATTTCATTTCTATTAAAATGTAAAAAAATACTTGATTTAAAGAAAAATAAAACTTAAATAAAAAGAACAACTTTTAAGCGTGACTAGTTTTCAAAAGGCATTCGAAATGCTTCGGCTGTAATCCAAACGATATGCCTTAAACCCATAAATCATTACATAAGAGTTATTCTTTGGATTACATACAATGTAAACGTATAACAACTTCTCCTCTTCTAAGCTGCTGGCTTAGTAGCTGATAAGACACTGTTTCCATAAAATCTTTAATGACACCTGCCAATGGCTTTCTTTATACTTGTTAGCCAATGATTTGACATTCTACAACAATACTGAACAGGAAACGGACGTATATGCTGAAAGTAAATTCTTGATAAAAAATTAATAATGAATACAATATTCATTAAATTCTCTTTATAAATTATACTATACGTCTCAGTTATATTTTTACTATAATAATAAATAATTATAGTCGTCAACATAACATATTATGTATTTGATAAAAAACAATATCAAACTTTTGTAAATATAGATTTAAATTTTCTTATTGTTTAAACTCATAAATTACTTTATCAGTATGCTTCGATAATAAAAGAACATTTCTAACGACTATCTATTAGATCTTCTCTCTTCCGTTTAAAACAATGAAGTGACTATAGCAGACCACGAGTAGGAGGCTATCCCAACTAATTAAACACTTAAGCCATCCTTATAAACCGATGTACAGTAAAGTGTGTGTGTCATTGACGTTCACGCTCAATACCAGGAGGGTGAGGGGAGGTTAATGGTCGTCTGGCCAATGGTGATGGCTGTTAAGGTTGCTGCACATCCACTCCCCCTGACTCACACACTACAAACTACACGTTACAACCGTCACTACCTTGGCACTAAAGGACCACAGTAAGTAAAGTGTGTGTCGTTGACGTTCACGCTCAATACCAGGAGGGTGATGGGAGGTTGATGGTTGTCTGGCCAATGGTGATGGCTGTTAAGGTTGCTGCACATCCACTCCCCCTGACTCACACACTACAAACTACACGTTACAACCGTCACTACCTTGGCACTAAAGGACCACAGTAAGTAAAGTGTGTGTCGTTGACGTTCACGCTCAATACCAGGAGGGTGATGGGAGGTTGATGGTCGTCTGGCCAATGGTGATGGCTGTTAAGGTTTCTGCACATCCACTCCCCCTGACTCACACACTACAAACTACACGTTACAACCGTCACTACCTTGGCACTAAAAGACCACAGTAAGTAAAGTGTGTGTGTCGTTGACGTTCACGCTCAATACCAGGAGGGCGAGGGGAGGTTGATGGTCGTCTGGCCAATGGTGATGGCTGTTAAGGTTGCTGCACATCCTCTCACCCTGACTCACACACTACAAACTACACGTTACAACCGTCACTACCTTGGCACTAAAGGACCACAGTAAGTAAAGTGTGTGTCGTTGACGTTCACGCTTAATACCAGGAGGGTGAGGGGAGGTTGATGGTCGTCTGGCCAATGGTGATGGCTGTTAAGGTTGCTGCACATCCACTCCCCCTGACTCACACACTACAAACTACACGTTACAACCGTCACTACCTTGGCACTAAAGGACCACAGTAAGTAAAGTGTGTGTGGTTGACGTTCACGCTCAATACCAGGAGGGTGATGGGAGGTTGATGGTTGTCTGGCAAATGGTGATGGCTGTTAAGGTTGCTGCACATCCACTCACCCTGACTCACACACTACAAACTACACGTTACAACTGTCACTACCTTGGCACTAAAGGACCACAGTAAGTAAAGTGTGTGTCGTTGACGTTCACGCTCAATACCAGGAGGGTGATGGGAGGTTGATGGTTGTCTGGCCAATGGTGATGGCTGTTAAGGTTGCTGCACATCCACTCCCCCTGACTCACACACTACAAACTACACGTTACAACCGTCACTACCTTGGCACTAAAGGACCACAGTAAGTAAAGTGTGTGTGGTTGACGTTCACGCTCAATACCAGGAGGGTGATGGGAGGTTGATGGTTGTCTGGCAAATGGTGATGGCTGTTAAGGTTGCTGCACATCCACTCCCCCTGACTCACACACTACAAACTACACGTTACAACCGTCACTACCTTGGCACTAAAGGACCACAGTAAGTAAAGTGTGTGTCGTTGACGTTCACGCTCAATACCAGGAGGGTGAGGGGAGGTTGATGGTCGTCTGGCCAATGGTGATGGCTGTTAAGGTTTCTGCACATCCACTCCCCCTGACTCACACACTACAAACTACACGTTACAACCGTCACTACCTTGGCACTAAAGGACCACAGTAAGTAAAGTGTGTGTGTCGTCGACGTTCACGCTCAATACCAGGAGGGTGATGGTCGTCTGGCCAATGGTGATGGCTGTTAAGGTTGCTGCACATCCTCTCACCCTGACTCACACACTACAAACTACACGTTACAACCGTCACTACCTTGGCACTAAAGGACCACAGTAAGTAAAGTGTGTGTCGTTGACGTTCACGCTTAATACCAGGAGGGTGAGGGGAGGTTGATGGTCGTCTGGCCAATGGTGATGGCTGTTAAGGTTGCTGCACATCCACTCCCCCTGACTCACACACTACAAACTACACGTTACAACCGTCACTACCTTGGCACTAAAGGACCACAGTAAGTAAAGTGTGTGTGGTTGACGTTCACGCTCAATACCAGGAGGGTGATGGGAGGTTGATGGTTGTCTGGCAAATGGTGATGGCTGTTAAGGTTGCTGCACATCCACTCACCCTGACTCACACACTACAAACTACACGTTACAACTGTCACTACCTTGGCACTAAAGGACCACAGTAAGTAAAGTGTGTGTCGTTGACGTTCACGCTCAATACCAGGAGGGTGATGGGAGGTTGATGGTTGTCTGGCCAATGGTGATGGCTGTTAAGGTTGCTGCACATCCACTCCCCCTGACTCACACACTACAAACTACACGTTACAACCGTCACTACCTTGGCACTAAAGGACCACAGTAAGTAAAGTGTGTGTGGTTGACGTTCACGCTCAATACCAGGAGGGTGATGGGAGGTTGATGGTTGTCTGGCAAATGGTGATGGCTGTTAAGGTTGCTGCACATCCACTCCCCCTGACTCACACACTACAAACTACACGTTACAACCGTCACTACCTTGGCACTAAAGGACCACAGTAAGTAAAGTGTGTGTCGTTGACGTTCACGCTCAATACCAGGAGGGTGAGGGGAGGTTGATGGTCGTCTGGCCAATGGTGATGGCTGTTAAGGTTTCTGCACATCCACTCCCCCTGACTCACACACTACAAACTACACGTTACAACCGTCACTACCTTGGCACTAAAGGACCACAGTAAGTAAAGTGTGTGTGTCGTCGACGTTCACGCTCAATACCAGGAGGGTGAGGGGAGGTTGATGGTCGTCTGGCCAATGGTGATGGCTGTTAAGGTTTCTGCACATCCACTCCCCCTGACTCACACACTACAAACTACACGTTACAACCGTCACTACCTTGGCACTAAAGGACCACAGTAAGTAAAGTGTGTATCGTTGACGTTCACGCTTAATACCAGGAGGGTGAGGGGAGGTTGATGGTCGTCTGGCCAATGGTGATGGCTGTTAAGGTTGCTGCACATCCTCTCACCCTGACTCACACACACTAAACTACACGTTACAACCGTCACTACCTTGGCACTAAAGGACCACAGTAAGTAAAGTGTGTGTGTCGTTGACGTTCACGCTCAATACCAGCAGGGTGATGGGAGGTTGATGGTCGTCTGGCCAATGGTGATGGCTGTTAAGGTTGCTGCACATCCTCTCCCCCTGACTCACACACTACAAACTACACGTTACAACCGTCACTACCTTGGCACTAAAGGACCACAGTAAGTAAAGTGTGTGTGTCGTTGACGTTCACGCTCAATACCAGGAGGGTGAGGGGAGGTTGATGGTCGTCTGGCCAATGGTGATGGCTGTTAAGGTTGCTGCACATCCTCTCCCCCTGACTCACACACTACAAACTACACGTTACAACCGTCACTACCTTGGCACTAAAGGACCACAGTAAGTAAAGTGTTTGTGTCGTTGACGTTCATGCTCAATACCAGGAGGGTGATGGGAGGTTGATGGTCGTCTGGCAAATGGTGATGGCCCTTCCTCACTAACCAACAAAATCACAGGCACAAATATTCCTGTTAGATTGAATATATAATGAACGTGTATGTAATCAAAGGGGTTTGTTAGTTTATTTCTAGGTGGCATTATTACTTTAGAAATTTAATACAATATTTCGTTTTGATAACTTGATGTTTTATTCAACTTAGTATACATATGCTGCATTGTCGTATTATATTGTATACATTGTATATCCATTACGAGCTTATTATTTGTTTTGTGATGCATAAATCGTGACAACCACAGAGGACCAAGTGTGGAACTTGTAATCATGCTGTTATTACGAGTTACAACAGCAATGGCCTCTCTGAAACTCCAAACCATGAAACACGGTCGGTGAAAAAGCAATCACCGATCAATTCATATTTATGGCGAGACAGAATTAATTACAAGGATGAAAGTGCAGTAGTGAATGTAACTTAATTAGTGTGTCCGTGATGGGACAGCCAGGCCGTGAGTGGGGTAGGCTCGGCAGACAAGCCATGCATAGACAACTCACCCCCTAGCATCGACTGTTTGATGAATAAAAATTGAGTAAATCTCATATCACGAACAGAATTTTAACTAGAAATTCAGGAAGAATTCGTTTGTCAGTTAATTATTAATAATGTAGTTGCGGTAAGGGAATAAATAGTTGAAATAACAAGTAAGATTTAACTAGTTATAGCAGAGAACAAAAATATAATATTTAGGGGCACAGTGCTGTAATCTAGCTAGTTTGGGACAAAGTGTTTTAGATATTGAGGGAGATAGCTTCTATGCTCGGTCCTCTTATGCTGTCACGGCATCCGCTCAAAGTGGACACCACTAGATAAGTCTGGGATGTCCATTTTGGGTCTTCAGGGACCGAATGTTATCTAGGGCAGAAAACGAAGTATAAGGTTTGTAAATTAGCTTAAAGCCAGACTAATACTACATGGTTCGGATTTCACATTTCACTTAAAGATAAATAAAAAATGCATTTATTTGCAAGTGATCTTCAGTTAACCCTGGTTTTCAAGATAACTCAACTCATAAATGATTCAAGATACAACTAAACTATTTTCTTTAAATGAGCCTTAAAGGTTTTACAACCCACTGGTAGGGAGGGTATTGTACGCTCGTGGTCCAAAGTACGAGAACCCTTTCTTTCCTGCCAGAAGCTGCACTTTTGGCAATTCAAGCAAGGCATTCTGTCGGGTACAGCGATTCCTAAACGAGTTGCGTGGCAGGAGCTTCTTCTACACATGTAGTACGTATGACGAGTTTAATAAAAAAAAAAAAAAAAACAGTACATAAAAAAAACATTACTATGGTTGATGATTACAAAATATAATGAACAAACAATGGTTGATAAATAAAAAATACCACAGAATTCTCTCACTTATATAATAGTTTATTACTTTTAAATAATAAATAGCACGGAACAATTAAAATATACCGTATGTGTTTAAATATAAACAAACTGGTCCTCACGTTTATTTGTTCGGTCCGTCCTGGAGCGATGTTCTAAAACAGCTGTTATTTTTTATTAAATCTGTCTTAGAACATTCTACTAACATGAATTTAGGGACTTAAGATTTAAAATAATACTATTATTCAATTATTACAGATTACATACATTTTGTTCAGTTTTTTTATTGTGTTTGTATTATAATTAAGTGAATATTAATTTTATTATATTAATATCTTTATTAAATAAAATTTATTGTAAATAAATAAATATATATATATATATAATTATGCTCTTATTTCATTTTGTACCGAGTGAACGGTTTACTTACGATGAAGCTGGAATCGTAATTCTTAAAGTATTACGAACATCGAGTTTATGTTGCACGTAAAATTGACATAAAAGTAATATTTCTATTTATATGCAAGCTACCGAAGGGAAGGATTGACGACTGAGTACAAAAGGGCAGAGGATAAAAATAATATCCGTGAAATAAAGAGGGAAGCTCAAGCCCCTCAATTGTTCAATAGTCGAAACGGTGTGTGTAACTTACAACCCCCCCCCTCCAGTAAAATACTCGATTTTTCTGGTCCAGTTCAACTCGTTTAAGTTCTTGTGTTTGACGGATAAAATTGAACTAACACAAATTTAGTTAACTGTTGATACTTACAAAATATATTAAAGAACAAGCATTTTATGTGTATTTTAATAAAATAATTTGAGTCAAACGCCATAGATTTGAAAAGGAGGGAGAACAATTATTGGCAATGTTCCACTCGACCATAAAGTTTCGTTCGAGGGTGAACAAAGGTGAAAAAGGGTGTATAATTTCTAAACGGCCATTTTTATACATGTATATTTACTTTTCCTAAGACACGACTAAAATTCGAGAGTCCAAGCTTCAAATATCGATTCGATCAAATAATAGAAAAAGTATTTTAATTTTTTTCAAATTTTTTATAGCATACTAGATTTTTTAGGGTTTGTAGTAAGTATATTTTTGGTTAAAATTTTAATTTTTCTGCTTGTTTCATTCAAGTTTTTAAATTTTGAATGAGTTGGATGTGCTAAGCATGGACTAAACAATAAACCAAACCGGACATTTCTGTTGGTCTTCATAAATTGTCAGCTGTGACAAAATTTTTTTACTTTCTCCCAAATGCGTTAGCACAGAGAACGTATTGTGATCGTAAAAAAATACTTTTTACGAGTTGGTCTAAAAATCCATCCTAGAGCCCCTGAACCCAAAAAGTATTTTAAAAAAATAATGTTAGTGTCTGTCCGTCTATGTCTCTGCACTTTTGCTGGAGACCAAACGGAAGGGTCAATTTTTATTATATTCTGTATGTAGCTGTATTTAGCCAATATCTTCAGATTGTTTTTTTTAATTACATTTTTTTTATTGTTATGGGCAAACACATAAAAAATGGAAAATTTTCAAAAATGGCTTTAGCGATTTTTATTACATTTTCCGGAAAGATGTGAATTACAATTTAAAATATTTTAGTAAAAGCTTTAATCTTTTTTGTGTTATAACAATTTTACGTGCAGAAACATAAAAAAATGCATTTTTAAGCTTCCTAACGAATGTGATTAAATTATCAGTAAAAATGCAAATTACAATTTAAAATATCTTAGTTACCATCCCACAAAGTTCGGGCTGGAGGCCGAAAGCTGGAAGCTACATCTCAGAAGCTACATTTAAACTACAAACTAAACAGGTTGTTTAAATAAAATATGGCTATGTTATTAACTAACTACTGTATTTGTTTTCGAAGATTATTTTTTCCATGCTCTTATTTAAATAAAATATATGTTTCGTCTCATCTTTACACTAGCTGACAACCCTTGCTTTGCTACGGGAAGGTTCTTTACGGTTTCCTACTCTTCCCTCTATGGTTAAACCATCATATCAATAAAAAAGCTCAGCCTGCTGCCGTCTTCCTGTATGACAAAGTTTTATAGTCTAGAAAACCCTGAAGTCTCCTTTAAGAGGATGCAAAGTAGTGCGATCTTGTCAGAGTTAGTAGAAATAGAGTAAGGATAAAGGTCAAACATACAAAATAAATATGTTTATTTATTTACAAAATAGTTGTTATTAATGTACTAAAATTGACCCAATGTTATCTTTATGGAGCAATATTTTAGGGGCGGTCATATTGAAATTATAAAGAAACCCTTATTTAAGTCCACCACGAAAACTACTGGACCGATTTCGATGAGGTTGATAAAACATCAGTTACTTCCTTTTCTTAAATTATGTTTTCATAGATCAGAAAATAATTTTAATATTAAGCATCAAATTAACACTTTGCTTTAAACAGTCCACCAGCAAAGCATTTATGGACCGATTTCAATAATTTATGTCTTAAATCAAAGATTAAATAAATCGTTAATTGGACCAAAAATAGTCTAGTGTAAACAAAAATAAAAAATATATTTCTTGAGGAAACGTTTATTCTGAGCAAATAAACTTTATTTTAAATTGTTCAGCTAATGAAAATCATAAGATAGAAAAAATGGTTTAGGAGGGCATTTAATTACACTTACTTAAAAGCAATTAAAACCATTGACGCTTAGCTATTGATGCAATGACACGTGTCGTTGTTTTATCCACTAATACTCCAGAAAATGGCGCCCAATAGTGCCCAAATGACTCATTAACAGGATTAGGTATTAAACGAATTGAAATCTCGGAAGGGGGAGTAATTTTAATAAATTTAGCAAACGTTCGTATTCATCAGAAATTAAAAAGTAGTATTATTTTTAATATTTTGAATTGAATACATTCAACACATTCTTTATGTAATAATTGTTCTGTAGATT
This sequence comes from Stictocephala bisonia, assembly GCA_035578905.1. Lineage (NCBI taxonomy): Eukaryota > Metazoa > Arthropoda > Insecta > Hemiptera > Membracidae > Stictocephala > Stictocephala bisonia. Next base: position 843,495 of record JAQJVL010000368.1, on the reverse strand, counting down.
AGTTGGTTAGTGCTAAAAACTCATAAGCTAGATTTTCTCAGTTCAAGATTAAATTTTAACCAGAGTCAAAAGAGTTTTCAGAGGGATCGGCTGTTCAACGGCTGTTCCTGTCACTGGGCTATTAATGAATGACACTTTCTAAGGAATAGTCGGCCTTTGGTTTGTAACGAAGACAAAATTCGCTCATTTACATTGATCACACTCATTAAAATCCATATCTTGACGTTTGGAATCTTACACTTTTATAAAAACAAAATAAAGTGCAAATTGAAAAACAATGACAATAGTAAGTAGAAAAATAAATCAATTTAGAAATATACAACAAATTATAATTTTAATACTGAAAAACAAAAAATATATCGTATATTCTAGTTGGTAAATTAAATATATTTGCTTAGCCTTGCAACTCACGGGAATCATGATTGCAACCCTTCTACACTATGACGTCACGCCTGTACAAGGGGAGACTACCCCTCCCCCGCTCCGTTATCACAACCATTCCACCGTGATGTTGCACAGACTCTTTTACAGCCTATGTAAATATAAGCACTAATTGGGTTTATCTAATACTGTTTTACCCCCGGGCTGGGCTTAGTGCCAGCTTCCTACTTAGGCACGTTTATTTACAACCCCCGGCTGGATTACGCTGTATAATTGCCAACTTTTGCATTGTTACACATTATTTACTTTATCCAGCTTTTATAGATGTCAGTCCCATAATTCGTATAGAAACAATTCCAACTGCCAAACTGATGTATTTTTCAGTAAAGAAAAACCTTGAAATTTGAGTGTGGAATATCGTTGTAATATAGTATGTACTGTATATAGCTCGTATATACAACAAAAACCTAAATAGTCTAAAATTAAAAATAGTTCATAGCAAATACAAGGTAGTACAACAGTTAGATAACAATGAACTACATTTTTAGTAGAATATGTAGAACTCGTTACTATTCAGGGTGATTTTTTTAAGTGTGCCACCATTAGGATCTTTTAAACCTGCAGAGATACAACAAACTTTAAATGGGGAACTTCACCTACTTTTTACTGATTAATAAAAATATGCATTTAGCGTTTTTTTAAAAAGCCACCAGTTTCCAAAATGGTGGAAAACTTAGTTTTTTCTTATGGAACGCTATGTATTTAATGACTATTTCTGATAGAAAATGTAATTTTAATACTTTTTAACTTAGTGAAATTTTCCCATAGTATTATTCGTTTCCAATCTATGGACATTCATATAGTTAAAATCGGCAACTTTTGACACTGCAAAATTGAAATAACAGCCATGTTTTATTCTGTAATATTAGGACCCAGGCTGTAATTGTAATGTAATTTTACTCATAATTATTACTCATCATAAAAGTTGAATATCTTAAAAGAAAATGTATATAGTTAGTCCAAGACTATTTTTTAATAACCCAGTTTCTACTACTAATTTTAAAAACATTTGTTATTTCCTTTCTCAACGTAGTTTTACAATTAAATATATTTTGTATGATAAAATAGCACTAAGTACAACATAAGTAAATTATTATGATAGGTATTTAATCGTACCACAGTATATTTTTGAATATTTGATGCCCTGGCTCTCTCAAAAGTTGCTCTTTTTAAACTATTTGAGTGTCCATAGGTTAGAAACGGATAATATTATGGGAAAATGCAACGAATAAAAAGTGTTTAAATTAAATTTTCTATCAGAAACAGTAATTAAATACACAGCATTTCATAAGAGAAAATAAGTTGTCCACCATTTTAGAAAATGGTGACTTAAAAAAAAAAAAACGCTAAATGCATATTTTTATTCATGAGGAAAAAGTAGGTGAAGTTCCCCATTTAAAGTTTGTTGTATCTCTGCAGGTTTTAAAGATCCCAATGGTGGCACACTTAGAAAAAAATCATCCTGTATATTATTATTACTGAGTAAGCACCCATAAATAGGACCCATAAATAGGACATCTCTTCGGAAATGAACATCGTGGATATTCCCTTCGTTTGAAATTTTTTGTCATATTAACGTGTTGTTACCATAATCTAGACATAGTTTTGTCATATTAACGTGTTGTTACCATAATCTAGACATAGTTTTGTCATATTAACGTGTTGTTACCATAATCTAGACATAGTTTTGTCATATTAACGTGTTGTTACCCTAATCTAGACATAGTTTTGTCATATTAACGTGTTGTTACCATAATCTAGACATAGTTTTGTCATATTAACGTGTTGTTACCATAATCTACATGGATATTCCCTTCGTTTACAATTTTTTGTCATATTAACGTGTTGTTACCATAATCTAGACATAGTTTTAAAGTTTTTATGAGTATTATTTTATATACAGTTTTTATAAACATGGTACATCACTTATTTTGGCAGCATTGTTTCCCCAATTACAACAGTTAAAAGATCTTTGTTCATCCGAATAAACTGAGTTATTTAATAAAATCTGGACCTATCAAATAAATGGTTAATCTGTGAAAGCCTTTGTAACCTTAACAATTTACGGTGGAAGATTTAGACATACAATGTATTATTCCCTGAAAACAATGAAACAGTAATTTAACGCCAGATGCTGTTTGAAGCCACGACGTCTACCTAATTGTTGCCATGGACTTGAACACTACCAGAAAGCCAGGGTCAGTATGTTGTGTAGGGGGAGAATTGAGCGTCAGGGTTTCCAGTATGCTGAAAATAAGACCAATACTAGTGGTTCGGATTCCACCTAAAGCTTAGAATAATATCACTTTGGCACTCTTAATATAATTGTACTCTCATAATCCTTTTATTATCTTCTAATATGTTAAATTAGTCCACAATAATTGTTCTCAGCATGTTGAGTACTGTGATGAAAAACATGTTATTGGGACAGGTAGTATTGTGATTACTCTTCATTATACCCTTGCTGCCAACTTAGGTGAACGGAGAGTAGTATTTCACGAAAGTCTATTAATAAAGGCTCTTAAGTCGATTAAAAAGTGTACCCTAACGTAATTCGAGATACTGTTTAGTTAGAGAATTACAAACCCTTTAGGAAATCTGTAAAGGAAAAAAAAACTTTTGAAAAACAAATCCCCACAACTGAAGTTTCTTTTACGTGACTCATCAAACGACTGGCGGAAGAGGGTGGAGGTGTGCTTATGCGTGGCTTGTCCTACCCCACTATCCCGTTATAACACGGTAATTGTGTTATATATAGTAATGGACCACCATAATATGGAATGAATAGTTTTCTCCATTTATAAGTCGAAATGGCCAAAAATGACGTCAAAAATGCCACTTAATCAGTGAGTTCATATGATTTTTAATTTACAGGATTTGAAAAATATGTACTGTATTAAGTATTAAATGAAATTACTACGTATTGAACGAATGTAGTTAGCAAATACAGCTTTAGTATTTTTGTATTGTTAGCTTATATAGCTTCAGCAATATCATATTTTTTTACTTCGCA
>JAQJVL010000368.1:568661-839941 GCA_035578905.1 Stictocephala bisonia | reverse complement strand
AAATTTGAACTCCTATACAGGATTTACCGTGATTAATTTCAAGTCTTGTTGTGTTAAAAACATATTATAACGTTAATGACTAGTACTATGTTGAATTTCAGCTGCGTACGTCCATTAATTATAAGGTTTTTAAAAAATGTTCTTAAACATTAAATTTTTGTTCAAGAATCTATATTTTTTTCTACTATTTTAAAATTTTCATAAAATTCAAATATCTCTAATTTCCTTATTATTGAAGATAGGAAAGAAATAAAAAGTGATTTTTGTTCAGTAAAATAAGCTTTTTCATTTTATCTACATGAAAATGGATTTATCGAAAATTCGATCAAATGCAAACGCCATGCTAATGGAGATACCTAGGTAAAATTTATCAGTCAAGAACACTTTTAATGGACATGGTACAACATAATTCAACGAAAAAATTAGCCACTTTTTATAAGTTTTTACAATATCGACCAAAGGAATTTTTAACAATAAATTAATGCTCATGGTCAGCTAAATGTTCAACCAAATTAAAATTTTATCCCATGGATCATCTTGTTTAGACATTATGTAACTAAATCCGTCGGTCAAATGTTCAAAAATAATATAGTTTGTACTGTAGATTTTTTCAGTTTTTAAAAATGGCGGCAAAGAAATTAGTTTATAATAAACAGACTCAAAATCCAAAATTTAGTCACAAATTACTACTTGCGCATCTAACATAACCACTTTTATGTAAAAAAATTTTTTCCATATACGTAAAACAGAAATATAGCATTTTTTAAAGTTAGCTGGACGCCATATTGAAAAACTTAGGAGACCGTAATGACCAAAAATTATTGTCACTTAATTACCTGCGTAAGGACGTATAAAAAAATTTTTGTTAAAATTAACTTTGATACCACTTTGTATTTCGTGCGCAAGTTTGTAGGTCCGCCATTTTGACAATATTTATTGTTACAAACATAAATCTCAAACATTATATGCCAAATGGGTCAGAATACAATATTATGTGAAAAAAATTACACCTAAAGAGGAACAGTTTTTCAACAATGAAAAAAAAACACATGGTCAGCTGATGGAGGAACTTGGGTAAAATTTAATTCTTCAGATCATCTAGTTTTGACTACGTGCAACATAATCTGTTATTAAAAATTTACCAAATAACATACTTTGACTTGCAGATTTTTTCACTTTTTCAAAATGGCGCCTTAGAAAAGTGCGCATAATCAAGAGACTTGAAATTCAGAATTTAGTAGTAAATCACTAGTTGAGCACCTAAATAAACACATTTAAGCTGAAAAAATATTTTCCATACCTAAGAAACTGAAAAATGTCAATATTCAAAGCCCTCTGGCCGCCATATTGGAAATTTTATCGGACTGAAATCGCCAAAAATCATAGTTCCTATACACTATACACACATTGGTAACCCAAAACTGTGCCAAAAAAAATCACTGGTACCATTTTGTACTTCGTGCGCATCTTTGTAGGTCCGCCATATTGCCACTACTAAAGTTACAAATTTCTCCCTCGAAGCTTAGATGCGCATTACCCCATAGTTTAAATACATACATAAAAAAATACATCTTAAGAGGAAACATTTTTCAACAATGAGTCAAACACATATGGTCTCCTAATGGAAGATATTTTATATGGTCTGATTGCACCCGTCACCAAGGCTAGACCTAGTACAACATAATCTTAATTTGAAAATTCCGAGAAAAATCTATAAATATGAGCCCATGGAGAACCCTCAATTTTGACCTCCTGTACAGGCCATACCATAAGTCAAATCAGATTCGCTCATAGCGCAAAAGTCTTAAAGTGTCGTCTTCTCGCATTATGTTACGTTTCAGTTTCCTCGGACCCTTCCTTCTATACCTTCGGTTCCCTGTTGGTGGGTATATAAGTGATCACGGCTGCTACTTTGAGGCGATCACGGCTGCTACTTTGAGGCGATCACGGCTGCTACCCTGAGTCGATCACGGCTGCTACCCAAGTAGATCACGGCTGCTACCCGGGGTAGAACACGGATGCTACCCAAGTAGATCACGGATGCTACCCAAGTAGATCACGGATGCTACCCAATATTACAAGATCGATAAATCTTTAACAAATATTTAACATATGATTTCATTATTGAAATGACCAAAAATATCAATTCAGTCCAAACAATTGGTAGTAAAATTTAAAAATGGTTCTGTTCTTCAAATTCTTTGTTTACTTCAGAAAATTTTAAAAATATTCTTTTTTACCAAGTATTGATTTTTCTGTTATAGATTTTTTTAAATGTATAATTTGTGTTTTTTAAAGATATTAGTTATTGTTTATGTTATTAGGTAAATTAGTAAGTCAGTTCTTTATTATCTCAGACAACCAGTTAACTTCATTCGCCTGAGTATAATAAGAAAACAAAAAAAATTTGATAAAGGAGGCCTTTTATAATGTAGCAGATTTTGTAAACTATAAACACTGTACATGTATAATTTATGTGACGTATGATCATGTAACTTATATTTTATGGCAATAATTCAATTAATATGTAATTGAGCAGTATTCCAGGAAATGTTTATATTCTGCCAGTAGGTATGTGGTAGGGTTGTTGGAGTGTAATACGGTAAGTGTTAGTTTGTTCTTGATTGGTACGGGTGATAAAACAGCCTCACCTTACAACAGTATTGGAGTGATATTCTGCCAGTGGGTATGTGGTAGGGTTGTTGTAGTGTAATACGGTAAGTGCTAGTTTGTTCTTGATTGGTACGGGTGATAAAACAACCTCACCTTACAACAGTATTGGAGTGATATTCTGCCAGTGGGTATGTGGTAGGGTTGTTGTAGTGTAATACGGTAAGTGTTAGTTTGTTCTTGATTGGTACGGGTGATAAAACAGCCTCACCTTACAACAGTATTGGAGTGATATTCTGCCAGTGGGTATGTGGTAGGGTTGTTGTAGTGTAATACGGTAAGTGTTAGTTTGTTCTTGATTGGTACGGGTGATAAAACAACCTCACCTTACAACAGTATTGGAGTGATATTCTGCCAGTAGGTATGTGGTAGGGTTGTTGGAGTGTAATACGGTAAGTGTTAGTTTGTTCTTGATTGGTACGGGTGATAAAACAACCTCACCTTACAACAGTATTGGAGTGATATTCTGCCAGTGGGTATGTGGTAGGGTTGTTGTAGTGTAATACGGTAAGTGTTAGTTTGTTCTTGATTGGTACGGGTGATAAAACAACCTCACCTTACAACAGTATTGGAGTGATATTCTGCCAGTGGGTATGTGGTAGGGTTGTTGTAGTGTAATACGGTAAGTGTTAGTTTGTTCTTGATTGGTACGGGTGATAAAACAACCTCACCTTACAACAGTATTGGAGTGATATTCTGCCAGTGGGTATGTGGTAGGGTTGTTGTAGTGTAATACGGTAAGTGCTAGTTTGTTCTTGATTGGTACGGGTGATAAAACAACCTCACCTTACAACAGTATTGGAGTGATATTCTGCCAGTGGGTATGTGGTAGGGTTGTTGTAGTGTAACACGGTAAGTGTTAGTTTGTTCTTGATTGGTACGGGTGATAAAACAACCTCACCTTACAACAGTATTGGAGTGATATTCTGCCAGTGGGTATGTGGTAGGGTTGTTGTAGTGTAATACGGTAAGTGTTAGTTTGTTCTTGATTGGTACGGGTGATAAAACAACCTCACCCTACAACAGTATTGGAGTGATATTCTGCCAGTAGGTATGTGGTAGGGTTGTTGGAGTGTAATACGGTAAGTGCTAGTTTGTTCTTGATTGGTACGGGTGATAAAAAAGCCTCACCTTACAACAGTATTGGAGTGATATTTTATTATATAAATTCGTTCACTATTATATAGGTTAAACAACTAGTAACATATGTTTGTAATTGTTTTACACTCTATGTATTGTTTTAAAAGTGTTTCTTTCTAATTTGGCACCAGTACAGATGATTTATTTTTAATTAAATATTTCTCAAAGAAGAAATAGCCATTTTAAAATAAGTGTTTGTGTGTGATCTCGCATTTAATGTAAGTAATCTTAAATTTTTATTATAATTAATGGTATTTATTCACACTTTTAATGAAATCTTCATTTAATACTATTACAAATGTGTTTAACTTGCCTTTAATAACTTTGTTATGTCATATTTACTGATATTTTTTATAACAATTACATTTGAAAATGTTGTTTAACTGTATGATTTTCAATGAAGTAAATCATTTATATTAATTTAGATTGAACGTTAACAAAATGAATACTTTTGTTTACAATTATTTGTTTATTTATGACGTTTAATTGTAATCCGCCACTTTGCAACACATACGGATATTTAATGTCCATTTAATGTTTGTAAATTTTAATTTTTTGTGAAACAATATTGAAGCCATTTGTTGGTTAAATGTATACAACACAAGTGGGAATTGAAAGAAACCATATTAAAAAATGTTGTTATTTATAAATCGTTATTGTTTCATTACGTTCATTCTATACGATATCATTGGAATTTAAATGAAATATTTTTATTTACATATGATTTTGACAGTTGTTACTTTCTAATATGAGTTGAATATACAAGTAGTATTGACATAAATCAAATATTTATCAAAACAATATTGTCACGGGTAGATTGTTATATGATTATTAATTGAGGGAATTTAATTGAAATTTTTTACTTACATATGATTTTGACCTTTCTAATTTTTCATAAATCATTGTTTATATAATTTGATATTATACTAATTACAAAATAGTATAAAACATCTTTGGCCCTTTTTATTTATATTTGTGGGAATTTTACTGAACGTTTTATATATAACATATGATTTTGACAGGTCTATTTTTAAATCATTCGTTAAATACATAAATAACTATTGAACTTATTCGAATATTTCACAAAACAACATTGAACGTTTTCTGGTAATTATATATACGTAATAAACGTGAGAATTTAATTGTAATTTTCACATTGGCATTAGAATTCCAAAGTACTAATTTTCCAAATTATGTTACATGTGTATTATTAACTATTGAAAGTAATAGAATATTTTTTAAAACAATATTTTGTCATGTCGGTCGTGGTTTGTTTAATAATTGTGGGACTTTAATTGACAAATTTATACTAACATATGATATTGACAGTTCTAAAATACAATTATTTATTGATTATATTATTCTATAACGATGTTAGGCCATATTAAATTATTTCGTTTGTAATTTATTTCTTAAATTTGGGAATTTAAATATATATACAGTATATATATATAAATTTTCTTACATTTAATTACTGTATATATAATTCTTTGCATTTAAAATTAAATACAACAATACTTTTTCATGTAAGCATTTAATGATTTTATCATATATTTGTAATAAAAATTTTAACTACACTACACATTACTACATACACAACATACACTACAGATGCCTGCCATAATAATCACGTTAAATACAACGCTATATAATTTTGAATAAAGTTTGCAATATACGACCTGCCTACACGGCACGTGGCAAACTAGACCTTGAACTCGGCACAAACACCGCACGTCTGCTCGGCACAAGTGACTGATAACGACTGATAATGCACCTTTTACATAGTAAACGTTAAATAATTATCTTTAAATGTTACTGTAAAAGATAAAAAAAATCTCCTTTTTGAAAGCCATTGAAATAACATTCTGTAAATGCTTGATAAATAAAACCATTCAATACTCAGTTAAATGAATAAATGAATTTTATTCCAAATAAATTATATCGTATCAGCTACAATTTGCAAAGGAAGTACAAGCATCACTGTTAAGTATGACAAACAAGCAATGTAAATAAACTAAACTTAAATCTTAAAGCTGATAAATATTAAATTATGGTCCAAGAAATCAGCAGACAGAGGTGTTTCTGCTGAGGTGCAATTAAAAAGAAATACATTCGACCTCATAATTTGATTGTTTTATTAAAAATGAGTGTTTTAATTTTGAAAGAAAAAAGTATAATTAAGGTTAAATTAGTAAAAAAAAGAATAAACGTTCGTTAAAATTATTGTAAGAGGTGTAGATTTATTTGAGGGTCCATAAAATTGAGGATGAAGACTTGAAAAGTATTACAAGATTTGTTTTTAATATGGGCCCTCTCTACAGTACACCTTTAAACAAATTCAAATATAGTTATTATTTGAAAATAAAATTTTTCTCAACGTTGTTTAATTATCTCTCTAGATTATGCTAATTGAGAGGAAAGCTATATGAATAAATTTACAATTCTTAGTACAAAAAAAGAAACTATAATGAACTTTACACGTTTGTTTAATTGTCATTTCTTGTTTACTCTATTATTCATTGTGTTATTGCTACTATGAATTGTCATTTGAATACTAAATAATGATTTAATTTAATCGTTATAAGATTGATTCGTTGGTGTTAATCAATCCAACCAATAGTAACTGTTGCTAATGAGGTAATGGGCGGGGCTTGCAATTACATCGTCAACACGTGGCATACCACTCTGGTTACCATGACAACTTTTAAATGTAATTACACAGTGTGGGAAGAGTATCAAGTGATAGTACTCTGTATCACTTGCACCACTCTTTACACCTCACTCAAACAAGTGAGTTGAAAAGGTCGTTTTTAGGCGACCCGTTTATAGTAATACATTCAATATGGTGACTAGCTCTGCAGTCTCTTAAGTCATGTTAAACCTGGAAACAAAATCCTCTTCCAAACAATATAAGATTCACTTTTCATTTAAATGAGGATGGCATTGTAAAGTGTTTCATCCCTTTCTTTTCAAAGAAAGAGAACGTAATGAAATCATAAACAATCACGGGGTGGCCGGGAGCCACTTCCAGGAGTCGGGAACCGTTAAAAATGAGAAAGAAGTCGAATAAAACCTTTGTTCTGTTTTATGGTAAGGCCATAAACTCAAGTCCAAACGTTTTAAAAACACTGTTGGCCGTAAAACTCAAGAGTTGTTAATGGAGTTGAACAAAAGGTTCGATAGTAAAAAAGGTAGATCAATTTGATATTTTAAGACATTGCACCTACTGGGTCTCTAAAATGTTTTTTTTGATTATGAAAAAAAATATCAATGACATTAAGAACTAGCTTCACTTGAACTGGTTAGCACTAGAAAGCTGTGATGGGGGGGGGGCTTATAATAGTAGTTTTACCAAACTATCAAATTTATATTTGTGAACGAAAACTTTACTGATATTTATGGTACTACGGCGTCCGTTAGTATAAATATTCTTGACTTCTATATACTTGACCAAATTATTAATATTTTAAAAACGTTTCGAGTGTTAAGACTACAATATACACATCTTTAAAGGAGTTATAAATTTAAAGTTCTATTAACATTTGTTGATTTCATTATTGAAATGACCAAAAATATCAATTCAGTCCAAACAATTGGTAGTAAAATTTAAAAATGGTTCTGTTCTTCAAATTCTTTGTTTACTTCAGAAAATTTTAAAAATATTCTTTTTTACCAAGTATTGATTTTTCTGTTATAGATTTTTTTAAATGTATAATTTGTGTTTTTTAAAGATATTAGTTATTGTTTATGTTATTAGGTAAATTAGTAAGTCAGTTCTTTATTATCTCAGACAACCAGTTAACTTCATTCAGCCTGAGTATAATAAGAAAACAAAAAAAACTTTGATAAAAGAGGCCTTTTATAATGTAGCAGATTTTGTAAACTATAAACACTGTACATGTATAATTTATGTGACGTATGATCATGTAACTTATATTTTATGGCAATAATTCAATTAATATGTAATTGAGCAGTATTCCAGGAAATGTTTATATTCTGCCAGTAGGTATGTGGTAGGGTTGTTGGAGTGTAATACGGTAAGTGTTAGTTTGTTCTTGATTGGTACGGGTGATAAAACAACCTCACCTTACAACAGTATTGGAGTGATATTCTGCCAGTGGGTATGTGGTAGGGTTGTTGTAGTGTAATACGGTAAGTGCTAGTTTGTTCTTGATTGGTACGGGTGATAAAACAACCTCACCTTACAACAGTATTGGAGTGATATTCTGCCAGTGGGTATGTGGTAGGGTTGTTGTAGTGTAATACGGTAAGTGTTAGTTTGTTCTTGATTGGTACGGGTGATAAAACAGCCTCACCTTACAACAGTATTGGAGTGATATTCTGCCAGTGGGTATGTGGTAGGGTTGTTGTAGTGTAATACGGTAAGTGTTAGTTTGTTCTTGATTGGTACGGGTGATAAAACAACCTCACCTTACAACAGTATTGGAGTGATATTCTGCCAGTAGGTATGTGGTAGGGTTGTTGGAGTGTAATACGGTAAGTGTTAGTTTGTTCTTGATTGGTACGGGTGATAAAACAACCTCACCTTACAACAGTATTGGAGTGATATTCTGCCAGTGGGTATGTGGTAGGGTTGTTGTAGTGTAATACGGTAAGTGTTAGTTTGTTCTTGATTGGTACGGGTGATAAAACAACCTCACCTTACAACAGTATTGGAGTGATATTCTGCCAGTGGGTATGTGGTAGGGTTGTTGTAGTGTAATACGGTAAGTGTTAGTTTGTTCTTGATTGGTACGGGTGATAAAACAACCTCACCTTACAACAGTATTGGAGTGATATTCTGCCAGTGGGTATGTGGTAGGGTTGTTGTAGTGTAATACGGTAAGTGCTAGTTTGTTCTTGATTGGTACGGGTGATAAAACAACCTCACCTTACAACAGTATTGGAGTGATATTCTGCCAGTGGGTATGTGGTAGGGTTGTTGTAGTGTAACACGGTAAGTGTTAGTTTGTTCTTGATTGGTACGGGTGATAAAACAACCTCACCTTACAACAGTATTGGAGTGATATTCTGCCAGTGGGTATGTGGTAGGGTTGTTGTAGTGTAATACGGTAAGTGTTAGTTTGTTCTTGATTGGTACGGGTGATAAAACAACCTCACCCTACAACAGTATTGGAGTGATATTCTGCCAGTAGGTATGTGGTAGGGTTGTTGGAGTGTAATACGGTAAGTGCTAGTTTGTTCTTGATTGGTACGGGTGATAAAAAAGCCTCACCTTACAACAGTATTGGAGTGATATTCTGCCAGTGGGTATGTGGTAGGGTTGTTGTAGTGTAATACGGTAAGTGTTAGTTTGTTCTTGATTGGTACGGGTGATAAAACAGCCTCACCTTACAACAGTATTGGAGTGATATTCTGCCAGTGGGTATGTGGTAGGGTTGTTGGAGTGTAATACGGTAAGTGCTAGTTTGTTCTTGATTGGTACGGGTGATAAAACAGCCTCACCTTACAACAGTATTGGAGTGATATTCTGCCAGTGGGTATGTGGTAGGGTTGTTGGAGTGTAATACGGTAAGTGCTAGTTTGTTCTTGATTGGTACGGGTGATAAAACAGCCTCACCTTACAACAGTATTGGAGTGATATTCTGCCAGTGGGTATGTGGTAGGGTTGTTGTAGTGTAATACGGTAAGTGTTAGTTTGTTCTTGATTGGTACGGGTGATAAAACAGCCTCACCTTACAACAGTATTGGAGTGATATTCTGCCAGTGGGTATGTGGTAGGGTTGTTGGAGTGTAATACGGTAAGTGCTAGTTTGTTCTTGATTGGTACGGGTGATAAAACAGCCTCACCTTACAACAGTATTGGAGTGATATTCTGCCAGTGGGTATGTGGTAGGGTTGTTGGAGTGTAATACGGTAAGTGCTAGTTTGTTCTTGATTGGTACGGGTGATAAAACAGCCTCACCTTACAACAGTATTGGAGTGATATTCTGCCAGTGGGTATGTGGTAGGGTTGTTGTAGTGTAATACGGTAAGTGTTAGTTTGTTCTTGATTGATACGGGTGATAAAACAGCCTCACCTTACAACAGTATTGGGGTGATGGGAAAGTTAGCCATCGTATGACAATAAAACATAATAATCTAGTAATAAAAGTTTTACAAAGAATTTTTTATTCGTGGTCAAGAAAATATTTAACAGTGTAAAAACAATCGATGTCTTAAAAGATTGAACATCTCATTCGGATCTTAGGTGTGCCATGGAAGGGAGTTAAAAATATAGCAATATGATGTGTATGTTAAAAAAAAGGAATTAGAATGGTAAGGTATATTGAGTTTATTCTTGTTTCTTACATCATACTTTAAATTTGTGAATGGAGAATGGGAAATACTATGGGTTTTGTTTCAGAAAAATTTACGTTTGAAAAATACAAAGGAAGGTAAATAGGTTTAACTGTTTGAAAATATATTTACAGGACGAAAACCAGTTATGATTCCTCAGTTGTTTCTTTTGCAGAATAAAAATCTGTTGGGGCACATTCATATTCCTAGATTATGACTGCGTATGAAAGGAATAGAAAAACAAGAGCGTAATACTATGTGACAAGAGCATCAACGCTCGCAAACTGTGAAAGTCTGCGAAGTACCAAAATACCTGAGCATACAATTTGTGCTAATATCTAAATTCTGCACTAGTATATCTATCTGTGGTATTTTTTACTTAGTATACAAACTTTGTTAAGGGCCAATGTCGGCACTAGTGGTGCAGTGTTGTAATCCAGCTACTTGGGGACAAAGTGTTGTGGAGACTGTAGGCGATATGTTCTATGCTTGAACCTATTCTTACCAACATGGCGTCCATTTAATGGCTGCTAGCAGACTGGATACTACTTGAGAAGTCTGGCGTGTCCGTTTTGAGTGGTAGTCAGTGTCCGGGTGTTGTGTAGGGGAGACAACTGAGTATGAGGCTTGTCATTAGCTGAAAATCAGACCAATACTACGTAGTTCAGATTCCTGGTAAAAATGTAGGTCCCTTAGTTCCCCTATCTGTTGAGCTATTAATAAACGGTTCTTTATTATGAACAGTCGAACTTAGCTAGTAACAATGACTAAACTCATTTATCACTCGTATTCGCCTACGATCGGAGTCTTTATTATGATAATGATCGCTCCATACCTGTTAATGACAACCCGTGACCTCCCTTAATATCAACCCGTGAACCTCTGCTAATGAATGAGGAGTGCTAACCACTAGACCAGCAAGAGGCCTAAATATTGCTTAACTTACAAACACTTTGAAAAAGATAATTTGAATGACAGCTATCTTTTAGTCCACTGCTAAAAAGTGTAGTGTGCTTAGTAAAATATATATATATATATATATATATATATATATATATATATATATATATATATATATATATATATATATTGTACTGGGAGACACGCCTCAATCAGTGTTGACTGTTGGGTACGCTGTACGCTACACTGCCGACAGTGTGGGGGAAGGGGAGGGGAGTTGTGTGAGGGTTGATGGTCCTACAGCCAATACACACCTCACCTCCCGTTAACTGTTTACGATGTCTCCAAACGCATTACTCGTTGGGGATACGCTGCGAAAATATTGCCCTATAATGTTGGTAAAACGTATTACCAAAAAGGAATGGTTTATACATTTACATTACTTAAATACAAATATCATCAACATTTTTATACATTTTGTCATTATATACGATCGTAAGAAGTGCATATGAATTTATGTAAGTAACTAATCTAATAGATCATACCCGCGCAACCAAAATAGGAAAA
This sequence comes from Stictocephala bisonia, assembly GCA_035578905.1. Taxonomy (NCBI): domain Eukaryota; kingdom Metazoa; phylum Arthropoda; class Insecta; order Hemiptera; family Membracidae; genus Stictocephala; species Stictocephala bisonia. The sequence goes on along the minus strand of JAQJVL010000368.1, from coordinate 828,364 downwards.
ATATATTTAGACACACAGAGTTTAAAACACCAAACTAAGAAATCTACAGAAAATACGTATGTAGGCCAACATGTTTTGATCTTTTTTTAAACCAATTGACAGACTAAAATACAAAGGTTTAGCTTCCCTCATTGTGATTTTATTAAATTAACAATTACTGAATTACCACTCAACTAATCAATGTCTCCAAACAGTGGTATCTCATCTATCTATCAGTTATTGGTTCGAACAAATTGTAAATGGCGTCTCAATCTATTAGTGGCTTCAAACAATCATATGGTATCCATCAGTGTTGAATGGAATCAAACAGTAAATGGCGTCTCAACATATCAACGGCTTCAAGCACTAACATTTCGGCCATTTGCTAATTGTTTTAATCAATGACTGATATATATCCGACATTTCAGTGTTTGCAGCCGCTGATATGAATAATGATTTAATTTAACCGTTCTAAGCTTTATTCGTTGGAGTTAATCAAATTTATCACTGGTCACTACTGCTAATGACTTAAGATGGGCGGGGCTAGCTATTGCACCGTCAGCACGCAGCCTACTGCATTGGTTGCCATGACAATTTTTAAATAGAACTACACTTGTCTATCTTTGTCACAGAAAACCCTATGTCTCACTTGCACCACTCTAGCATCTCACTCGCAACAGTGCGTTAAGAAAGGCATTCTAAGCGGCCTATGTATTTATGTCATACTCAGTATTGAAATGTAGGTATCATAATGATTAATTTTAATAATAATAATCACGCTTCACAGCCCAATTTCATATCTACATATCACTTCACAGCCCCACTACATATCTACATATCACTTCACAGCCCCACTACATATCTACATCAGACGATGGGAAGTTTTCACTTTCCCATCACACTATAAGAGATATTTGACATTGAGGTAACTTTCATTAGTAAGACGCAGCTCGTAGAGATGTGGGCGAATATTAGGGGTGGGGGTGAATGAGTGTAGTCATTTACTAATTACCAGTTGTAGAAGATGACAATAACTGTGGGAAATGCGTAAAAAGTGTTTCTGACGACCAGGCTACTTACTGTGATGGCTTATGCAAGAAATGGTACGATTTGAGTTGTGCTAAATTAAAAATTGACGAATGAATACAAAGCCATCACGAAGCTTGCAAACAAGATTAATTGGTATTGTGCAAAGTGTAATAGGTACATTGTATCTTTAGTGAAGATGAAGGTGGTTCAGAGTAAAGAAGATTGGCCATCTATATTCAACATTGTTTTGTCATGTATTGAAAATAATAGTGAGGTTAAATTGAAGCTTGCAGAAAGAATGGAAACAATGGAAAAATCAGAAAATAGAAAGCAGGGTAACCGTCATACAACTTAAACTTTGCTAACTGAGAAAGGTTGTAGCCGAGAGAGAGAGAGAGAGAGAGAGAGAGAGAGAGAGAGAGAGAGAGAGAGAGAGAGAGAGAGAGAGAGAGAGAGAGAGAGAGAGAGAGAGAGAGAGAGAGAGAGAGAGAGAGAGAGAGAGAGAGAGAGAGAGAGAGAGAGAGAGAGAGAGAGAGAGAGAGAGAGAGAGAGAGAGAGAGAGGGAGGGAGAGAGAGAGAGAGAGAGAGAGAGAGAGAGAGAGAGAGAGAGAGAGAGAGAGAGAGAGAGAGAGAGAGAGAGAGAGAGAGAGAGAGAGAGAGAGAGAGAGAGAGAGAGAGAGAGAGAGAGAGGGAGGGAGGGAGGGGGTAAAATTGGTCAAAATGGACAAATAGTTGAAGATGAGAACCTATAAAGAATTGCGCCAAGGGATACCATCCAACTCGTTTTCTCCACAAAATTGAAAAACGTTTTTTTGATCAGATAGTGAAAAACCAACTTTTCTAAAAATCGGTATATTTTACAAAAATATTTATTTCAATTTTACATGTTTTTTATGATGAACACGAATATGTCATTACTTTCAATTAAATTCATATATTGGCCTGAAAATACACTTTTTACTTACCTAGCCAAACATAACCTAACTTACTTCAACTGTCTATTTACTAAAACAGATTTATTTGCATTAAAATCGGGTGCGTGGCCTCCGGGATGGACTGCCGGCCGTCCTTTCGGCGGAAATATGTATTTTTTTTTAGCTCCTGTTATCATTGTGCCATATGCCACCATACATGACTTGCCGCGAAAGTAGTTTTTCCATGATAACTCGACAAATGATTGTCGTAGACCGTGTTTAACATACAAAACTACATAAAATTTAACAAAAGATAAAAGAATCAAAATAACTAACGGAGATATATTGAAAAACAACATTTTGAAAAAATCGAATGTTCAAAATGATTGGAATGTTGAAACATTCGGATTGTTTTTTGTATAAAATGTGCTTTCACCGGAATAAAAAGTGTTTCCCAAAAAATATAAACTTAATTCTACCCTCTGGTGATAAAAAAGACAAGACTGGCGTGTAGCAACTACATAAATATTTTTTTTGTCCCTAAAATTACCCTCAAAAGATTTTGGAATGTTTTGTTTTATTTGCAGTTTTAGTTGAATTTGCATGGTAAAACATCAATCCATTATTAATGAGTAAAGTAACGATCGTTAATTCATTGGGGAATGTAGCCTTGACCTTGCACTCCACAGTCCGTAGCCTTAGCCAGTATGACAACTCTCCGACCTTAACCCTAGATCTGTCGTTTCAAGGCATATACAGGTTAAACAAAAACCTTTAAAACATAAATAAAAAACATTCAAAAAAGGTTCCTTATATGTAAGTTTGAACATAAATATTTTGTAAATTTTATTAATATAATAATTTTGATTCTAGCAATATACATATTGAACAATAAAGGAACGAGGACTGATCCCTGAAGAAAACCATAGTATTTTGCCTTAGGGGATTTTCTATACCCTGGGGATACTTTTATCAGTCTTATTAGTACAAGTCTTAGAATAAAAGATCGGCAGAAAACGCATGTTTAAATTAACGACCCTTTATTAATTAGGATTACAAAAATTTGAACGTAATATCGTGGAATCCAAACAGGAAAAATCCTTAGATTATACCTATTACGTATGAAATATTAAACCACTCAGACATTTGTTAAAACATGATAAGTAATACGAAAATAAAATATAGGCTTTAATGAAATACAACCTGAATATAGGCTTCTATTCAACCTGAAGAATCTTGTTGGAAATATTAGTTAGTATATCATTTTTTACCCAAATAATATGCTGATAAGGCTATGTGGACCATACACACACAGACTGAAGGACCTAAATCCCTTATGGGGGGTTGTAGGTTACACACACGGTTTTGACTTTTGCCTCAATGAGGGAGGCTTGAGCTTCCCTCTTTATTTCACGGAGATTATTTTTATCCTCAGCCCTTTTGTACTCAGTCGTCAATCCTTCCCTTCTGCAGCTTTCATATAAATAGAAATATTATTTGCATGCCAATAAAACTTGCAACATAAACGAAACGTTCTCAACAAAATTTTTAGTGAAACTGTAGATTTTTGTCATATCTCCGTCCAAGCTTAGCGAGAAAATTTGATTTCATCCTTAAGGTCCGAATGTTGAAGTATCACGAGCACAAGGAGGAAAACTTCCTACCAACTGCCATTGCCAAGGCCGCAGGCCGATGTGACATAAGCGTAGTGACTGATGAACATGCGAAGCGTGCAAGGATATCCCCTAGCAAACGAATATATAGAGTGGCTTTCTAAGAGATGAGTAGTGTTTTATTAAACTCATAAATTGTATAAATTTGTAAAAAATATCCACATTAGACCAATAAAACCCTTGTAATGTACGTCCGAAGGCTGGTGATATTACACTCCGGTGTGTATGTGAGGAAGTCAGAGCCAATATGTGTTTAGGTCGCAGCCCTCGGCCGTTTGACTTCAAGGCTTGCATTACTTAGTACTGTAACATATGTTTTAAGTTGAAGATTGGCGCTTAAATCTCTTTTATGTGAATTAGACGTACGGACATTTGAAATGTTTTATCAGTAAACAACTAATTTATTCATGATTAGCCTTCTGGAATTGGCACTTGAAATAACAGGTTACGTACCTTATCGTCCTCAATTCCTGTATAGTAATAAAGTTTACTATAGTTTCAACTATCAAGTAGTCATTTTCAAAACATAACGAACGTTAAATCTTCATAAAAATTGATGTCGTCAAAGAATAAATTTTAACATAAAACACATTTAGCAACATTTAAACACGATGGTATGTACATAGAAAACATTGTTTACCGGCCGGTACTCGTCACTGAACTGATTTGACAGGTTGATTAGCCTACACCATTCCTTAAGTCAGCTGTTTGGTCATGATCATGTTGAATGAGAAATTATTGTATGGCTCAAATAAACTTTTCAATATAGTCCTTCAGCTTCAAGAAAATAACAAAGTTGGTAGTACTGATCATGACCAAACAGCTGACTCTAGGAACGGTGTAGGCTAATCAACCTGTCAGATCAGTTCAATGACGAGTACCGGCCGGTAAACAATGTTTTCTATGTACATAAAATCGTGTTTAAATGTTTTTAAATGTGTTTTATGTTAATATTTATTCTTTGACGACATCAATTTTGATGAAGATTTAACGTTCGTGATGTTTTGAAAATGACTACTTGATAGTTGAAACTACAGTAAACTTTATTACTATACAGGAATTGAGAACGATAAGGTACGTAACCTGTTAAACAACTAATGTTTAACAACTTTTAATACTGAATAATTGTGTCATTAAGTATACACGTACTTTAAAAATAGGAAAATTGCTTTCCTATAAATCTTTCTTCATGAATGTTGTGTTGTATATTAAATGTGTATAGTTTGATTATGATTATTTTAATTAATTGGTTTAAGTAGTTAGTCATATATGTCGTTATTAATTCATTAGTTAAATTCCAAACTAAACTGTGGCAGAGGTGGCTCATTGTATCTTGTTTCCCTAGGTATAAAAAATATAGCATTGTTTTATTTTTGTTTTTCATTTATTTCTTGTTTTTTTTTATTTGTTGAAACAATAGGCTGAAATTTTATCCACAGTTTATAAACTTAAAAAAGAGAGAACTAAATGTCGTACATTATATAGTTTTACAACACAAATGAAAAAAAAGAAAACTAAGAAAACTATCCTACAAGTGAGAATATAAATATTCAATTATGTCTTAAAATAGATAAATAATTACCAAACTACCCCATCATTTCTTCACTCCAGTTGTTGCCAGTTTAATATTATATATGATAAAATATAAAATAAAAATGCTGAAGCTGCAAGCTCACCTTATTACAACTTTATTATCGACTTATAGGATACATTCTAAGAACATTGCCATTCTAAAAATGGTATACCACGATAAATATAACAATACAAGGCAAGTGATAAAAATGTCCAATTATTTATTGATTTATTTTTGTTCTAGCTATTCATTCTTTATATATAAAAAAAAAAAAAAAAAAAAAAAAAAAAAATCCAAATATGCTAATAGCCATTTTTGAACAACGAATCTTTCTGACGAAAAGATAAATCTCATAATCTAATAACATACCATTAAAATACTAAGATATTTTTAGTATATTTATTTTAGTATAAGCCTATTTAAAATAATATAAGTAATTTAGCTACGTTTAAATTTAATAGGTAAATGCAGCAGCGGATACTTATACATTTAAAAGCAATGTTGTTGTTTGAAAGATGTGCGATGAATCAAAACGTAATTCTGGGAATACGGTAGTTAGCTATTACGTGATTCGTCCTTTTGAAACTAGGAATGTATATTTAACGTTTGGGAACATAAAAAAAGGTAACCTATTATACTCTAAGAGAGTAGTAGTAAAAGTGCGGTTTGCAGTACAGTAGTATCGGCAATGAGGTAAGACGCACAACCACAACTGTGGGGTATTATCCGACTCATGGTTGATGGCCTGCGAACTGCGCATGCCCGACAGAATCTTTTCCCCCACCACACACTGTCATATGTTCTTAGTACAGTCACTGCTAGAAGTATGGATCTGTCATAACAACAATGATCCCACTTGCCACAGTGTTTACATTGGCTCTTCTATTGTGTTCTTTAATCAATTGAGTTATAATCGAGGTATTCTTAATGGTTTAAATAATAGAATAATTGCCAGTTTCACCAACATAATTAAATTTTTTCTATAGTTAAAATATTTTACCGTAATTAATTGATTATGTTTGGTACGGAACTGTACCTTGCAAGGGGAATTGTGGTGGGAGAAGTAAACATCTCTCCACTCTACACGCCATTTAGTTTGAGTTTATCCATAGGTTTGGTTGGCTGGAGAACTATCAACCCCCTCTGCAGTATTCCACCCCTCATCCTACATAGTCACAATACATAATGTTATATGTAGTGTACGCTGAAGCCTCGTTATCTGAATGTTATCACATTAGAAGAACGGCAATTGTATGTATTACAATACATTAATTTGTGAGAATACATTTGAATTTATGTTAATAGTACAGGTGTCCTTAAAATACGTTCCCAAGCAAGGGTATGGTTATTTGAGTAAACATTAAAAAAATATCCTTTAAAAATACAGGTCCCAAAACATTTTGTTGTTCATCTGTCTGTCTGTTTGTTTATTTAAATGAAATGTTCGTAAATTGTAACCGAATGGTAGACAATTTTAAAATAGTTGTGGTCCTATAAATCTTTTATTAACACTTACTTAAAAGCTTGGAATTGCAAATACAATTTAAAAACATTAAACATTTAATCATGGATATTATGAACTCATGTTTTTCAGGTAGAACCTGATACCTTTATGAAAACTAAATTGATGGACTTGTGTACATACGTTCATTAAAATTAATAACTAATTTTTAATTTTTGTATTACAAAACTTCACTCGTTAGTTCAAATGGGTCTGCAGGTATGTGCGTGAACTTTATTTAAAGAGTGAAGTACTGACCTTTACCTTGGTGGGGATTCGAGCCTTGGACATTACTTTTCCCAGTCCGAAGCCACTGAACCACCAGGTAAGTGATAATTTCTGACAATAATACAGCATAAAACTGTAACAACTTGAAAAATAACTGATTAAAATAACCAAAAAATTAGAACAATGACAGTTAGTAATTTAATAAAATAACAGTAGTGATCCTAACAAAATGTAACTTTGGCACTGAGTAGAAATCTACAGTATATTACTTACAATATAATAGGAATGTAATGTAATATCTGTGCCAGTAATTTGGTTGTTTAGTGAGGTCTGCCACTACTGTTGGCTTAGACTACACTACAACACTACGTTTACGTGGCACTCACTAGCGCTTCATTAGTCCCACCTATGCTTTATTCAAACTCAAATTCAAAACTGTTGATGAAATTAGCATAGGATGAACAATCTAACTTTTTTGTGTTTAGGGGGCCCTAAAAAGAATAAGAAGAATAAGAAGAAGAATAAGAATATATTTATTTTCTCGAAATATATACATACAATACATATAATTACATTTAAACATAAAAAGGTTTCTTCTTAATTCTCTGTTAACAAAATAAAACTTATACTACTAGAACAAAACCTTTCATAAATTACATATTTCAAGAAAATACTAGGACCTCCTAGGGCAATGCCTGTTTAAGAGGTTCCTTCTTTTCAAATAAATCTTTATATGCGCATGAGCAAATAATATTAATTTAAAATAAAAAATCCCAATTCTTCAAAATATAAACACTAATATAAAAACATAAATAGCTTAAACCTTAACTCTAAATTTAATGTTATCCTAACCCTAACAGTATAGCTATATAATACAATAATAGGAACAAAATAAAAACGAAACAATTTATGACTAACCAAATATGTATACTTTACTATGTTATCTGAAATAAATATATGATACAGTGAATAAGTATTTACAAGATATTAAAATGTATACGATTATAAATGAATAATAAAAATATGTTTGAAAGTGTATTGATTTAAACTTGAATATTTACAAGGTAATCTATACTTTCTTGCTTTAATAACCAATTTTTTACTTTGTTGGAAAATAATTTTATATTTTTCAAATTTTGCAGAACAATTGGTATTGAGTTAAACATTTTTGGTCCCAGAAATAAATAACCTTTTGTATAGAAAGTGAGATTTGGTTTGGGAACCATAAATACATCCTTTTTTCTTAGCTTAACTTTATGTATTTCGACAATTTCAGGCAAATTTCTCTTCATTACATAGTACATTTTTAAAACTTTATGAACAAACATATATTTTAATGGTAATATCTGTTGTTTTAAAAATAAATGATATGATGCTTCCATTGTTGCTTTCTTACAAATTATTGGAATAAACTTTTTTTCTTGTATAAATATGTGCCTTTGATTCATAAGTCCCAACCCAGCAAAAGAGCCCGTAATCTATTCTACTATGTACAAGGGAAAAATATATTACTCTCAATGTTTGTTCACTACAGATATTTTTTAAGAAATAAAAATATCTTAACGTTTTATTAAGTTTATTTTTTAAATCTTGAACATGCACTTTCCAATTAAGCTCTTCATCAAGAAAAATTCCCAAATATTTAATATTGTCTGCCTGCCCAATAACAGCAAACTCCGTACAGCATGTCTTACTACATATGTATTTTGTACAATTGTATATAATTTCATTTGTAAAGAAGACTCTTTGTCTTAAACTGAAATTGATAAATTTTGTTTTTTCCGGACTTAACAACGAATGTTTAGATAAACTTTTAACAACGATTATTTTAGACGTTGACAATACTTCCTCTATGCTAACGCATATGGGAGAAAGAAACATGTAAAAACAAAAACTGGGAAAAAGGGAAGCCATATTGCTTGGGGTAGTGTCAAATAAAATGAATTATTACCGCCAAATTTTACAACCGCTATTAAAACGGCAGACTAGCGCCTGTTGGAGAAGGGTTGTGATATTGCTCCCCTCCCCCACTCTCTCGTTACCTCCCCTCCGACGCCACCAACTGACGCGACAACTGCGAGGGGTGTGAGGCAGGCTTCACTCCGTCCTGCTCAAGTAATTTTGGGTTTCCTCTACTTTGATAGTTGCTGTAATTATGAGGGACGTCAATAAACTCAACCCACACACTCAAGGATTATCTTGTAGCGGAAATGTTGATTATGACAATTGAGAGGAAGCTCTTTAACTTTCTGATGATTGCTGCTTCAGTTCATCACTACTCACTATTTCACTAACTTTGTCAGTTTTTACATAATTGTCGAAATATTTATCACTATACTCAACCTTAAAACATCCAGCGTGGCTGTCCCTTGGATGGGTGACTAAGCGATCCCGTCCTTGCAGGCAGCCCACCTGCTCGGTCACTGGTGGTGGTTCGGAAGTCACCCTTAAGTCGTTGGTTCCCAGGATAAATGTTAGAGAGGGCATCTTAGCCCTAACTTAACCTAGTAAAAATAAGACGATCTTAAATGGCTATCGCCATTAAAAAAACAAGTTGTAACAAACCTGTGAGTCGCTTGGAACGAGTATTCTTTGATCCACTTCAACGGATATACTTTGTTTATATTATTAGATTTCATTATTGTAGCTAAAAGAAAAATTGAAGGTTTCACCTTTGATTTTATAAATATAAATACAAAATAAATGGTGAAACCTTCAATTTCGTGTGTAATTATCAACTGTTTTCAGTTCTAGTAATGGAGCGATAGTTTAGTCCCACATAAAATTCAAATCAGCAGAAGTGGCAGACTCAAATAACTAATCAAATTAATATCAGAAACCTTAATATTTTTCAAAATTTATTTTACAAAGCTTGAATATATACTTTTCTATTAATAACTCAGTTCTAAAAGATTTGAAACACGTGACTAAAAGGCCATTTATATTTCTTAGGTATAGTACCAAAGACGCGAGGTACTATGTCGGGGGTACTAGATGGTAGTATATAATACATATACTATATACTACCATGAAGTACCACACTGTATGAAAATGAATATAGTTTAAAAAATGAATTTGAAGAGTTTACATAATCTTAATAGACTTTTGTTGAAATGTGTCGGATTTAAAATGGAATGTATTCGCACTCGATATGTAAGTGAATTTAGGAAAATACTATTATATTATAATTTTGTTTTTAATTATAAAGAGAGTAACCTCTAATCAAAATTTATAGTTTGAAATTGCTATAAACATTTGAAAATGTCCTATAAAAACTAGAAATTCAACATAATAAAAATGTTTAAAATGAGTGTCGTTAAATAGGAGCAAAAACGGACAAGGTATTTGTAATTTACCTATTCAAGGGTGGTGGTGGAGGGGAGTTGATCAGGAACAAGAAATCATGAATTCAGTATTCCTGGATAGACATGGAATACACTATACATTCGTCAACGAAATGGACAACACTCAGCAGTGTTAACAATCGAAGATAGTAGTTAGAAAAGACGTACGTTTCAATTGACGAGGAAAGGCAATACATGTGCGTCCAAGTTATTCGAATCTAACGATAGATGGTATATAGATTCTTGTTTAACCTGAAGACTACAGGAATCGCCATATGTTGTAATGTACTACATTCACTCATCTACACTCATCACACTCATTCGAAATCCATATTCACCCATATCTTGACGATCGGCGTCTTATGAATAAATAAAAAATAAAAATAAATAAATATAAACTAAAGCTTCACATAAAAGTACAACAGTAAATTTTAGTGTAAATACAAATGAAAATATATTGGAAAAAACCACAAGATTGTTTCTAGAATGAGTCTGTTGTTTTATTTAGTATTAAAACGTTTTATTACGAAATATAAATTATTATAAAATATAATAATCATACTAACATAGTATGGAAATTACTTCAACATAAACGTCCACTTTCCAACATTTTTTTTAAACTGATCAAATACACTACAAATAATATTCATCTCAAAAATAGATACAAATTTCACTGAAATATTAACGTTGTGAAGATATTCATATTGAACATAACGATTATGAATGTGTTCCTATTGTATAAAATAGGCTATGTTACGTCTAGATAATAGTGTTTTTTTAATTTGTTTAAATAAATAAACCAGGCACGTAAATCTTAACGATAATATAACCTCATCGGTTTTTATTTATTTGAACTGTTTAAAACACTTTCTGAAAAACAAATTTTTTTGAAAAAACATCTTTAAACCTATGGTTAGAAGGATTGTTCCAGTAGCTGAATCACTTCACTAAGGCATTATTTGCAATAACTTTACTATATCATATAATTTATTTACCTGTTAAGTTCTACATATTGATTTACAACTATTAAACATTTAATAAGCTAAAGTTTTTTATGTACCTTTTAGGTATTCGGTTTGGTTATAAATCTACTTAAACTATATATTTATTAAGTAAGAAGAGAAAAAATTTACAATAAGATTTAAAGATTTTTATTTTACTTTTGTTAGTTAATTATTACTTTAATTTGTGTAATTATTTAATGAAATTATCAAACTATTTGACTTTTTAGTTTTATTACAAACTATTCATAAATAAGAATTGACGAATGTCTAAAAAAGTTGATTTTACGTCAGTTATGTTCGTTATCATAACTAGAGGATTATTTCGTTTTAAAAGATTGCCAAATGTTTTAAAAAACTAAGAATTATTAACTGTCCACCATCCAAAATAAAATTAACGTATAAAATATGAAATGTCTATAAGGAGCAAAAATACCAAAGAAACAAAACACAGTCTTACTCTAACAAAGAAAAAACGAGACTGTATATTCCACTTACAAACGAGACAATTTTGCAATTAATATTTTTAAAGAAAATCTCATATTGACATTGTCAAACATATGAGGACTACAATGTTTAGATTAGGTACAAATATATACTGAAAAAAGTACTTAACGCATCTGTTTTAAGTGGCGTTTTATACATATAACGAATTGTAATTGAAAATATATGAACAAATTCAAATCACTATCTATAAACAAAAGTTACTACCTATCTGATGACTTTTATGATAAAAGTGGTATAACAAATTATTCTGATACAAAATTGAACACATCATCATAAATAAGTGTTTAGCTGAAAACATTTCATTTTCAGCCTTACATTAAGATATAATTTATGCAGTTATGAAATTATGTAATTTTCTGATCTAAAAACTGTCATATCAAACAACTAATAACTAATTGACTGATTAAAAAAAAACTTCTTCATTTTTAATTAAAACGATTAAACTCGTCTAAGAATGAGATAAAACAGAGAAGTATTGGACAAACTCACAACTGTCTTCAAAGAAAACGAAAAACAATGTCTGTAACTACAACCAACCTCAGAAACAAAGTTGATCGTCCAATTAAAGATAGTTGTGGGCCTAAAGAACTCAACTTGGAGGTACAATTTAATTAGGGAGGGTTGTTTTATTCGGATTGTCTGCGGGGTCGTTTCCGTTCCTTTGAACGAGATTGACTCTTGACTTTTCAAACAACAATCACCAACAGACTTGAGCAGAATTCAGGATCGAGAATCTCTTTTGATAACTGAATGGACTATTTTACGTGGAAAATTGATCTTCCAGGAAGGTAAAATCTTTGCATAAATATATATTTGTTAGTTATTTTCAATTAATTGTAAAACGACTTGTTCTTAATTTAACTAATTTTGTCAAAGTTTTATTTATGTCATTTTCATCTTAAATAAAAGATCGCAAAATCGATCGATACAGAGTATTTTTTGATATTTTCGATAAAATAAATACCTTTATATCATTAACATAAATCTTTCCGCCAAATAAGAAGAGTAATATTCATATAATATTAAAAATTCCCATAATGTTTGTTATTTAGACTAACTTCTATTACAATCTCTTAGTGTTCTATCAAGATAGTTTTTAAAATAGTTAATAATTATAATACGATATGTTTTAAAGATTATTTTTGTGGTAAAATATCCATTAAAAATGTGCTTATAAATTCGATACCAATTGTATCTTTTGGCACTGTAGAAAAACTTTAAAAAGATACCATTGGTATTATTAGTCACATATAGTGCTAACCGAAGAGAAAACAACAATCGATTAACAACAACCGCTACGCATGATTAATTAACTATTGACCTAATACTAATATTATAACTAACAACAAAAGTAACACACTTAAATTTAGGTATACTGTAATGAATTCAACAGAAAACTAGAAACAAATCAACAATAATATTAATTTTTACTATATAAAATATTATATTATGACAGTTATACGTATTGGGATATAAAGTGTTCCTACCCAACTCATTGTCCAGTTGCCTTGACACGGCGTGACAAGAGGGATGTCGGTGAGGGAGGGGTGGTGCAATCAGGAGAGGAGGGGAGGGGCAATAAAACTCTCCCCTCATTCAATAGTTGTATTTACATCTACCGGGCCCTAACATTATAAGTATCAAACATAATAACATAAATGGATTTCCGACAATATATATAATGTGGTTTGATAAGAATGAAGTATCGTTATATATAATACGTGAAACAGCTTTTGTCAAGGCAACACCTCCCTTATGTGCTAACAAATTTAACCTATTGAGTTGTCAAAAGATTTGCCTCTGTTCGTAGTTGTGTAATAATGTCTTCATTCTGCAATATTGTCACCCTGAAGGCCACGGTAAGCCCTCGGAGTACGTTTTTCGGCCATAAGAATAACACGGAGAGAGATTAAGATGAATCGAAAAGTAACAGCTGTTCAAATGTAAATAATGATATCCATACAATTTTAACCGTTGTTGGAATGTAAACAATGGTGTTTTTAATATTGAGGAGGTTAGATCATTCATAATATTAAAACAGGGAAAGTTATAAGCATGGTTTTATTCACATTCGACTGTAGGGCTCCTCCTCACGTGACTTGAAGCAATGGTAATTTAATGCAGTTATTTTATTTATTTAATTAATTAATAAAAAAAAAAAAAAATTAAATACATGCAATGAACACGTTGACATAGGGTAGGTATTGTTATTGAGTATTTATAATAATAAATAGGTAGCCACGCAAGTAGTGTGATTGAGATGGTGATAATAAATTTAATATTGTTATTTTGCGTTATGCAGTTAACCTACTATTATTTTTTGTCCAAAGATAAAGGCCGAGATGTAACGAGCACAGCGAGTGACGGAGTTGGCACGCTTGGACCAAAAATATTCCGTTAGGTTAATAGAAACATAATGGGCTATAACACTGTGAATAGACATGCTAAAGATGTTGATAAACAGAATGCCAAGGGATATAGCTTGGACATTCATCCATGTTGCACCAGCTCCGGACATTAGTAGAACACTGAATGTTGCATCACATGTATATGTTAACACACTTATACAACACAGGGTTTCAAAGGAAAATACGGGAACAGATACACAGAGAAAAAAGAAACAGAGGTCGGTTTCATATGGTCACCCTTAACGCATCAGTGACCATTACATATAGATCACAACTAATTTATATGTTAATACAAATGTAGAAATACTTACTACGTTTAACCTTGAGGATTTGGGGGGCATAATGGAGGGACTGACAAAGTGCTGGACCTGTAATCCGCATGACTTACTGGAAAACTAACAATTCGACACATTTAGCGCACTATTCGACGCGACCTCTCTGATTATTTTTTCTCTGTAGTAGATACTTGTCATATGTAAAATGTTCCTTTCTTTGGTTTGTGATAAACTCTGAAAATCTTTAAAAAAAGAAGGAGAAGAAAAAAAACAGTCTTATGAAGGAAAACATGAGTAACTTTCTTAGGTGCTCTGAAATGTCTGAAAAGTACGGTATGGTAGTTTTTTTAACTCCTATTGTTCAGCATCATGTGTAAAATAGGGATTTGGAACAAATCAAGAAGAATAATAGGGTTATATTTCTAATCACTCATTCATCTCATAGTCAAATAGGATAGCTTGAAAATGTAGTGCAAGATTATTTTTCAAATGAAACCCTATTCCATCAGTTCAAAAGTTTATATATAAGGTTTAACATTGTAATCATTAATTTCAATGCACATTATATTAGCAGTTCGTAGATATACTTACGTATAACTTTCTGGGTATGCATTCTTCTAGAGTTCCCATCTAATGTGATTTACATAAAGTCTGCAGTATATCAGTACTGTTGAATTAAAGATATGAGACCACCACACTCATAAATCTTTCTTATTAAAACACCCACCACTGGTGATGATCTCTTAATGGATACCCATTTAACGAGAAAATACTTAAATTTATTTAAAATTTTCTCTTAATCAAAATATTTCCTTCCTTCCTATAATTGCATTTTACAAACACTATTTCAATTGAGATTGAAAAAATTTGTTTATAATTTACAAATATAAAAATATAAAATATAATCAATACATTTTAGGGAAATATAAGTGAAATTACAGAGATTCCTATGTATGCGTTGGTTAAAAACGGTAACATTTTTAAAATTTACTTTTTAAAGTAAAAATGTGTAAACTAATTGAGAATACTCAAAGTGTGACTAAAATAAGATGTTGTTTAATTTTAATTAATTGTTAACAGTGAGAATCTTTCTACTAAGGCTGTGTAATAAACAGTGTTACGGCGTAAATGTGATCTAGGTACATGTAAGTGCTGCGGTACTTGCCTCAGAGGTATTGAAGGCGTCAAGCACTGTCCATCGATACAAACCCACTCATTAACGTTCTTATATAGGCTTCAAAACTACAAGAACCAACTCTTAGTTTATCCCTTTCTCGGATGGTTTGTTGCGCTTGTAACTGACATTGGAAAACCGGCCATCTCACATAAAACATATTTCAAGTCAACAACCAGAGTTCAATTTCAATTTAAAAAGCTAGTCAAATATGTGGTAATGTAGATTTGAGTCGCCCAGCACGTTATGAAATCTTTTGAAAGATTGTGAGATTCGGATGGCAAACCATTGTAAAGTATAGTAATAAAACTTATTGAAGCCAATTCGACGTAAATCTGTGCACGTACATGATGTTACACAACGGAATAAATTGAGATTCATTATTAGGAACTATCTTCAAGGTTAGAGTACTTTCAGAGAAACATGAACAAAATGCTTAAAAGCCACGTTGTGATTTAAAATAACATTTGCCAAATTATGTTTTTTTATTCATATTTTTAATACATGTAACGATACAATCAAGAATTTCTTTTAAGAAATTCTTTTAAAAATTTAATAGGAAAACTTAGGGTAACTCAACATCATTTTTACGTTTAACTGTATTTAAAAAGAAGAGAGAATAATCTGTTACACTTAACCAATAGCTTAATATTTTGCCGCTACAACAGTTGTTTATCTTTAAAGTATTGCACTTTTTTCAAGCGAGTCGTAAACAGTGGAACGGAATGATTATACAATCATGAATATATGAAGCGAAATGTAAAAATAAAGCAGTAAAAAACCATAAGTTAGTAAAACTTTAAAAAAATTAATTTTTTTATTGAGCCCAAAATGTTTTAATATATTGCTAAATGTTATAAAAAATAGTAAATCAAATGAAATTTTCAAGGTTCAGCTAAACACATTTCTGTTGATATCTGAAGAAAATAATCATTTCACAGACTCAATATAATGATATACTTATGAATGGTTTTATGTTAGATTAGGTGAGTATAAAATTGTAAATAAATCTTAAATAGTTTTAAGCTGTACATAAATATCAATTGATTTTAAGTTGAATACTATAAAAAGATTGAACTAAGAATTAGTAATGATAAGGATCCTAATATTTTTTGTTCTTGGTAAACTAATCTTTTGTTCGTTTAAAGTAAAGGTTATTTGATAGAGATTGGCCACAATGATAGAATTTAGTGACAGCACTGCAAAAGACCAGTTATCAGTGCATAGTAATTAGTGACTGGTAAAAGTAACTTTTTATAAGATTCCCGGCGATCAAAACTGTGTAAGATAGTCGTGTATATTCCTATCAAGTTACATTATGTATGAAGTGTATTGTTATGGAAAGAATAAATATATTTTCATTTCAAGATATAGTTGCTGTAATGGCATTAGGGTTGATAAGAGTTTCTAGTTCACAAATGTAAGAGGGGAGGATATTGATCCCAGTCTTGTCGAGTCTGTGTAGTTTAGGTTGAGAAATGCCATTGCCAACATAACAAGTTTAAACTACACTTTAAAGGAAGGGTGAGGGGAGTAGTGTTCCTTCCCCAAGGGTTGGCTGCATTGCTTACTGCTCCGCTTCACGTATGCATTCCTTCTAGGATCGGTGCCCCAGTGAATACTAAAGTACGTACAAACCAAACAAACACACGAATTACTTCAAATATTATTTTTGTATAGTGTCAATTTATATAGCTGACGAAGTTTGAAAAACAGAAGTGCTCACAAATGGTGCATCAGACGTAACATAAGGTCATTTAAAATAATGCCATATAACTAAATTCTATGTTGTAACATATTGAAATGATTTAAAAACATATTTAAGAACCACTTCCATGTTTTACTGAATTTTCCTTAATTTTATCTTAACTGCTTGTTTCAAGGTTTAAACTAGAATATTAGTTCATATGTTTGAGAAATATTAACTCGTTTTCCTGTATTCAAAATTGTAATTTTTTCTACTAATCATCAAATGAACAATAATATCAATAAATTAATAAGATTAAAAGTAATCAAAAAGACGATTATCAAATTTCCTAAATAAGAACTAAACAATATCAGCAGTTCTCATTGGCTGATTAACTATATAAAACTTACAGTAAATATTGTTTAAATCTGAAATCAAAAGTTCAAAACAGGGCTTCGAAATTCCACGATATATGAAATTCCCTTTAGTTAAAACAATTTAAATCCGTTCATGGACTGCCTTAGGAACTCAATGAACAAACACACCAGCCTATCTTTAATTTGCATATGACACATGCAAATTACTTAAAGAAATATATAAGTAATTAAAATACATTTATTTCAAAATGTTTTCTGTGTATATGAAGTAAATTAATTTCTTACATTCACTATAGGCATACATAAAACTAATTTTAACAGCACAGGCTGAAAATGTATTGAAAGAACAATTATTTGCTTCTATTTATTAATTTTTAAAAATTTATTCTTAAGACGCCGATCGTTCAGATATGGTCGAACATGGATTTCGAATAAGTGTGATGAGTGTAGATGAGCAAATGTAGTCATTGGTACAAACTAGCATTATACAATGCTGTCGTAGTAACATTTACAGATAAATAACATTTCATAAGTTCTCAATGGCCACAATAATATATTTGGAAACATTTTGAACAAGCACATCACTCCGTGTTGAAAACTAAAACTTATATGCGTGAACATCTGGATGCATAAATAACAGAGGAAGCAACTAAAAGTGCGTAAAACTTATAATTAAACACGACAAAAATGCAATTGCTCACACAACCAAGACAGCCAACTAAATGAGGAAATTCCAGAGCAGTTAAAAGGAGTGAAAACGAGAACGTGAACGTAGCTGGAGATATGAGAATAGGGTGAGTAGGGGGGCCGTAAACGACATCACGCGGTGTTAAACTAAGAATGCATAAATGTTCTTTGTTTCATTTTAGGAGTGCAGTAAAACTGGATGACGAGCGGTGCGCGTCAGTCGGGCACAATACTTGACGGCTTTATGGGCAGGGTGACGAGACGGAGGGGGGGGGGTGAGCATGTCGGGTATGAAGGGATTAAACATACATTTAGGAAGCAGTTCTATCTCAGGAAAATTATAGCATAACGGCTTTCTACGTTTTAATCAGCATAGAATTTCAGTTGAACTATACGAATTCCATGCTTGAATTATTTATATACATTAAACAAGTACACAAGTAAATAAACGGTTTCAAAGAATTGGCACAAACTTTACCCCATATTAAACTCTAAAAAATCAAAACTTAGAAAATTACCAGTTTGATTCCCAAATAGGTTTTTTGTCATAGATCAAAACCTAGTCAAGTTAGAGACATTTAGTTTTTACTAAAATATTTTAATTTATAATCCACACCTTTCTTGAAAATTTAATCAAAATCTGTACAGCCATTTTTGAGAAAATTACATTTTTTATGTTGTTTGCCTATACGTATAAAAAAAAAGTGAAAAAAATGGTCTGGAGATATTAGCTAAATACACCTATATATTAAATTTAATAATACTGTAATTGATGTACCCGTTTGGTCTACAGTGAACTGCACATACACGCAAACAAATACACATACGAACAGACACCAAAATATTTTTGGAAAAATCACTTTTTTGGGTTCAGGGGACCCTAATGAAATGGATTTTTAGACCAACTTGTAAAACAATTTTTTTTGGATGGTCACAATACTTTCTATATGCTAACGCATATGGGAGAAGGTAAAATGGCTAAGAATGTTGTATACTTGGTATTCAGCTTAATTATGATATAAAGTTTACGTGGTGTGTAAACGTAAAAAATGGAAGGACTTAATCCAAAATCCAAGTCACGCATCAATAATACTAAAATAGTCTGTAGACGGTAACGTGGTGGGACCAATCCCCCGATATTTTACACTGGTCCATCATTTATTGTCACTGCGACTGAACTCGGTAATTTTATCTAACTTAACATTTTATATTTTATTTATCACATTCTAAAAGTTTAAGGAAAATAATTTATTCTTAAACCGCCGATCATCAAGATATGAGTGAATATGGATTTTGAATGATGTGATAAATAATGTCGCCTTTTCCTTAGAAAGAGGTCTTTATTAATAGCCCAATATCCAGGGCAGCTGGGCACCGACAGCTTTACGTGGAATCCGAACCACGTGGTTTTGGTATGATTTTCAGCCAATGACAATCCTGGTATTTAGTTCTCTTACCTCCACAACATTTGTACACTGACCTCTAACACCCAAAACTTCTCTTGTAATGTCCACGTAGAGTTTTATACAGACTAAAGTTCTATAAAGTATACTGTTGCAACGGTTACACACCCCCATATAAAACACTTCATGGTGGAAAAATAATTTTAATTATAGTACGACTATGATGCGTATGACATGAACATACAAAGGATGTGTAACAATAAAAATGTATCTAACAATTTGAACAGTACACATTTTAAAATTACATACATGTAAAGTGCTGCATGGAAAATCGTTATTGAATATACAAAAGAAATAAATTGTTACTAAACATTTGTTTTATAGAACATAACGAGATCATACTGTTTTGTTAAAGGATCACCCATAAAATATACATGAAATATAAAGAAGGAGGTAGATTTTTAAATTTGTACGGTAAATTATTGATAATCTGAAAGCGACGAAATGTTCATCTATCGAAAAGTTATGTTTATTTTAAAATTCAAATTGATTGGAATTAATTAAAAAAAAAAAAAAAAATACAAAAAAAAATCACTAACTTCCAATTATCAAAATATATTAAAAAAAAAAGAATTTTGAAATTTCTAAATTACGTCAGCCTACATTGAGCAATGATAAAAGTACACTTTTATCAAATTTTTTATTCATTTTTGATGTCACCTGTTGTGTTTTTACTTATAGAAAATAGTTTTTGAATTGTATAACAGTGACTAACATCTCAAACTATTTCTAATATCTTAGGCAAGGTTACATTAGACGAAGAAAACTGGGGGGGGGGGTCATTTATTGCTATGTGGTTTTTAAAGTACAGTGTTATCCTGAAGAAATCTGGTATCATTTTTTTCTCAGACCAAATAAGTAATTGGTTTCATATAATTGAATGAAAATTAAGAAATCAACCATAAAGTGGCCAGAATGTATGAATAGTACTTTGAAATTTTTAATAGGAAATAAACCATTGGCTGAGAGTACAGTATCATAGTTTTGTGTTATCAATACAACAACGACTCTTAGATATTATTAATATCAGGTTACTGGGAACCTGAACTGTACCTGCCAGATAGCCTGACGAGTTGTATCAATAATGTAAATTTATAGTTAAAGAACTATATTTTACCAGGTAAATTTAGGTCCTAATAGTAGAAACCCTCTCTAACTTTAACTTGTGAACCACCACTAGTGATCGGGTAGGCGGGCTGCGTGCAAGGACGGGATCGCTCCGACAGTAGGGATGGCAAATATTTTCAACATATCGATATATCGAATTACCGATACATAGCAAACCAAATATTGATCGAACGATAATATCGTAATAAATATATCGATATATCGGGTAACCGATATAACTGTGAATTATTTATTTGTTTAAAATTATGCTAATCGTTAAAACTCTTATATCATGCCAAAAATACTCATGTTTAGTTGTCACTATTTAGAATAGCTACTGAATTTTAAAATGAAATACATTTATCTACACGAAACAAGTTGTGGTCTGTGGGTTGAATGAAAGAAAAAGAAAAAAAATTAAAAATAAGAATAAATATACCTTTCAATATTATGTTAATTATAAAAGAGTAATGTAATAATGGTTTGTTAGGCGACTGGCTAGGCATCCTAGAGTCAGCGTTGCCAACTCACACACACAACTTCATTTACCCGTTCCACTCCACTGTCTACAATTAATAAACTACATTTAAGTGCGTTGACCTCAGTAAAAAACGTATTAAAGTTACTGTACTATACCAATGAATGTTTTGTACCCATAAAAGGAAATTTAAATGTACTTTTTTTAAATCGTGATGATTTTGAGTAGGGATAATATGTCAGTATTTAGTGATATGATTAATCGTACCAAAATATCGACATGGCCGATAATATCGAATGAAAATATTGATACTAATATATCGATACATCGAAACGTATGCATGGATATTTCCGATATATCGGTGCCATTCCTATCCGATGGTCATCCATTCGAGGGACACTCGATGTTGTTCGACGCCGTTGTCTTCGAATATAATCGAAACCCTCCAGTCAAGGCCACTGGCCTTGTATTGTACAGTCACTAAAGATAATTTGATTTTTTAAATTTGAAAAAAAAAAAATGATTGTTGATCTATTTGTAATTTGCGAAAGTTAGTGAAGACTAAAATTACCTCCGGTGAAAGGGGCGAGAGTGTTGGTGAAAGTAGGAGGGGTGACAGCTACCAATGAGAACGTGTTGGTAGGTTTGGGGGGCCGGGGGGTTAGTGGGTAGGGAGTGACGCACCTCCCTTCTGCCCCAGTGGCCCACTCGACCTGCGCGAGGCCCACCCCCTACTGATCCGCTCTCACTGCTAATGCCCACGAGTGTTTCTGTTATTAAGAATTATAGAGGCTGCAGTTTTTTTTTTATATAAAATGAGGTTTTATGAAAAAATGGCTATGCAACTAAAACTTTAATAACTTTGGTACATTGGTGGAGGTGATTTTAATTTATAAATTTAAGGGAGGATTTGTTTCTTGTCATGGATTCTGATGTTTGAAATTAATTGTTATTTATTTTTTATGTTGTTTGACTGTTTGTTTTATCTTCATATATATCGTTTTTAAAAATATTTTTTTAGTTAGCATAATACGTGTAAATTGTTGTTGTTGAAATTAACTTAGAATTTATAACTGTTAAACCTTTCAATTTTAGAATCACTTTCTGTGATGTAAATTACATTTTAGTCAGCATAATGATTTATAACCTTTGTTAAAGTTGGCCGTTGGAGCAATACATAAATAACAAAATAAATTTATCGATTTGACTGTCTGGTACTTAAAAATCAAGTGCATTATTAGCTTTATAAATAAATAGTTTACAAGATACATTTGGACAAATTCAGAAAAAGTTGTTACTCATAAAGCATCATTATAATTACAGTACAGGTCGAATCATTAATCAATCACATTAGGTACAGTCAA
The DNA here is from genome assembly GCA_035578905.1 of Stictocephala bisonia. NCBI lineage: Eukaryota > Metazoa > Arthropoda > Insecta > Hemiptera > Membracidae > Stictocephala > Stictocephala bisonia. The sequence goes on along the minus strand of JAQJVL010000368.1, from coordinate 805,595 downwards.
CGTTGTTTTTATAAGTTGGTTTTTCTTTTGCCCACGCTTATTATATTTTCCGGAATTAATTTCTTTTTACATTAGACCAGGCTGATCCAGACTCCTTTCCTGCCATTTTACCGTTCTAATAAAAAATATTTTACTTGATTACTCCTACTCATGTTACCGATATTTCAGATGAGGCGGTTGCGTAATTGCATAAATATAAAAACATAATTTTATTTTTAAAAGCAATTCTAAAAATTGTTATGAGTGTAATAAAATTATTTCTTTCGTCTAAATGTGATTGCATTTTTATTCCTAAATTTAAATACGTTTTTTATGTGGTTTTATAGTTACGTGAAAGTTATTTAAACATTACAAAAACAAAGTGCTTGGATAATGAAAGCACACATTCTTGCAATATTACAAAAACAATGAAATAATAATAAAAAAAAAAAAATTAAAATAAAATAAAACAGCCTGAAAATATTGTAACTCCGAGGAAGTACTCAAACAAAATGATGAGTATGAAAATACGAAATTGATTTATAATGGCAAGATGTCTCTAACCCTCAAGAAGAAGAAATATATTTAATTATCATTTTCCCATATTATAAAGGATCATAACACACTTAAAGATATAGTTTAAGTACAGCAAACAAATGTTATAAATATACAAGAAAAAATTATAATAAAACTTCCTTTAAATTTAAAACCTGCCAGTACAATGGCCATTGGCTCATTTAAAAACAAATATTTACGTGGATATGATGATATCCCAAATCAACCTTAGTAAAATACTAACATGTCTTGTGAATCCTTCTTTCATATCTAGATACTTTCTTAAATAATTAAACATTTATAAAATAATTCCGATGTATAGTTATTGATGAACTTCAACTAATAATCTCAAATTGGTAACATGTCTAGCATTAAAAATAAATTTATAATTAAATAAATAATAAATAAATTAAAATAAATAAAACGCTTTGTAAGTAAGTGCACGGAACCTTACTATAAAAAAACAGTTTTTAAGTGATTATTATAGAGAAAAAAAACAGGTCTCTCCTGATGAGAAGGAAACGCCGGGTGGACTAGGCGCAAGAACTTCAGCAGACTAACGTGTAACATTTAAATAATTAACTTTTTAAATAAAGTGTTATATGGCTGATTCTGATTTTGGGGACTTAATTCAGGTAAAATAAATGAATTCTATTTATAATTAGATAAGTTTATATTGAAACGCAAGTTTGTTATATTTTAAATCGAAAGAAAGTTTTGTTATACTAAAAGAAATTATTAAACTAGGAAACTATAGTTATGTATGACATTAAATTAAATTAATTTATTTGGATAACGTCTTCCAACTTTTATAATACGAAATTAGAATCGTACTATGCATATTTATATTTGCATAAATAAATATATTAAGTTGTTGAACAATCTTTTGTGATTTTAGTAATTGATTAAATGAGTACTAATTAACAGAATAGCCTATGATTAATTTCATTTTTCAGTCGTCAGTCAGTAGAAGGACTTATGGTTTAAGTTTGTCGTGGGATATGGATCTCATTGTTTGAAATTATATTGTTGGTAAAGTGACATATTTGAGTCTGCTCTCTCTTCAAGGTGATTTAGCCCCCCTCCCCCGGCTAGAGTAATCAAAATCTCTGGTGAGTTCTGGCTTGATTTTTAGCTAGCAAACATTCATTTTTGAACTGATTTTTTTTATATTTAAAAAAATCAAGCAAAAAGTAGCTTCACTGTAAATTATATAAAGAATTTCTTCATCAAATACATTGTAAACAATTAAATTTAAAAAATCCCGAATATACGCTCAAAGTTTATTACAATTTGATGATGCTTTCGTTTCAAGTACTTTTTAAAATCAGAGTTCTTGCATAAAAATAATTATAAAATAAAAATAAAATATGGTAGCCAAAAAACAATGAAAATTATGTTTGCGTAAAAACACGTAGAATATTTGATTCTCGTTAATATTGGTCTTGTGGAGAATATATCCAATATATCATTGATCTATGAGTTTGGGTGACCACCGAACGAACGCCATCTAACATGAGAGATTTTAGTTTATAACTTATTTACTTCTATCATCTAAATGATTTTCCTTTGAATATTTCTGTTACAGAATGTCCCACAAATGTTGGCATATATTAGTGTAGGTTATGTCGACATTTTTAAAGTTCTATAGTTGATACATTTCACTTTCGGAGATAATATGGCCTTGAAATTTGAATTTCCAATGAATTAATCAGACTAAATTATAGTTAGCTTTTATAGTGATTTTGGGAATAGTAGTATCTCGGTGGACACTTCTTAAAACGATTCCATCAGTTCCTATTAATGAAATATAAAATAGCAGAGTAATTCCAAATGTAACTTTTGTACAGTTTTGGAAATTAATTAATATTGACGTTAGGTTTTCACAGTTATTCTTTCAAATTGAGAGAACTTGCGAATGATAAAACTATAATGATTTATCACTATATTGTACCTGGAAATAACATTTAGCAGAAAAATCCCAGCTTGCTCTTTAAATGGTGCTCGTAAAAAGATCCAAGAGCAGTAAAGTTTTGATGGTCTCTATCACCTTCCACAGGCCTGAATCGAAAAGTGGAGCCTTCAATAAAATGGAGCATTAACACATTTTTACTGCCCCAGGCGAGACTTATCGAAAGGAAACAAAATAGGCGCCAACTTTATGTCTTTTGGGAGTAGGGACTTGGTGAAAAGATCCATTCGTCGGGGTTCCGAGGAAAGCCTCAGCTTGAAAACATTCAAGTAGAATGGACTAAGGGGGAGGGGGTGGTAAACAAAGTAATTGGCGTGCGTATACACAACAGGGTAATACTTGGTCAACTTAACATTTGTTCATACTTTGATAATACATTTGTTGGAGTGTTAAATAGCAATATTTAGTGAAAGTTACGTGTCGCAAACATAGATGTAGTATCCTTAGTGGTACTAAGTATACACCGAGGCCACCCATTTACATCGCGCCGCGGCAGTTATTATAGGATATGTTTTTACATCGTCTACTGACTGAAATTAAGTAGCGGCTTGCTACTTAATTGGAAAGACCTCCCAATATCAGTAGTACTGAACCACCCCCTCTCGTACACGTACGGTTGTACTGACTGACAGATAACAGTCTTCTTCTGTATTTGAGAAAAATGTGTTCCTTCTTGATTTATATATCCCAGATATGAGTCTATGGAATCTCTTATATATTGGACTCTTCTTAGCTGAATTGATGTTACTGTGAAAGTATCAACTGTAATTGGCTTTCCTCTCAATAAAGTACACAAACCATGCTTCATTCACTCATTTACATTCATTTGCACTTGTACATAAACATAAAAATTATACACATACATTTTGTGGAATTATGTGCCTTATGTAAATTCATACAACTTTAATGAAAATACGCACAATCCTATAAAAACAAAACACGATTTGAAGCTACCCAACTTATGTAAAATCTACTTGCATACTGTATATAGAAATAAATTAAACTAAGAATATATATTTAGTATGCATGGAATGTACTAAAAACTACAGCTTCCGGTAACGATCACCATAAGGTGATATTTACACACCTTGATACGGCTGTGACAGGAAAATTTACATTTTATTGAAACCTGCCCCTCAAGCATGTGAATTAAGATGAATAGAACGAATTAATACAAAAAATGTCACATTAGATATTGACAGCAATGACATTATAGAGAAAAATGAACAATTTCGATTATTATTTTCATATAAAGCGTTATCGTAATCTAAAAAAGTATAAACATTGATGTTTGGAAAATAAATGAAACTTGGCTGCCAGAAGCATGTGTTGCTAACGACAGCATTAGCGAAGCGAGGCTTGCAGGCGGACGCATACAATAGGCATTATGTGCTTATTGAAAACTGAGCATCCGATATTGAAACAAGATCTAGGGTTTAGTGTGAAAATGTACCAATATTACTCCGACGTAATTGATGATGGTTTTTAGACATTTTAAATATTACAGAAATGTACGTTTGATGAACAGTGATTAATATTCAAAATAATTACTTAAATGATCCAATTTCTTTGATAACAACTTTTATAATGCATATGGGAGGAGATGAAGGGGAATGCAATTTGTTTTTGTTTTATTATCACGATTTATTTGACAACCTTTTAATACTTTTACAATCTTTTCCTATTTTATTTTCGATAAAAACTATTTTGTATGTTATTTGTATTTTAACACATTTTTGCCCAGTAATTAAGAACATCATAACCACAGTTGATATTGCTTTATCAATATTTAACTGACTTTAACACTAATAGGAGAGAACTGAGTTGAGAAAACATTTTCATTTGTTGAGCCTTAAATAGAGTTGACAAATATTTGGCAGTCCATATTTTCTGTGCAAAAATAACATTTTGTATAGTTCAAAGTTTACTAATTTATGAACTTTATTAAGTGAATGAAGAATACAAGACGGATAAACCTGTATTGATTGAAAAGAGAAACTTAGATAAAGTAATAAAGTCAGCTCACACGAAGTAGTAAAGATAAATGTTGCGGAACGATATGTAGCAAACTATAGGGGATGGTGTAAGGAGGGCATATCTCGTAACATAGCCAGTGTGTGGGGAGTTGTAAATGGCGTTCTAACCCACAACGTAATGACACGATAGAGGGGATGTGCGAGGAGGTCAAACGGAAAGATAAGAACTGACCTTACAGCATTGATAGGAAATTAGACGACATTAATAAAATAATTATTGAAAATATATTATAATCTAAAAAAAGGTGAATAGAGGGACAGCTAAACATCACTATGTACAGACATTTACCCATATATTCTTTTTTATACTTTACAGTGATATTACGATATCAAAATTACACTTTCATAATCTTGCAAAACCTAACACAGATTTGAGGTAGGTTTATTTTTCAACGAAACATGGTGAGGACCCCATTATGAAACTGACCTTTATTGAAAAAATCAACTAATAAGATTTCTTCTTCAAACCTCTCGTAAAATAATGAATACTTAGACATGAATGAAATAGGAAAGTATAATTTCCGGGTTCTTCCTAGCACTAAGAAAAAAGAAACAGAGGTCGCTTCCTTATGGCTTCAGTGAACGCCTCAGTATATATAAATAGGTTAAAACTAATTTACGTCTTTATACACTTGTAGGAGTAATTGCTATGTTCATCCTTGAGGATTTGGGGGGGGGGGGGAACATGGAAGGGACTGACAATGGTGCTGGTCCTATCATCGGCACATAGCACTGGGAAACTAACTACTCAACACACATTTTGGATGCAACTTCTGTTTCTGTCTTCTCTGTAATGTTAGATGGGGCATCTACGAAAATATGACCTCCATTTTTATAACATAAAAAAGACTTTTCTATTGCCTCATCAAGTTCAGACAGATAGTGATGTCTGTCACTGCAGTCACCGAACTAAAACGAATCTGATTTAAAACTTCTTGTAACTTACCCTATCAGCAACAATATGAGAGAATATTAAAATAACTATTGAACTACAATATTGAAAATTTCAAAACAATTATTTAAAGAGATAAAAATATTTCAAAAAGTTATCTCTATGGAAAAAAAAACTTTGACCTGTCAGGATATGTCATTTTTGTGCTTATGTCAAAATTGTGTGCCTTCAACTTTTACGAATCGAATTGATACATTATTTGGAGCCTGTAGCAAAGGAATTTATAGATTTTAAAAAAGCCTTCGATTTAGTCAATCATGAAATTCTTTTAGTCAAATTGGAAGCGACAGGATTCCGGGGCGTTGCTTTGGACTGGTTTAAAAGTTTTTTGACCAGCAGAAAACAACATGTAAAAATAAACAATTGTTACAGTTCTCAACAAGAAATTGTAATTGGCGTCCCTCAAGGATCAGTGCTTTCAGCAACTCTATTCTTAATTTTTATTAATGATTTCCTAACTATTCGTTGGAAAGGAAGTATATCTGTTTTTGCCGATGACGTTGCTCTGTTTTACAAAGATGAGTATTTTAGAGTTGTTGAGAATCATATAAATAATGATATAAAATTACTGAGAGATTGGTGCACATTAAATAAAATGCATGTTAATATTAATAAAACAAAATTAATATATTTTGACCCAATTGGTGGTGACTTACCCTTTCAGATAAAATTCCATTCTCTGACTGTAATTTATTTCTATGTAACTGTGAAACAATTCAGAGCGTAAAAAGTATTAAGTATCTTGGACTCATTTTTGATAGTAAACTCAGATGGGAAGAGCACATATTGTCTCTACACAATAGAATAAAATCATCCATTCGAACATTCTACTTTTTGAGAAATGTTTGTGAAACGGCATTGTTAAGATCTCTTTATTTTGCGTTAATTAATTCACGCCTACAGTATGGTATTGTATGTTTTGGTGGCACCTTTAAAACATTAATAGAAAAATTAAGAATATGTCAAAATTATTTTTTACGTATCATTTTAAAAAAACGGAAAAGAGAGAGCTCCTTTCCACTATATCAATCCTTAAAAATACTGCCTTTCCAACATCTGTTTGTTTTCAAAGTTTTAAGTCTGTTTTATAAACGAAGTGGCAATACTGAAAATAATTTCATATATCATCATAACACAAGGAGCTTTTCTGCAGGCAATGTTAGAAGACTGAAAGTAAACAAATCAATTTTTAGACATTCTTATAACTACCTTGCACCAAAATATTTTAATCAGCTCCCTTATAATATAAGACAACTAAATAGTTTTAATAAATTTTGTAATTTTTTAAAGATTTGGCTGTTGACTCAAAATAATATAGAATATATGAATCAGGTACTAAGTTAATATTTCCCACGTTATTATTTTATTGTAAACTGTATTTTTCTAGCTTTTCGCAAGTATTGGTATTATTTTTCTAAGTATGATTTTACTCGTTTATATTTTCTAATAAGTAAAAAAACAAACATTGCAGAGAGCGTCCTTTTGTTCTTTTATATGACTATGCTAGACTCTAAATAAAAATGTATTTTTAGTTGTTTTCCTTTATAAACTGGCCACACTACTGGTTAAGTGGTCAGTCAATTTCCGAGTTTGGTATCTGTATTTATTATTGTATAGTGCTGTTGGAAATAAATCATTTATTCATTTATTCAATTAACAGTAAAATAATTTAAATTACTTTAATTTCCGGTAGAGGGGAGGGGGTAATGTTAGATTGTCTGTTGTCAACTCGTATTAGAATTCTTAATGTACACGTTCAGTAACAAACGACAACAATCACCGAGCACATATGTACATGACACACAATAATGGTACTGTCTACTCACTTTAAAATGTACAGACTTTATGAAAATACACTGTTTGTGTGACAGTGGCAATATCACTAGTTTGTTTGTTAATGTACACGTCCAGTAACAAACGACAGCAATCACCGAGCACATATGTACGTGACACACAATAATGGTACTGTCTACTCACTTTACAATGTACAGACTTTATGAAAATACACTGTTTGTGTGACAGTGGCAATATCACTAGCTTGTTTGTTAATGTACACGTCCAGTAACAAACGACAGCAATCACCGAGCACATATGTACATGACACACAATAACGATAATGTCTACTCACTTTACAATGTACAGACTTTATGAAAATACACTGTTTGTGTGACAGTGGCAATATCACTAGTTTGTTTGTTAATGTACACGTTCAGTAACAAACGACAGCAATCACCGAGCACATATTTACGTGACACACAATAATGGTACTGTCTACTCACTTTACAATGTACAGATTTTATGAAAATACACTGTTTGTGTGACAGTGGCAATATCACTAGTTTGTTTGTTAATGTACACGTTCAGTAATAAACGACAGCAATCACCGAGCACATATGTACATGACACACAATAACATAATGTCTACTCACTTTACAATGTACAGATTTTATGAAAATACACTGTTTGTGTGACAGTGGCAATATCACTAGTTTGTTTGTTAATGCTTATTAATAAACCTCTTTTTCAGGTAGTAGTGGGTTGATTCTCTCGATACACCCAAAGTGTGTTTTGGCTTCGTTTTCTGATGACCTAATATAGTTTAATAAAGTTAATTTATTATTATAATTCTTTATTACTTCTAAGTTGGAAAGTCAGTATTTAATATACCTAAAAATGTTCTGTTAAACTGTATTTAATTTGTTTTTGCACTTTTATTCGGAATAAAAATCCAAATTCAAATTTTCAGTTTATTTAATTTTTATGTTTAAATTAGCTCATACTGTAAGCTCATAGGACAGCCAACGCTGTAAGTAAATGAAATTGATCAACAATCATCTATTTGTTAATTAACATATTCTTATTGTTTCATTAACAATTAAATGTTTAAAGACTACTACTACATTAAAGGGTTGTTTATGATAAATAATACATTACTGTATATATTAAATTGTCACAATTTATTCAGAGCAGAAAGTTACTTAGTAGACTTAAAACCGTCTTAACAATGTTTGTGCCAACTAGAATTTATAGCATAAGCGAGTTCTTTGAGTTCGATTGGGAAGTCACTAAATTTTTAAATTGATACCGGGGAAATTTGAGGAGGTATGATTGGCGAATAAATGGGAATCTGGATGTGTGAATAAAAGTGTATGTTTAAAAGGGAAAATTGTATTGGAATGGTGGCAACATTTTATTTATATTTACTTGAGACGATTGCGATACGATTTTGTGAATTGTGATTTAAATAAAAAAATCATATTATTACTACATAACGTAAATGGAATTTAAGTACAAGACGTTATTTATAGATATTTTAAAATTATTATTTTTCTTTAGCTGAAATAATTTTAAAGTGGCGTTTTTTGAATCCCTAATTTCGATGGTCATGAGAGTAATTTGGTTTTATTCTTTCTATCGGCCTGTTTAACCGTAGGCCTGTACTATGGTTGACCAAAAATGTTTTATTTAGGTCTTACCTGACTTTAGAACCGACTTCTCTAATCTAAAAGTGAATGTTATCAACTACAAAATGTTCTTATCTAACATAACTTAAACTAACCTTACCTAACCCATCCGAAAATAAAACTAATCCAACGAACAACATATCAGCTTAACACAAAATAACCTTAACCAACCTATACCAAAATCAACTTAACCTAAACAAACCTGACACAACATATCTTAATCTAACCTTACCTAGCCTAATGAGGCCCAGCCCAACCTAACATAACCTAACACAACCAACCTTACAAAACCTAAACCAACCTAAGCTAACCCAAAATATCTTGAGCTAAAAAACTCAATCTAACCTAACCTAACCAAATATTAACCATTTAACCTAACCTAACATAATCCAACCTAGTCTAATCCAATACAACCAAAAATCCAGCCCAACATAACCTAAACTAATAAAACTTTAACCTTACCTAACCTAACTTAACCTATTTCAACTTAAAACCCAAGCAAATCTAACAAATGTCAACCCCGCCTAACCTAACTTGACCTAATCCAACATAACCTACCCTAACATAACCTAACCTATTCCAACTTAACCCAACCAAACCAACCTAACTCAACATAACCCAACCCGACCTAATCTCACACAGCCTAAACCAACCTAAGCTAACATAACATATCTTAAACACATTTAACCAATCTAACTTAACCTAACCTAACCTAACCTAACCAAGTCACGTAATTTTAATACAATGACGTAATTATGTAAAGGAATGAGATAAAGTGTAATGTATGTATTTTTATTACTAAATTCACTCCTGCTTTCTGGTTATGATGTTCTTACTAGAACTATTGGAGCGATGTGTAATCTAATACTTAAACATCATTGTAATATCCAAACTGGATTAGTTTCTACATAGTAAAGAATCAATGAGTTTATTTAATCAGTCAGTAAATCACCATCAATGAATACTAATACAGTCTTATATACATTATCACTATCCAACTTGACTTTAAAAGCTGTGACTCAACCAGGTGATCCTGGAAGTACAAAGTCTCATGCATATTCAAATGTAATTTCATGAAAAGTTAAAAGCATTTGCTACTTCTGTATTTAGATTTGAATAATAAACCCAATCATATTTGTATCTGGTTTATATCGCTGTGGCTAAACAAATTTGTTTTACATTTAGATTACTATTTATTATCTGTATCACAAATTTTTTAAACAATTTATTTGTTTTAACCCAATCTTTATCCAAGACTTTGTTTTGATCTTTTATACGTATATGCTTTTTTGGGTACGCGAACGCGAAACTATTTTTGTAATAATCAATTACATTCAATAAATCCGTGAAATATGTGCGCATTATTATAAGTATTGATATTATATGTATGTATTTGTTGGCGATAAGGAAATTATTACTTTGTAGAGTGTCCAAAATTTGGAGCAACTGTACAAAAAAGCTCTAAAAAAGTGTTATATTAAAGACTAAAGAATCAAACAGTTTGAGTACAAAATGTAATTTTTACTTGTAATATTAAATACCTTTAGTGTTATATCGTTTCACTTTAGCCATCACCAAAATAAAACAAAGCTGGCCTCATAAACGTAAGTGGTTTCATAAACAAAGGTGGTATCATAAACGAAGGTGGTTTCACAAACAAAGGTGGTATCATAAACGTAGGTGGTTTCATAAACAAAGATGGTATCATAAACGATGGTGGTTTCATAAACAAAGGTGGTATCATAAACGAAGGTGGTTTCATAAACAAAGGTGGTATCATAAACGAAGGTGGTTTCACAAATAAAGGTGGTATCATAAACGTAGGTGGTTTCATAAACAAAGGTGGTATCATAAACGATGGTGGTTTCATAAACGATGGTGGTATTATTAACGAAGGTGGTTTCATAAACAAATGTGGTATCATAAACGTAAGTGGTTTCATAAATGGTGGTGGTATTATAAACGAAATTGGTTTCACAAACAAAGGTGGTATCATATGAGAAGGTGGTTTCATAAATAAAGGTGGTTTCATAAACGAAGGTGGTTTCACAAACAAAGATGGTATCATAAACGTAGGAGGTTTCCTAAACAAAGGTGGTATCATAAACAAAGGTGGTATCATAAATAAAGGGGATTTCATAAACGATGGTGATATCATAAACAAAGGTGGTATCATAAACGAATGTGGTTTTATAAACAAAGGTGTTATCATAAACGAAGGTGGTTTCATAAACAAAGGTGGTATCATAAACAAACGGGGTTTCATAAACTAAGGTGGTTTCATAAACGTTAGTGGTATCATAAATAAAGGTGGTTTCATAAACAAGGGCGGTATTATAAAACATGTTGGTTTCATACACAAGAGTGATCTCATGAACAAATGTGGTTTCATAAACGATGCGGGTATTATAAACAAAGGGAGTCTTATGAAGTAAGATGGTTTCATAAAGGATGGTGGTTTTATAAATAAATGAGCTTTCATAAATTTTGCTGTTTACTTTTAAGTATATGTAGTAAAATAATCGATGAAACAAGTTGTAAAGCAATGAAATTGGGGAAGGAAATACTCTTGAGAGTGTCATTGTATGAAGTGTCGTGTTATCAATACATTCTCAACTTTAAAAACTTTTAACCATTCAGATTGCTACTCTTTAATACTCTAATTAGTATCATTGGATTATATCAATACTAGTATTGATAAATGTAATGAATTGATGCGTGCCATTACACTTGTACGTGCAAAGATAATTTAAAAATGTATGCAGTGGAAACAAAAGGTGGCCCCATGGCAATTAACACCAGCATTCGGGGCAAGAAAATCGTAAACAACCTCTCATAAAACAGGCTAGAGGTTTGCATTGCATTTGAGTTGGCAGTACTCATGGGAGGTTGAGTCTCAAAAGAAGGGAGGGGGAAGAAAACTCATCTTTAAACCATACGATTTGACAATTTACAGTCGTACAGTGCTTAGAATCGTCAGGCTGACGAAAGTATTGTGGGTATATTTTAAAATATTTGATTGAAAATGACGACTTGTTGTTCTATAAGCCTACAAACAGATACAAAGACTTGTCATAATTCAAATGGAATTTTCATAACCAAAGATTCTTCGCCAGGAGAAATTGGACACTGTTTAGATAAATTGTAGTTTGGCTTTATACTAAAATAGGGGACACCCCTGCACGCTTCTCGTGCCAACCCCGGCGCTCGCTGTGCTCGATACACCTCGGCCTTTGGCCTAAAAGTCGGCGTGTGACTTTTGATAATAATAGCAGATTAACTGTATAACGTAAAATCACAATATTACATCTATTTACAGTATCTCACTCACACTACTTGCATTACTATCTATTTATTAGTATAAATACCCAATTTAGCCTACTTCAAACATGTTCATTTCATCTGTTTTTGTTTAACAGCTGAAGTTTAAACCCATAGTATAATATAAAATATGTGTCAATAGTATAATGTCAAACATACAAAATAAACACGTTTATTTATTTGTTATTAATTTACTAAAATCAACCTTAAGGAACAATATTTTAGGGCTGGTTTCTACCCCTTAGTATTTCTTTATCACGATGAAAATACTTTAGTTGTCCTATTTAAGACCTAAAGAAACAGTGTTCAACATTTCAGCTCTCTACCTACATGGGTAGTTGGAGAATTAGTGATGAGTGAGTGAGTGAGTCAGTCAGCCAGGGCTATGCCTTTTATATATACAGATAATTTCCCCTCAGCAGAGTAGCTACGTCCACAATTGTCTGGCAATTCTGTAACAAATAATGCTTTTGTATAAATATTTTCCTTTATTCCTTATAATTTCTGAAAATATTTTATAAAACGTATATAATTTAATTTTTATCATCTAGTTTGTATATAGGTATAACTAGAAGAAATTTTACTCATGCTATCGAACACATTTACATGAAATCTTCGATTTCCATGTGGTCACTAGAAAGTAGAAAGTGAAGGTGTTTATGTTTTGTTCATAGTAATTATTACAATATAATAAATATTTCGATACTTTATTGATTTGTCTGTTTATTCACTTTTAAGCGTCACTTAATTTAGTCAGGAGGCCGTTTCACGTCAAAATTGCATTAATATCAACTCTTTTTTCGGCCTACATATTTACTTTGTCAAGTATTTTATCTGTACATAACTTGGCCATCAAGTTTCATAACTGGTTTCTGTTGAATTCTGTAGTTTCAAGCTAAAACCACATCAGAGTACATCTTTCGTCTGGTGTTTATATTATTACTGCTCTGTAGTCAACACTGATTTAGAAGTTATGGTATTGTCATATTTTTTTGTATACGTCATTGTAATCTACAACGGATTCAAAGACATTTTATAAGGTTTCCCTTTTTTGTTCACTATCTGATTTAATATCTATTTTCGAGAATTCGTATTGTTTCGAGTGCATTTATAAAATGTTTTTGTGCTTTGAATAATATGTAAAATATGTACAAAAATAGATGCATGTTTGTTGTTTTAAAAAGCATACAAGGAAAATCATACTAACTACGAGACAGAATTGTAATGATCAAGTAAGTAAGATGAAGTTTTATGCTTCTATTGCTTATCAATAATGTAAATTATTCTTCACAGAAGTAATGAATGTCTCGTAAAATTGTCAAATTAGTAATGCACAGTTAAAAGTAATACAATACATCAGGAATTTAAAGCTCCGAAAAACAATGATATTACTACCAAGAAAATTGCTCAAGATAAAAGAATCACGTGATTTAACTTTTCATCTAAATACATCTGCATATGTATGAGGGGTAGAATTGCCGGACGTCATATGGTCGAGTCACACGTTTTTTTATCGGGTGAGACGGTTCATAAGCTACCAAAAAACTCACAAACACAATTATATGCCCTCACAGCCAAGAAACAAACTTTAAATTTACTGTCAACTACTTTCGGTACAGAAACTATGTGTACTCGAGTTTGAAGGTTGTTTATTAATAAACTAAAAAAATCCCATCAATCCATTTTTCCCTCGTTTAATTACGTACGTCATTAAATGAGAATTTTAAGATTGTATTATAGGTTTTAATAATTTTGGTTCTAGTTGGAACAAATAGGTATTTTAACTAGTTTTCACTGTACATCAAATTTACTCCGTTATTACTAAAAAACCGTTTATGTATCACATTATATTGTATAAGTGCTTATTAGAAGTGTTTTCTATAAATTTATACATTTCAGGATTTTAAATTTTCAAGAAGAAAAGTTCTCATAAATTTCTTGAAACAAGGTTTTACGACGTCTAAAAGCCAAGAAAGTGATGTTGCAGGAAATTGTTGAGAAGTTTGTTTATAAAAAATTTTAAATTTTGATTAAACAACTTTCAAACTCGGGAACACATAATTTCTTCAACGACAGTAATGCTTTTTGTTAATCCATGAAGTATTACGTTAAATAATTTCTATTAATTTATCATCAACTCCATTTAAATGAAGGTTTATTATTTTCATAACTAGCACAATATTTTCAACCAAGTATGCTTTACAATACGTAAGTTATTTAAATTTAACACATTTATGTCAAGTCTTTTTTATTGTTTCGTTAATTTGGCTGATCAAAACAAAATACTAATACTAGCATTAACAACAATGTTAATTATTCAACTCTTACTTGATTTATGGTATCCCAAACATTATTATATATGTAGAATACTTACTGATAGTGAGCTATGGGTGACAACTAACTTTTCGAAATGTTCCCGCGTTTGTTTAATCGTCAAACGAAGTAGAAAGTCCACACACACATATACTGTACATATAAGTAAGTAACACGTCAACTTATATTTATTTAATCTTAACCCAACCAAACCTAACCTAAAAGTCCATGGTGGAAGTGCTTACAACCTAACCTAATACCAGATGAAGCCGATCAATAATTAAAGCGATTGCGCTTATTATTTCCATGTAGATCAAAACCACGTGATCAATATGACAAATGTACTATTTGTAAGTTACGTTTAGTTCTAGGCTTAGTAGACAATCTTCACCATACGCGGGTATATTCCGAAAAAGACCCCATATCAATACCTTGAAAAGTCATACAATAGAATTTGAACACCATCTCTGTCCCCAAAGAGGAAATCGATTAAGACGTAAAGAAGGCCTATTTGTGCAGTTAATGGCCCAGGTTTAGGGTCTCGCCAGTCGCCCATTTTGGCCAAAACGCCGTAAAGACCTGCAGTGCTCACAAATCGTGGACCTATAGTATTCCCCACCCTCCTCCATTCATTCGAACTATCCATTTGACAGTTATAGATCATCAAACCGCTTAAGGGTAAAAAGATGGATGTAGTTTTAAAGGAAGTCTTGAGAAAAGATTTTGTTTTTGAGATTCCAATTATTTTCGATTGTAGGTCCTCTGGTTTTACAATAACGAAAGTGACGGCGTCCATAAGTGTGGTTATGAGTCATAAACATCCGTATCCTCCCCTCCCCACCCCACACAGGGCTGTCTGTTGGAGGGTGTGTTTTATAAGTTTGTGATTTATAGTTCCCCCACCTTACTGGGCGTTAGTATTACGTGAAGTTACTGCTTCTGAAATTAATGTTCACTTAACATTCTCTTAAAATTATTAGTTTTCCTTTTAATGTTTCCTGTCGATTCAAGTTTTACGTTTGCCAGTTTCAATTCGTTTTGTCAAACTTAGCTCAAAGTGTATTATTTGAAATGCATTTTGAGATCGTTACATTGAGGTTATTTTAAAGAAATCCTTACTTCTTAACTATTATAATAGTTCTAAGTGGTTCGTTGTTTTTTAAGTACTTGTTTACATTTCGATGGCTTGCTCATTTCCGCTGCTATTAGTTTGGCAATACTCTTGAGTGACTCAGATCTTGGTGCTGTTAGGTTGGCAATATCTTTGTGTTTCTTATGTCTTAGTGTTCTTATGTTGGCAATACCCTTGAGTTTATCACGTTTTGGTGTTGTTAGATTGGCAATTCCATTGAGTGGCTCACGTATTGGTGTTGGTAAATCGGCAAGATCCTTGAGTGTTTTAAAGTCTTTGTGTTGATAGATTGGCAGTGCCCTTGAGTGTGTAACGTTTTGGTGCTGTTTGGTTGTTAAAACCCTTGAGTGTCTCAGTTTTTTTGATAGTAACACCCTTGATTGTACTAAAATTGATTTTTACGTTGATAACGCATTTTAAACAAGTTATCTTATTATGGTGGTTTCATAAACTTAAATATGGATTACTGTAATCGACCTATTGAGTCTCCTTCAAATGAATTATATATATATGAGCTCTGAAACTGTGAACAAACGGACTAAAGAATATATACACATGGGATCTGAGGTGAATCGCTTCAGTGGATAGAATAATATCTTACCAATAGAACGAAAATTGTGTAAATTTCCGACATACTATCTGGATCTAGATGTCTGAAGTATGGAGTCCTACAGGGATCGATACTTAGCCCTTTTTTATTTCCTATATACGTTAGAGTGAAATTGAATCATCTCTACAGAACGGGTCACTCGTGGCGTATGCTGATGACACGGCTCTCTGCTTTAACGACATTACAAATCAAGAGCTTGAAATTCGTGCATTCACAGGGTTGATCAACTGTATTAACAAATTTTAAGAGCTCAATATTAACACAAACTCGACAAGCTCCAATTTCAGGACCTTTTTTTAAGGCCATCAGTTCAGTCGTAATAAATGAAACTGAAATTGAAGAATTTTGTTCGAATCTAACTAAATTCCTTGGAATATACCCCAATGAAAGTTTTACTTGGAATATCTACATTGAAAGCCTTTGTTAAAAACTATCATCCAACACATATGTTTTGAGAAAAACTTGGCCGAACCAAAAACTAATGACAGCTTACTACGGCTTTATTTATCCTGAGGTGTTAGAGAGGACCGCTTATCCTAAACCTCACAAGATAAAGCCATTTTTCATTTTATCTTTCATATGTTGTGGCTTTGTGAGGAGGATGCTTTAACACAAACCTCACTACAATATATGTAATTTAAAAAGAGCACAACATAGATGCCAAATTACATTAAAGAGTCGTGCGGGCCAGCATTTAACAGTTAAATTCGCTGAGGTTGCCTAATTTAAATATTTTAGAAGCAGCAACATATTGTACGTTTTAGACTACTCTGTCAAGAGGCAGAGGTGTCCATACGTATCAAACGAGAAGCCGCGACATATACTGAACCGGATATCAAAGAACGGTAGTGTATGTATGAACACTTGCCCTCACAGGTACGTTCGTATAGTTATCAAACTACCGGAATTTTTAAAAATGCTACAACGTCCAAGGTGCTTAAGAATCGTCTTAAAAAATGTTTTCCCCAACTAACACTCTATAAAAGTGACGAGTTCTTTGCATTTGATTGGTAAGGCAATGAATTTTAAAATTGATACCGGAGGAATTTAAGGTATCAATTTGCCTATTAGCGAATGAATTGGATTTGGATGTGTGAGTTTTATTACACGTGTGAAAGGGCAAATTTAATTTATATTCATTAGAAATATTATTATACAGTTGTGTGAATTATGAGTATACAATAAAAAGATGTTTGAATTATTATTATTTCAATTTATTGTATTTCTGTGCCGATTTGAGAATCGTAGGACATAAACTGGTAAAAATACGCTTTTAAAATTGTTTGTCCATTTTAATGGGCTCAAAACATATTTTAGGTTATGAGCCTTGGAGTTATTTAAAGAGATAACGACCCCTAAATTGGTCTTTAGGGTACTCTTACATAGTTATTTAACACATTTATTACAGTGTGTGGAGAGTTTCTCAGCCAAGAGGTGGGCCGTTATTGTAAATTACATAATATTTATTGCAGTTTCACTCAATTAGCGATTTTATCTAATAATAGCATGTGGGGGAAGGGGTGTTTCCAACTTTTTCGACTTTACAGTCATAACACTCTTTTTATCGCAATTGTCATTAGTTGTTTTCCCCTCACCTATTATGGTTGTTGCTTAGATATATGCAATAAAAATAGCTTTTATTGCATATAACTAAGCAACAACCACATTTACCTAAAAAATTGTAAAATAATTATAAGTCACAGTATTCTAAAAATATAAAATATCCTTAAATTTATTAAAACAAATATTACAATTATATTAAAGATACTACAAAGTAATAACACAAAATACATAACAATAGAAGAGAATAATGGTATATTCAATGAATGAATTACGTTTAGATTGAGATGAATATTAACATATTAACAACACAAAGACTAAAATGGACATTTATAATCTATACATTCTTATGATAAATACAATAAAATAACGTCATTAGCAAATACCAAACACATAAAACACCAGTGGTTTAAAGTCTGTGTGCACGATTGGGCACTTGGTACAAAATAAAAATAAAAGTAAATCTAATTTCAATGAAATGAATATTATTTTTTTGGACGTAAGTTATTGAAAAAAATGAAAGGTTATAGATAAAAAGCAAATTTCTGCAGCATCTAGATTCATATGTTCTATCTTGTTAAAAAAAATATATTTTCTTTAGGAAAGATATGTGTTAAACTATTTACCCTACTACTGTACTATATGCCTTTAAACTTTAAACTGTTATTTAAACTTTTTTATTTACATTTTCAGCGCTGAATGTTGTAATATAATACGTTCGAAGAAGACTAAATAAGTCGATTAAAGTAAGCCACATTTAGGTGTCTGAAACCACAATAGTAAGATGAGTTTAAAATGTGTTACCAACGTAATAATATCAAAGTTTAGTACACTCAAGGCTACTACCAACCTAACAACATCAAGACGTAAGGCACTGAAGGGTATTGTTAATCTAACAACACCAAGACGTGAGGCACTGAAGGGTATTGTTAATCTAACAACACCAAGACGTGAGGCACTGAAAGGTATTGTTAATCTAACAACACCAAGACGTAAGGCACTGAAGAATATTGTTAATCTAACAACACAAGACGTGAGGCACTGAAGGGTATTGTTAATGTAACAACACTAAGACGTGAGGCACTGAAGGGTATTGTTAATCTAATAACACAAGACGTGAGGCACTAAAGGGTTTTGTTAATCTAACAACACTAAGACATAAGGCACTGAAGGGTATTGCTAATATAATAACACAAGGCGTGAGGCACTGAAGGGTATTTTTAATCTAACAACATCAAGACTTGAGGCACTGAAATGTATTGCTAACAGTACACCATCAAGATGTGAGTCACTGAAGGGTATTGCCAACCTAACACTATGAAGACGTGAGTCACTAAAGGGTATTGCCAACCTAACACTATCAAGACGTGAGACGCTGAAGGGTATTGCCAACCTAACAACACCAAGACGTAAGACGCCAAAGGGTAATGCCAACTCCACATCCATTACTTCTTTACAGCGTGTTTTATTGTTTTACTTACCATTGTTGTTTCCCCGTAAATGTCGGCTTTTCTGTTATTTTACCGGCTCTTTAGGTGAAGAAATATGTCTTAGCGTATTTTTGTATTGTAATAAAAGATAACAAAGTCTGTACCCTTATGTGCTGCTACCCTAGCATGGTGGTAAAACTATAAATCATAGGACTAAACCACCCCACAGCAAACGGAACTATGGCGAAGAATGGAGGGGTGTTTATGACTCTTAACTGTCATTAAAGCCATTTTCACTATTATCATTTCCTATACAATCCAATGATATACTATTCTAAGATAGAACTAGTCGAGGTTTAATGACCGAAAGTTAAGAACAACGAATCTACTACAAAGTTATAAATCGTTGCTAATACTTACTATGAAGGAGAAACCTCATTTTTTAATATAAAAATATCCTCTAAGGCGTATTCTCCACCCAAAAGTGTCAGTAAAATAAAACAAAAGCCCTATAAACACCGACATTTACGAGCAAGCAACAATCGTAAGTAAAACGATAAAACACGCTGTAAAGAAGCAATGGATCTGGCGTTGGCAATACCCTTGAGTGTCTTAGGTCTTGGTGTTGTAAGGTTGGTAATACCCTTCCTGTCTTACGTCTTGGTGTTGTTAGGTTGGCAATACACATGAGTGTTTTAGGAGTTGTTAGGCTGGCAACACACATGACTATCTTAGGTGTTGTTCGGTTGGCAACACACATGTATGTCTTAGGTGTTAGGTTGGAAATATCCATGAGTATCTTAGGTTTTGTTAGGTTGGCAACACATATAAAACAACTTATCCTATCATAGTGCTTCCAAAAATAATTTGAGTTGTTTAAATCAATTACCACAATATTTATACGTCCACGTCTTTCCACTACTATCTGTGCTATGTGATGTACACTTATTTGTATAAAATAGAGATTAGGCACTGAAGTATAGTTAAACGAAAATATATTGCAATAAATGAAATATTTGTAAATTTAACTTGGCTACTGTTTATTAGTGCTTTAAAATACTATTTTTAACGGACACAACAGAAATGCGCCGTTCTGTATAAGTTTTATCAATAAAAAAAGTAGATCTCAATTTAAAAAGAATTAATTGTTTATTAAAAATAATCTCTTTATTAATTTGAAAAGTTAAGAAGTACCATAGCATGCTAACTCAGAATTGAAGTTACTTTTTAGTGCATACTATGGGATATATTTTATCTTGTGTGCACTGAATTATTAAGTATAATATAATAGTATTAGAAAATCAATTTACGTAGTAACTGCTTATATTATAATGTGCCACTTTAGCATAAGTGAGTTGTTGACTTTTTATTTATTTATGGTTTAGGTTATCTAACCCATAAATAAAAAGCAAACCAAATTACCTTTGATTGAACATGTTATTACTATCTCTTATTTGTTCTAGTTTTCATGTTACTCGATAGTAGTAAATTTTGTAGGGATAAAATGTATCGTTTTTACGTATTGTAAACTTACTACAGGTTATTTAAGTTATTTTTATATGTTTTAGATACGTTTTCAAACTAAAAAAATAGATGTAATAAAAGCTATTTTTACACCTTAATTGCCAAGAAAGTTGGGAAAAAAACGACTAATGAAAGGTGAGATACAAAGAGTGCCTTTTATAACGTCATGAAATTGAGAAATACCCCTTTCCCCACATGCCATTATTACAGAAAATCGCTAATTGAGTGAAACTGCAATAAATACTATGTAATTTACAATAACGGCCAACCTCTTGGCTGAGAAACTCTCCACACACTGTAACAAATGTGTTAAATAACTGTGTAAGAGCACCCTAATGACCAACTTGTGAGGTCATTATCTCTTAAAGAAAGACAAAGCTTAAAATGGAAAAAAATATTTATTTTAAACCTATTCAATCTAAGAATTACTTTTAAAATACAGTACCAAATGTTTTACAAAAATATTTTCTTATGAAGGTACAATTATGAAAACACTTTTATTACGTGCTGGTGATAAGGGGTTTTTTCAAAAGAAGTTTTTTTCCCAAAATGTTATGAGTTTGGTTATTCCATTCACTTTACTCAATAACTAAAGGTTATTGAATTATACCTTGGGATAAAGATAAAAAAACAATAAATTATAAAAGTGAAAATTACGTTCATTAAAGACAACAATTCAGTTTGCGTAACCCCTTATAGATATAAAAAAATTTCAGTTGATAACGAAAATGCAATTTCTCCCTCCACGAAAAGTCACTTTAGATCTCAGCGGTGAAACTAAATTTAGAAGTCGGTAGTTTAATGGAGCAAAAAATTATCTTCGTGAATTTCTGACCAAGAAAGAAAACATAAAATACCCCTCCAAATATATGATGTGAAAGACAAATTAAATGAAAAAATAACAAGACATTGCTAGTTAGAAAATGTGAAAATTTTTTCGAATATAAGCACAGTCATAGAAAATGTAACAAGACATTTTATATAAAATTAAGAAGATATTTCGGAAATGATTCAGACATTAGATTTAGCTAAACTTAACTGTATAGAATTAGTTTTATTAAGACAAAATTTAAATATGATTTTGTTTTCAACAAAGGTTGTTTTATTGCATGGTAAATAAATTGCACGTATGCGCATATAAGATAGATTGTTAACTAAGTAATTATTGTGAGTCTCATAGATTAATAAACAGAAACTACTTAATGTTTAAGTTAGTCTACAAATTCCTGAAAACAATAAATGTACATACGTTTTATATACTATTGAAAATATTACTTAGTTCCTTAAAGTGTGAACATTTAAATTTAATTCTTAATTTATCAAAAAAATATTTTGCTGAACGATATCAAATAATAAACATATTAGGGAAATAACAAATAAATGTATAAAAGAAAGTGTTACATAAAGTACAAAAGAGTTATGCAAATCTAGTAGATACATCCACCTACTGTACAGTGAATGGTATTAGACTACTCATACATTGAGAGTTGTTTTGACCCTCCCACACACCCATACACGTACACTGGTATTGGCCAACCCGCCCATAAACGTACGGTAATATTTTTCGGTGAATTATACCTTAGTTTATATTACTCGGCTAGAAACCATCAATTGAAATAGAAATTTTTGTGAACTATACAGCTTTTGAAAAGTGTGGGGCAAAACTTCAGGAATTGAATAAATAGGTGAAAACAAAAAAAGGTTCTAATGAAGATGTGTTTTATCTCGCTTAGTTTGGCGCCTGTCTGTCTGTGTGTTTTAAAAAAAATACCATATCTCCTAAACGATATTAGATACAGTTTTGAAACTCGATACGAGTATTGAAATTTACACCACCTAATATACTCTACAAATATAAAATAATAATACTTTCAATAGTTTCAAAATGGCGACCGTTTAGAAATCGTAATACTGAATTTCATAAAAACCAAAGCAAAAACAAAAATTGTTTCGATACCTAATATTTAGCTTAGAAAGAGGCAAATCTTTTGTTATAATCGGACGGTAAATAACTGAGAAAATGTTATTTTTCCGATTGTGCGCAACTCTTGTACACTTGAGTATATTACCTTGAACATACCAGTCAAATTTTGCACACAATAAGAAAAACAACATTTTATCAATCATTTACTGTCCGATTGTAACAAATAAGGTACCAAAAGATTTGCCTCTCTTAAAGCTAAATATTAGGTATCGAAACAATTTTTGTTTTGGCTTTGGATTTTATGAAATTCATTATTACAATTTTTAAACGGTCGCCATTTTGAAACTGTTGAAAGTATTATCTAGATATATAAAAGTCAAAGCCCTCACTGACTGACTGACTCACTCACTCATCACTAATTCTCCAACTTCCCATGTAGGTAGAGAGCTGCAATTTTGTATACTGTCTCTTTAGGTCTTAAATAGGACAAATAAAGTATTTCCATATTGATAAAGTACTCCTAAGGGGTAGAAACCACCCCTTAAAGAATGTTCCATAAGGATAACATTAGGTTAATTTTAGTAAATTAATAACAGCTGTTTTGTAAATGAATAAACATGTTTATTTTGTATGTTTAACATTGTACTATTGATCCCACATAACAAAGCTGCTTTGTGATTAATGCATTTGTAACATTATAATAAGAGTTTTATCTTCAGCTGTTAAACAAGAACAAATTAATTGAACAAGTTTGAAAAAGTCTAAGTAATACCCTAGGGTATTATTTATACTGATAAACAGGTAGCAACGCAAATATTGTGAGTGAGATACTGTAAATAAATATAATATTGTGATTTTACGTTAATCAGTTAATCTACTTATTTGCGAGCGTAGCGAGCGTCGGGGTTGGCACGCGAAGCGTGCAGGGGTGTCCCCTAGTTATTTTATATTTGTAGAGTAAATTAGGTGGTGTAAATTTCAATATTCTTATTGAGTTTAAAAACTGTGTCTAATATCGTATAGGAGATATAGTTTTTTTAACCCACAGACATACAGAGCTAAGCGAGATAAGACACATTTTAATAGGAACTTTTTTTTATTTTTACCTATTTAATTATATCCTGAAGTTTTGCCCCACACTTTTCAAACACCCTCTATACAGGCGGTGTAAAAGATCACTCGAAAGCCGAATCGATCAATTATCAAATGCCAAGCAATAGATAATAGATGACAGAGCTGGTTTACAGCACAGTGTAGGTCATACTGTATTTTTTATATTAAAAAAACGAAAATAATTCAAATGACTAATATGCATGAAAATAAAGTATATTTTAGTATTGTAAAAATTTTTTTGAAATGGTAATAGTGTCATAATTTTAAAACAAGTATCATTTTAAATACAGTATTAACCTATCAACTTTAAGAAACACGTTGCTTGTTTAAATTTATAATAAATTTCAATAGCCATTGTTTATTTTTAGGAGGATATAATCAAAATTAAGTAACAATTATACATTTAGTGCCTATATGTTCAGAAATAAACAATTTAGAACAGTTATTATAAAATATTAACATCGGTTTAGTGTCTGAACTTCAAGCAAACATAAATTGTTTGCTTATTAACCAAGGAAATGTACCCATACCTTTGTTTATCGGATATGTATTTACTTTACAGTGGAGGTAACGTGAAATAAGCTGAGGAAATGAAAGGCCCTAAAGTAGCAGAAGTCGGTTTGCGTGTCTTTCATGTCAAAATACGAGTTGTGTTAGTGGGGCACAACAATAAGACTCTAAACATCTTATTTTATCAAAGGGTCTTTCATTTCTTATTTATATATTTTCTTGATCAGGAATGCAGCCATCTGGTCATTTAAGTCTACTTAAATTGAATTCGATATTTAGAACTATTACAACACTATAGAAGTGAGGATTATTTTAAAATCACTTCAAAATAACTGATACTAAAGATATAATTCAAATAACATTGAACTTAGTTTGTAAACTAATTGAAATTTTCAGGAATAAACACAAACGGGAAAACTAATCACTTGAAAATTATGTAAAGCGAACATAAATGTCAGAAGCAGTAACTTCACGTAATACTAACGCCCCGTAAGGTGGGACAACTAAAATCACAAACTTATAAAACACACCCTCCAACAGACAGCCCTGTGTGGGGTGGGGGCGGGAGGATACGGATGTTTATGACTCATAACCACACTTAAGGACTCAGTCACTTTCGTTATTGTAACAACAGACGATCTACAGTCAAAAATAATTGGAAACAAGAAGAAGTACACTATTTAAAGAACATTTACAAAAAAATATATCTTACAATTCATCAGCTTTTGCTGACCATTCAATTCAAGAAAATCGTAACGTTTTATCAGTAGAACAAAATTTAGAAATTATATATGTTGGGTCTAAATGCTAAAAATTGGGTGCTATTGGAAATGTTTACACACACAAGAATACAAATGACAATCCATCATTACTACTCAACGGCGAAATTAGATTATATTCAAATATTATATTCGATTCTATCATGAAGATTAAACATTTTAAATTTTAATGAAATTATATTGAAATGTTCATATAATCAGCTGTTAAAATAATGATTATACTATTTTTTTATTTTTATGACATCTTGATTTCACCTTTAGTGATGATGATCTTACGAGGTCGAAATATATTTTGCTTAATAAATGTTTAATGGTTGCTTTTTGTTATCTCTTTATGTTTAAAATAATTGGAACGTCAAAAATTAAACATTTGCCCAAATTTTCTTTAAAACTACACCAATCTCTTTTTACCATTAAGTGTTTTGATAATCTATGACTGTCAAACGGATATTTTGGGTGGAAGGAGGGGAGGGACATTAGAGGTCTGCGGGTACTGCAGGCCTTTACGGCGTTTTGGCCAAAATGGGCGACTGGCGAGACCCTAAACCTGGGCCATTAACCGCACAAATAGGCCTCCTTTACGTCTTAATCGATTTACTCTGTGGGGACAGAGATGGTGTTTAGATTTTGTTATGTAACGTATTGAGGTATTGTTATGTTTACACCAATATCAGTTAATGTCTCTCACAACCTACTGTCAATAAGTTTTCCAAGTTCGTGGTCCATTTGAGATGACATTTGAAGGGTGCAGGGGGAAAACGATCAGAGTCAAAAAACAATGTTTTGAGAAAAACTAGTTTAAAGTTTTCATTTAGTGTTAGAAGGTCTATAATTATTTTTGTTTAAAGTGTAAACTACATAATATCATAGTAAATACATTTTTGTACATTTATAGTAACTTTAATAACCATGTTTATTTGTTGTTTATTTATAAATAAATCATATGGCAAGCTGATACATATCTTGCAATGGATAAACGATCGAAGTCAGTTGACTGTGATCGTTTTTCCCGTGTTTAATTGGTTAAACCGAAAATTTTTTAACATTACTAATAAAATAATCTATTTTGAAACAGTTTTATTTTCATAGGTTCTTGTAAATAAAGGTAAACATAATGAATATAAAACTTTATTTTACAGTTAAAGTCGCCTAATTACTATGAGTTGAAATCAAAAGAATAAAATTACTCAAAATTTAGTAAAAAGTAAAAGGTTCTGTTAAGTAACTGCAGAACATTATTATTTAAATACCACTGAACAAATATTTATTGATATAAAACTAAGATAAGTTGTCATTATTATTTGTTCATGTTACTCGTCACCAACACCAGCAAGAGAATCTTCACTATCTGAGCACTTGTTTTTAATCGGTCAATAAATTCCTTTCCCTCTGGCCCACAAAAACGCTTCAAGTATTGTAGGTCATTAAACTTGGGAATGCTGATCGGCAATTGGTGAAGGTGTAGCTGTTAGATTAGGACTCATTAGATACTGACTGTTGAATCACAGTACTTTTAGACCACCTTCCTTCAAATGGTGGTCTATACAAAAGCTGTCCTGGTTGTTCTATAGTCACTTGAATTTCCCTAACAGGCCTTGTTGGAAATGGGCACTTTGAAATGAAGAGGGGTCTGAGATATTCATTCCAAGCATGAAAAAATTGTTTTGTAGAGTCTATTACAATGAAAGGCTCTGGGTTCTTCCTGGCATTTCGAAATACCTCTCGCCACTCTTCAGGCACTTCACAGGGTGATTTTACATTGATTAATGCCATGTTACGATCACACTCTAATTAATAAGTATGCCCTCTCACTGGAAAAATCATTGTGAATGAGTCTAGCAAACGTAGATAATGTACAACATGGTGTAAGAATGTAAATACAAAAAAGTTTTTATTCTGGCCGGAACATGAGTCGCAAAATATGATCAAATTTTTTACGGAATGGGGCATCTTTGTTGTTACTGAACTACTGAAACGCCTTATTATAGCAAAATAACTATAACATTACCTTAAACTCAGAACACTATCTTCAGCAGAACAAACAACACATTGCTCCTGTCTGCAAGCAGTGGGGCCACAACATGGCTGACTATGATCATTTTTCCCTACAACGCTTGGACTGTGATCTATATTCCCCAGTTTAACATGACTCTGATCGTTTTTCCAATGTATGGCTGAATTTAAAATGCCATTTACACTGACTATGATCATTATTTCGTTGTATGGACAATGCTGTGTGATAGACCATTGCAAGAGCTTTCTGGAAATATAAATATCTCAAAATTCAATTTTTTTGACTCTGATCGTTTTTCCCCTGCACCCTTCATTTGTGGCTTTCAGATCTATCTATAAAGACGTTTAACATGATATGCATAACTACGTTTGCTTGCATTAAAGATTTTCTTCGTGCTTGAAGTGGGCCGTCTTCAGGAAGAGAAGAAAATTATATAGTTGTGCAAAAAAGTACAATTTGATATCTTGTTTTTGTTTGCTAAGTTTCAATGCTTTATCTAGAACGGTTGAGAAAATATTATGCTGTATCAGGACGTATTTCCATTCTGTATATTTGTGGTAATGCCTTGATTTCGAACAATGTGTTAGGACATGGAGAATATTATTAGTGTCTCGAATACACTTAAGAACAGGCTGGATTAAAAAAAATCTAAATATACACAACTACCTTTTCAGCGAACGCTAGATTTTATTAGGATTTTTACACGAGTAATATTTTTAATTGCTTATTTTTTAAAGACAGATTAATTGATTTAATAAGTATTAAACAATATTTGATAGGGTAAAAATAATCAAATTGATGCATAAAGTTATATAGAGAATTGTACGCATAGTAAAAAACCCATACAAATTGATTTAGTATTTAAAGTTGATTTAAATGTTGTGATAAATCAACTTAAACACCAACAGATATTGCTATTCATCCTAAAAACAGGTGACTATGAAGGTCCGAAAATTAATCTTAGAACTAAGACACATTTTATTTTATTAATCGTTTATGCATCGATAAAACAAAACGTAGGCTAATGGTTAAAACGTATTAAATTATTTACTGTATATAATTAATCATTTTTATTAGTGTTTGGACTACAATCATTTTTAAAATGAGCACATAAAAGAAAACTCAAAATGTATAATATGCATTAAGAATCTTTGTACAGTATTGTTATAGTAATGGAATAGATAAAATAATATAAATAAAATATTTCCATTTGTTAAATAGATAACAATTTAAATATTGAAATCTATTTTCCTTGGGCAAATGTCAGGCGGGTTGCAACGTAAAGGGTAAGGTAGCTGCTAGATTGAAGGCGAAGGAAAGAAAGGGATAATATAACATATATTGAATACAGACACGCAAAAAGTCCCTTGAGACAATAAGCATTCAAACCTAATACAAACAAATGACATTTACTCAGAATGGGATTGAGATATGATGGAAGTCACTCTTCAAAGTAAGCTTGTATGTCGTGAGGGATGAACCTGAAGTTGTGACTCTCCTTATGAATAAAGAAGCATATTTAAAATAATTTTCAGCTAAACAATGAAGTAGAAATAATTGTATGGTGAAATCAGCCTTTATAAATGTGTTAAACATATTTTAAATAATCACTTCTACAATTGTCCGGCAAACTTTTCATTTTACAGATACAATCTTCAAATGGTACTATTCCTGCATAAACACTTATTATAATGCACTGAGTAAAAATATTACTATTGAGTAAGCATTTAGAATGAAATATAAATAAATGGTTACAATTAATTCTCCCATATTAAACACTGAAAAATCAAAACTTTGAAAATTAACAGTTTGATTCCCAAATATGTTTTTTGCCTTAACTAAAATAGTAGTAAAGTTAGAGACATGTGGTTTTTACTAAAATATTTTAAACTGTTATTCACATATTTTATGAAAGTTTTATTAAAATCCTTATAGTAGTTTTTGAATAAATTCCATTTTGTATGTTTTTTGCCCATAAAAATAAAAATAAACTAAAAAAATAAAAAAGTGAAAAAAATAGTCTGGAGATATTGGATAAATACACATACATGCCAAATTTCATAAACATTAGTCCATCCGTTTGGTATCCAGCAAACTGCACATGCACACATATATAAAAATGTTCCTCCAAAAAAACACTTTTTTTGGTTCAGGGGACCCTAAAATGGATTTTTAGACCAACTTGTAAAAATATGTTTTTTGGACGACCACAATACTTTGTATATGCTAACGCATATGAGAGAAAGTAAAACTATATTCTTTTATAAGTTTATTTCATATTCTTACAAGTCCAAATGAGATAAGACAGTTATTATTTCAATAGAAATACAGAAACAAACTGAGATGTTGCCAGCAAATAGTTAACTCAAAGATTAATAACATATACAAATTAATTTTATTTTATAAAGATGATTAACCTACACATTTTATAAATAATAATGTTCCTATAAAAATTCCTTAATAACCTTAATTTCGTGATGTATAGAATTTTAGATACTGTAATGCAGCTATAAGCTGTCCGTTAAATCCGAAGTACGTTAAATCGGGGCTCGTTAAATCGAGGGTTCACTGTTATATTAAGTGTCCAGTAGTTCTAGGATAGTTAACTCGTTCTAGGAAAGTCTCTGCTCATTGTTTGGTTCTTATCAGTTGTGGTTGAAAGTAACTTGTAACACACCCGTGGAAGAATATTGTTTATATGTTGTAATTTTAGGTCTCAAGTAGGAGAATTAGGAGAAAATTATGACCAAGCAAAGATTAGCACTTTTTTTGGAAAATACGTCTACTTAGCTAATTACTGAAGTAAAAGTGTTATTACTTTAAAATATTCACTATTACGAAATTTTTATCAAAGTTTTTCCCTTACAATTTAATTTTTCAATAACTACTAGTATGTAGTATTTTAATATTGGAGTTTAATTTTTAAATCAATGATTACTGAGTAAAAAATGATTACAATGAAGACAAGATTAAGTAAAACACACTGATGGTTGGGTGTAAAACTAACAAATTAACGGTTATATGGCTTGTAAATTACCAGCATGGAGTGAAGGTTGCTGTTTGTTCTTGTTAGAAAAGCCTCAATGGCTCATTTTGGGCGCTCTAATGTCTTCCTCTTGAATTAAACCACTTTGAAAACCATTGCGATGATATAATAATAAACACTAGATATATGAAGTGAACATTAGAACTTTGATAAGTATTTGGTAAGTAACTTTCATAAGGCCACTTATCGTTTATCTTTGAGGGAAACTGAATTATTAAAAACTATACTCACCAAAGATACACTGTTAAACAATTGTTTTAAATATTATCTTCAAAACATGAAAATTTTCAAAGGTAGTTTAGCTTATCTTAAATATACATATTATAAAGGTTTTATGCAAGAAAGTATATCAAATTGTAAAATAATGTTTTAATATTAAAACGTGCTGTGTAATTATGTAGTAACGCAATCTTTACCAACGATTATTTACTAATTTATAAAGAAAATTAACCTATTAATAATATGGGACACTCGTGCACAAGTCGATTTGTTATTTTTTTCACATTGGACGTATACACTGTTAAAAATAAGCTATTTTGTCAAGTTGCATGGTAACAAAGGTCTGATTGGCTGGTATCTAGATGTTTATTATCTACCGAATTATAGCTCTTCGAGAGAAAATATTTAAAACTGTTTCTTTGTTTGCATATTGAGCATATAAAGACTGTTTCCCCCATGTTTTATGGTCCAAGCCTTAAAGTATTTGAAAAACTGTGATCAGTCAGACAATGGTATTTGGATTCTATATTTATAGTTTTACTTCGTTCAACCCCCCCCCCCTTACCCTGTCTGAATATACATATACATAGTATAGTTTGTTGTCAGCTACCATTTGTTAATTATAAAGCTGAGATGTATATTTGGATAAATATCCAAAAGTCATGATTATATATATATTCATTGATTATAAAATGTAAAGTGATCTTCTGTCACAAAGCTAAGTCCAATCCATCGAGCCATCTAACACCTGCCTCACTGATTCTGTGTATGTTGACCAATCCCTCCATAAAAGAGCGCAGGGGGCACTATATAACTATGTGATCAATTGTTTGGATAGACTCCCCGCAGTCACACGACTGATCTAGTGACATTCCGCATTATACTTCCAGTAATTGCATCTGCCAACGCCAGTTCAGAACCAATTTAACAGTGTCCACTCCCTATGAGGGAGGTTAATCCCACCCACAGGCATTAACGGATCGTTAATAAGGAACTTATTACGTCTATCAAAACTGTTCCACGCTACGGCCCAGCTGGTATTGGGCGAGAAGTTTGATCTGCTCAAAGGAAAGCAGTACGTAGAGGTGGGTTTCCAGATTTTAAGCGACCGTTCTGACCTGAGAGATACCGTATAATGGTTAGGTGCGGGGCATTCCAGATCTTATTGAATTCTTTGAGTAGTGCCTCCTAACGTCTTATATCTGTATAAGCTATATTGCACAGCACTGGGAGCCAAGGAAGTCGAGTTGACATGACCACTAATAGCTCTCATGACCCTATTAAGTTGGACATCGACCACTTTAGTATGAACACTATTTAGGCAACGCGAGCACTATATTCAGCAGCTGAATAAACCAGTGACAAAGCAGTAGTACGCAGGACGTGTGCGTTGGCTCCCCAAGTTGTTCCAGCAATATGATGTAGTACATTTGCCCTGGTTTTAATTTTAGCTGCTGTTTTTTGAAGATGGCTTTTAAAGGTCAGTGGTCGATCTAAAGTTACTACCAGGTTGTGTGGATGCTCATTATGATGGAATTTTACACCATTTAGGAAGATGTTTATTTTTCGATTAGCCAGTCTGTTACTTAAGTGGCTTCCAGGCTACTTCTGCTTTCGGCTACTTCAGTTTTTGATGGGTTAGAATTCAGCTTCCAGGTTCTAAAATATTCTTCGAGGGCTGCAAGGTAACTTGTAAGTGTTTCTTCAGTAGTTGTGAAGTTCTTATGTTGGTATGCTAAAGCTAAATCATCCACATATATAAATTGTCTAGACTTTGTGATTGGGATGTCAGCGGTATACACGTTGAATAAAATTGGGGCAAGTACAGACTCCTGTGGCCGCCCATCCTTCAGCTGTGTAAAAGAGCTCTCTTCACGACCGAGATAAACTTTTATTAGCCTGGCACTAAGCATTGACTGCAACATTCGCAATGGAATGGGACAGGGAAGGAGGCTAAACAACAACCCTTTGCTGCATACTGTGTCATAAGCTGCTGTAAGATAAATAAAAATAGCAAATGTCTTCAACTTCTTTTCAGACCCATTTTCGATAAAATATGTCAGAGCTAGGATCTGGTCACTACAACATTGGCTAAGGCAAAAACCAGCCTGATCAACTGGATGGAACATTAGAATCACGAATGGGTGATATTCTATTGTATAACAGCCTTTCTAGCAACTTATATCAAACACTAAGAAGAGATATTGGGCGATAACTTTCCACTCGTTCAGGATATTTTCCAGCCTTCAGAACAGCTACTATTTTTGATCACTTGAATGCTTTTGGCAATCTGCCTGTAGCTAATATCTTATTGTGGACTGTTTGAGCCATTGTTTCGCTTTGCTACCAGCATGCAGCAGAAATTCTGGAAAGATACTGTCAAGACCGGCTGCTTTCCCTGTTAGTATAGTAAAAATCGCTCTTTCTATCTCTTCCTCCGTGAAATTTTTGGAGTCTTCCAGGGGTGCCATTTGACTCTTTTTTATTTCATTTTACTTGTAAAGCACATGTTTGTCAGAAGGATGGCGGGTTGACTTTGATAAGCTGATTATCCGTTTCGCTATATTAGAGGTCTTTGGGCGGAGCACTTCTCTATGATTTATAGATTTACCAGTAGAGATTTTCCTTAAAAGTGACCACGCTTTTGTAGTACTGTGGGTAAAGTTTATTATATCTTCAACAGTTTTAATCCATTTTTCTCTTCTGTCAAGAGAGTGCAGCAGCAGATTAGCTGTGTTGGAGTTTTCGGTGGCATTAAACTCTTTGTATAGGTCATCTGATTCGTTACTCCATCCAGGTATATACTCATTTCTGTATCCTCTAGGTATGCAAGTTTTAGAAATGGACGAGACGAGATTTGTAAAACGATCGTAATTTCTTATTGTAGGAGGAACGAACCTGATGCTGTCGTATCCTAGTGGTAAAGGTGTGCTTTATTAAAATTACATCCAGGCCGTGGAAAAGATCGAATTATGGGAATTTGGATTCCCAATAAACCAGTATTGGCCTATGTTGAGAGTGCGGAAAAGCATCAAGAACTTTTCTTCTAATTGGCTTTGGTCTTAATGATCGTTCACATAGCAGAAGCTTAAGTCAGGGGAATAACCTCGGCGCCAACGATCTAAATCAAAAGTGGGTGAATCTTTAGCATCAAAGATCAGGAAAAGGTCATTCATTTCAGCCCAGCCAACAACCGTTTGCCATTCTTATCATCAGTGTTGTAACCCCATTTGCTATGGTGACTTTAAAAGTCCCCCATATAGAGGACTGGGTGTTCAAAACTTGGCAAAATCCTATCGTCAGGTCACTGAATGTTAGGAGGCTTATAAACATTAACTATTGTAGTTTCTGATACTTGGATTACCAAGAAAAAGATGTCACCATCAGAGCTCTTATGAGTGACTGACACATTTTCAATATCATGCTTCACGTAAGCTGCAATACCATAAACCCTATGCCCTATAGAATCAATAAGCCTGCATCCGGGAATATTGCCTCTTGCACTATTATTATCTTCGATATGAGCCTCTAGGAGTGCAAGGATATCAACATTGTTTTCTTGAAGTACCCTACTGATGCACTCATTCTTCGTTAAAAATGCTTAAGCCCTCAGCGTTAAAAATGTACTACGTTTAAAACAGATCATATTAATTTAAAATTAGCTTGGTGTTCTTTTGGAGGGCTTTTTTTATGGTTTGTGGTAGCTGCCATAGCTGGGAGATCACAAAATCATGACAATCCAACTACAAGATTTTCTTATTCAGACCCTGTCTGAATAAGCTTATCACACAGGCCAATAGCTTATATAGCTAATTGGTAGAGCAAGTTAAAAAAAAAAAACTAAGATTAACTAAAATTTAAAAAGTTCTTAAAAATTATCGGTTAAATCTGTACATCTAAACAACAATACTTTGCATTGTATAATAATTTATTCCCAATTATGTTTATTTTTATGTTAACTATATTTTTAGCATGTCTATATAAATATACTGTATTTGTATATACAACAAATCGGTTAAATTTGGACTTTCCGCAGGCTATAGCAAGAAAAATAATTTGTTGTCATTTTCATTGAATCAGAAGCTGATATTTTTTCACTTTAGTTACACTTGTTACTAAAAAAGTAGGCGTGTTCTGCGGCTGGGATTTATAAAGGCGTAATATGCAATTTTGCTACAGCCGTGTACTGCAGAGCTCACGTTGGGACGCAGAAGGTGCTGAAGATTATAACTTATATACAGTATAGTATTAACAGAGCTCAGGATATGTCTCAAGGCTGTATCTTCTAGCCGAGATGAGATGAAATGAAATGAAATTAGTTGAAGTTAGAACTGTAAAGTCCTCTCTAACACTCCAAGCACTATCTCCAAAGTGTACGTAAGGTGTTGTTGGAAATAAGCAAAACAATAATTTGATACGACTGACAGAACTAACACAATAATTGAGTAACTAATTATAAGATATATATATATAACACTTAAACAGTGCATCTCTACTGGAACAGTTACAGTCGTCTGTTTCTAGGTGAGTGTTAATCACCGACCTTCAGTCTCTGATTACACTCCATAATTGTTAATATTCGTAAACCTGTTAACTCAACTCGTTACCGTGCCGTTACGACTTAACTACTTCGCATTGTCGCATGAACATTTACGTGTTGAAGCCGTTGTGCGAAATGCCGTGTCGGTCTTGGACATGATGTACCTTCCAGATCTAGGAGCCGTTGCAGACCCAGGGGCCCCTGCCATCCATATCTTCATTAGCGTGGAATGCAACAAGGTAGACATGGTGTCAGTGAGTCATTTGTTATTATATTCTTACTTAAAAGCTCTCTAATCAAACTTACGTGTTCTTATGTTGAGTACCATTTACTATACGAAACATAAATACTAAAAGAATCATTTTTGAACCTTCTCCTTATTGGAAAGTTATATATAATTGGTAAAAATTATAATTAGGGAAAAAACATTCTTCTTGGTGAAGGTTATTTTTACCAGTTATATATTATACTAAAATAATAGTATTAAGGTATCAAACCTCTTCAGTTTAGGTTAAAAGGTTTTTGTAGACCGTCACGCTGTTAATTTTATAAAATAGTTTTTATAATGCACACATTATTGTCATTTCTGTCGTGAAAATTCAACCTAAAAACGTCTTCAAGAACTATGTTTAAACTATAAGTACCTCTATACTTACTTCCTGAAAGTGTTTGTCAAAGCATTAGTGATATTGGCAACAAGAGTAAGGAACACAGAGGCGTGTAGTTGACAACCACTTAACTGACGGATTTGGCAAGTGACAAAACGTAATTGAAACATCCTGAACAAATTTTGATTTGACGATAAGTGCCTAGTAAGACCAAAATAAAAGTAAGAACGTTTTTAAGATATATTTTTAGTTTCAGGTACGTAAAACAACTCCATTTAGGAGTGGTAGAGTAATAATAGGTTTAAATTATTGTCACATAAATGTCAGTTGTCTTGTGATATATGTTATTCAATCAACATGCATAATTGTTGAATAAATAACAACAATCTTGACTCATAGAGCTTAATATATATATATATTGAATGCCACATGATCTCTGAAGCTAAAAGAGATGTGAAATAAGATACTCATTTAAGGGATTTTGAAAAACCTTTCTTGTTCGCTTTGAACTGTATTTCATTTACATAACAAAGAAAAAATTTCTTTATGTAGTCAAGAGTAGTTTTTGTAACATTTTTTAAGGAGAGGCCAACTCTCCTTCTTAACCTTACTCTGCCCATTCCCCATTGACTATTGATCTGTGCAGGGAACTTATTCAGACAGACTAAGGGGGAGAACCAGTACAGTAAAAGGTGATTATTACTGATAAATGTTCCAGTCTAGGCCGGATTGGAACCAGCGCTCAAAGTCCTGACGCCTTAGACCACTCGGCCACCGGCTCGCACATTGATAAAATTACTTAGCTTAGTGGGAATTCGAACCTCAGAACTAATATCACTACAGTTCGACGCCTAAGTCACTGGTCTACTACTGAACTTACAAATGGATCCATTTCCCAAACTGGTAAATGCTGTGAACTATTTGGAATTAAAATTGTAAATTTTGTTCTGCTGAAACACGTCTAGTAACATAACGGTAAAATAAAACTGACTGAAAATTAAAAAGAAGAAGGAAATGACATATACTAGTAATTTTAGTAACATTTATTACAGATGTGATTAAATGTTTAGATTACATGGTAAATATCGGGCTGTTAAAGAAGTAAAAGTGTTATAATTTATAATAATGGCCAACTTGTTTACTGCCAGACTCTCTAAATTATGATAAATGTCT
This sequence comes from Stictocephala bisonia, assembly GCA_035578905.1. Classification (NCBI taxonomy): domain Eukaryota; kingdom Metazoa; phylum Arthropoda; class Insecta; order Hemiptera; family Membracidae; genus Stictocephala; species Stictocephala bisonia. The sequence goes on along the minus strand of JAQJVL010000368.1, from coordinate 768,821 downwards.
GAAAAACTGTTGTAAAACGACCCTTAATGGCGTCTTGCGAAACCCTTATCTGATGTGTAAATAAATGTGGTTAGGATCATAAATATGTTTTGGACACTACGGACTTTTTGTAATCTGTAATTTATTTTTCGTACACTTAACAATGTGTATAAGATAATTTAATTTTAGTGAAAAAATTACAATTGATATTGTTTTACAGCAATATTGTTTACAAACGTTGATGGTTGATGACGCTAAGTTTCAAAATAAAATGTATGAAAAATAAAATTTGTTACTTTATAACCTATATTTTTGTGTTATACAGTACAACGAAGATGTTTTGGAGACGTAGTTACAAAATCTTGATTATAGATTATGACATCAGAAGCACAATTGTACTACTACTGTAGTACTAGAGAGTACAATACTACTCTCTCTGTCTAAAATATAGTAGTATTTGAGACAGATAACGGTATGTAAGTTAAAAATATAACACTTTTAAAAATATTTTACACATACGTTGGAAAATAAATTAATTGATTTTAACGGGAGCTGTCAGCTGAAATAAAAAAAATATATATTGGTTTACAAGTTTTCATATTATCTTTAGTAAGTTATTTACATTATTTTAGATACAATTGTTCAAGGATATTAATATGTGTTAGAAGAAAATATATTTATTCTCCGAAAGACAACAAACTTACCAGTTTGAATGTGTGTGGACTTGAATAGTTATAATGATTTTATATTGAAAATCAATGAATCATTTTGCCAAAACAAAAAAAGTTCTAATAAAGAAACAGAAAGTTCTACAAAATGATCCCAGATAATAATACAGACATTATACTCATTATAATAATACAGACATTATACTCATTATAATAATACAGATATTATACTCATTATAATAATACAGACATTATACTCATTATAATAATACAGACATTATACTCATTATAGCTACAGGTTGACTTTGAATTAATCTTGTTTACGAAGTCAATTTCAACGTTCGTTTGGAAAATACAAGAAAGATGAAATGGCAAAGTTTTTTCTAAAATTCAGACAACTTTTATATACTATTTATTGAACAACGATATTTCAGAGAAGGCAATTTGACATAATTGCCAACTCATACAAATATTGTGAAACTAAATTATTACCGGTATTTTCTTTATTTTTTTTATAAAGTTTCAATAATTATCAAACAAACCATGGTTTGTTTCTAGAATTAATTTGTTGTGCTTTTAAAAATCCCTTAAAACTCCTATTTACACAGGGTTTCGTTATGTTAAGTAAAGTATGTAAGAAACACTGGTAAAAACAAAACTTTTAAAATAAAAGTAAATTATGAATATTTAACTAAGAGATTATTTACTTTAGACTTAAGAGGTGTAAAAAATGATCGAAAATGATGTTGTGAAGAGAATGACGACTCATTAACAGGATGTACAATGTGGCGCGGCATCATCCTACAAATGAATTTACCACCCATTGATGTCTAATAAACCCTGTTTAGCCCCGGAGGGTGCAGGATTATCCCATTATATGAAGATTACTTTATTAAGCCAAGAGTTACAGGGACAATAGAGTTTACAGGGAGTTACAGCGAGTGTTACAGAAATAGATATTATAGTAATAATGGAATTTTAGTTTTATACCAATGGCGTATCTCATCTACTTGGGGTGAAATGTTATTGTAAGTCTTATTTAGAATATGGAATTAGGGCTAAGAAGCAAGCCTTCAACCATTACTCAAAGTAATCTACAATTAAACGTGGGGAATCATATTAACATAATTTATTTAAATAAGTATTTTCAGTTTTGACTGGTTAAGACCAATTATTTACAGTTTAACAAAAATTATTTACAGTAAGCTAAACTCTTTAGAGATGGACAGAAGTATTAATAATGAGCAATACATTATCGAACAACAATGATAAAAAAGGCATCTGCTGTGAAACATTAATACAATAGCAATAAAATAACAATCAATATTTTCCTATTAAAAATATGTACAACAATATATTTGGAGTATTTACAGCAAAAATAAATCATTTCAGGGAAAACTCATCTACAATACATTGTTAGATTCATATTCAACATGTCTAAACTTAGTGGCTATCTGGCCGTTCAAATCTAATAAATATATTCGACACTCAGAATGAGAATGTGAGGTACAATTTAATTGTTAAATTATTAAACCTAACCAAGTTAAATTGAATTAAATTGTGCAAATCCCAAAAGGAACGAGTAAACAATTGTTAAAGAGAAATGTTTAAATTGAACATAAGAAATAATGTGAACAACCGTAAAACCAGACTGTCAGGGCACGACATGAATGTAAGTTGGAATTTGGTAATGTTCCAAGTTAAAAGGTTTCCAGTTTACATTAAACTAGACGTACAAAAATAAGGTGTAATAGTTGTGAAAATATAAATGTTGTGCAAATCACAAAAATATAGAATTACATCTTGAGGTTTTATTCTACTAATCTTGAGTCTGTCCAATCTTGAAGTTAAGTTGAATATTCAAAGTATTAAATTTTGAGGCAAAAAAAAGAATTGCACATTTCCAAAAAGTATAAGAGAATAGTTTAAATAGGCATATAAAGAGTTAAATCTCACATCTTCACTAAAATGAGTGATAAAATAATCCTCCGAAGAGTAGAGGGTAACTCGAAGTAGCCAGAGTCTTCACTCTTCAACAACCAGACAGGAACAGCACTTAAAACCGTCCAAAGGTACTAGCAAGCTCATCATGATGGACACGACAGCGATAAGAGTTGAGCAGGTTGAGATACGTCTGCGAGAACGGGTTTGAAAGGGCTAGGCTCTATGAGCCCAGTAGACGATCAATATGGAATTTTAGGGGTGCCTACAAACTTCAGGCGATGATTTGTGCAACATCTATGTCTCAATTATGTGTTATCCAGCGCGGCCGTCGCCGAATGATAAAAATCAATAATATTTGGTTGGCCATACCAAAATATTCCAAGAGTGAGAGTAAAATGTTTAATGTTTAAATATTTTATGGGAAAGTCAAAATATTTTGTAAAAAACTTAAGCTTTCTCAGACCAACTGAGTATGGACGGAATCAAGAAGTTCAACATTCAATTGTAATTGGGAATTAATCATTGTTTCTCAAATCAATTAACATAATTCTTTTAATTATATAAATAACTTACTGCCTTACTTGCACAATTCATTTCAGTTTTTATTGCAATTTCGGGGATAACCCCATCTTCTTAGCATCTAAAAATATAAAACTACACAAACTTAGTTAATTTAGTACACTGTATAACGTTGTGGTGTACAAATTAAAATAAAATAAATATTGAAACAATTCGGATTAGATTCTTAACCTTCAAACATTTTGTATAGACTACTTTAAAAATAAAAGTGACAGTTCGTATCATATGGTAGGTGGGTGCTCTCATAAGGGCTAAGTTGAGCTGTTACCATGTGTTCGGTTTTTTATCATAGTTTCATATATTGGATTTGCTGTGAAATTGATTTGTTTGTTAAGAACAATATTTGGTTCGCTTTTAACACTTTTGTATATCTCGTAGCCTTCCAAACAGTCTAATTTTCTTCCTTTTTGTTCCAAATGTATAATTTCAATATTTTCAATTTTGCAGTAGTCGTGGCAGGTGTTTAATATATGTTCCGCATAATTTGATTCTGTTTTTCCATTCTTGATACATTGAATGTGTTCCTGGTATCTTTTGCGAAAACTCCTACCTGTTTGGCCTATATAGAATGCATTACATTCACCACATTTCATTTTATACACCCCTGATTTCTCAGTGTTCGGTATATTGTTTTTTGAGGTGGATATTGACAGATATTTTAAGATGCTGTTATTTGTTTTAAAAACTATTGTATAGCCTTGCTTAGCAAATGTGTGTGCCGCTAAGCGTTGCGTTTGTGGAAAATGTTCCATGAGGACATATTTATTTGGCGTTTTTTTAATATTTCGTTTGTTTTTCTTAATTTTGGTTAATAATCTCTCAACTATGTTGTAATTGTATCCATTCTGTTGAGTTATGAATTTGATTGTATTAAGTTCTTCAAAATAATCTTCTTCACTAAGTGGTGTGTTGACTAGTCTATGGATCATGGATTTGAATGCAGCATATTTGTGTGATTTAGGATGATTTGAGTTTGCATGGATCGTGGTGTCTGTGTGTGTTGGTTTTCGGTAAATTTTGAAGGAATGTAAAACATAATCCGAATTGTTTCAATATTTATTTTATTTTAATTTATACACCACAACATTATACAGTGTACTAAATTAACTAAGTTTGTGTAGTTTTATATTTTTAGATGCTATGAAGATAGGGTTATCCCCGAAATGTATACATTGCAATAAAAACTGAAATGAATTGTGCAAGTAAGGCAGTAAGTTATTTATATAATTAGTTTTACACAATTCAGAGCTACATATTGAAATAATTCTTTTACCTTTTCTGTTAAACTAGTGTGACTTTTTACTTTGTGTAAAAATAAATAATTTTAAATCTTCTGTTATAAAATATGTTTTTTTTTAGATATGGATGAAGGTTAGACATTTTGTAAACTGTAAAATGTTCAATCCCAAAGCTAGTTTATCAACCTTTTTTTGATAAAGGTTATAACTTTATATTTTCTTTATAAGACAATAACATTCAAATGCGTATATTTGCATGCCATTTAAATGCTTTTTTTAAAACTTCTCTGAAAACTATCTCCGTTTCAATATATTTACTATTAACATCTGACTTACATTTATTCAAGAACCATACTTCAACTAACTAACTAAACGGCTAAATTGTTCTCAAAATTTGATGAGGTAATGCATATTAAAAGGGTGAATCTATAGCTAAAATGTCATAAGTTTACGTTCTCATAATCCTAAATACATAAACTTCTCAGTTTTAGTTTGAAATTAATGGGTGAGTTGAATAAGGTAGAAATACAATAAAAGTAAACGTCACACAAAACAACTTTATCAAAATGTAAGTACTAAATGATCAAATATTTTGGCGATCGATTTTGGTAAACCAGGTTTACTTTCCCCAGACCAGAGGGATTCAAAAAGGACTCCTTTGTGATAAATACTTTATGTTGTGTGACATTCACTTTTAATGTAAAAAATTATATTATCACAATGGTTTTAAAGGTGCTTTAATTCAAGAGGAAGACATTAGAAGGCCCATAATGGGCCCCTGAGGCTTTCCTAACAAGAACAAGCAGCAACATTCACTCCCTGCTGGTGATTTACAGTTCATATAACCGTTAATTTGTTAGTTTTACACCTAACCATCAATGTGTTTTACTTAATCCAGTCCTCACTGTAACCTTATTTACCTTTGTCCATTTTTAATCATTAATATATATATATATATATATATATATATATATATATATATATATATATATATATATATACACATTTGTTCATGGTTTTAACTAAGTGGTCTTAGTATTTCGGTTTATTTACGAAACTCTTTTATGAAGTAATATACTGTTTGCATTGTATTTTCTCATTTATTATCATTGCCTTCATCTACAACTGATAAGAACCAAACAATAGGCAGAGTCTCCTATTGTCTTACGTAGGGGATGTACTTATTACTACACAGTTACATCAACACAACTGTTTGCAAGATACTTGAATGTGTACAGAGACAAAGTAACAATGGGCGTACATCAAGCACCCATTATGACATTCCCATAAGACTTCCTTAACAAGAACAACTAGCAGACAACTAGTGGTAATTTATATTGAATATCAACCAGATTGTTGCTTTGGGAATTTTGATATTTTTTACCTAACACCTCCTTTATGAGAATATACAGTATTTTCTTTTGATCCCAGTTTATTAGAGTTTTTGTATACAAGTAATCAAAGAAATCGTTCAGTTTATAGACTGTGTGTTTGATTAACTTTACTTTCAAACTCATTTAATAGAATTAAAATAATTAAGTTTATAACAAGATGTCTATTTAGTCAGTTTATATTTTATTTACATGCCTTTAAGTACATCTTGCTTTGATATTTCTAACCTTTATAGCAATAATCAATCAGTCACAAGAATGTTTCTAACTATGTTGATGCGTTTTTCTCAATTAGCTAGTAGAAAATATGCTAGTAGAAAACTGTTTAATAAAGTGTCGAAATCAGTATGAAGTCCAAATGTTTGTCAAACCTTTATATTAATGATCATTATAATGCCATCTAACATCTATAAAAGCAGCCGCTTTATTTTTAATTTGTTTAAGACTTTGATGTAAATGTGTACTATTAAATGAACTTTACTACAACATTCAGACACTGGCGCCTATTTAGCAGAGGTCCACTAACATTTGCCTTTCATCACGTTTGCACACAGTTATCTCGTGTGTAACGACAACTAGCGATATCCGTGCAACAAGGGGTGGTTCGTAAACAAACGATGTTTATAAGTTTTATTGTTGATATAAATGAACGTTACCTTTTTACTTATACTATTCTTTATTTATTTTTTAATAAATAGTATAAATATAAGTAAAAAAAAATAGTACTACTATTTTTTTTTTACATATACCGTACGTGTATGGGTGGGCGGGTGGGTTAGTAGCACCGTACGTGTATGGGAGGGCGGGTGAGTTAGTACCACCGTACGTGTATGGGTGAAATGAAATGAAAATGAAATGAAAAACGTCTTTATTTATATTCAAGAGGCGAAGTTAGGGCTGCAATAAACAAACAATATTTATAAGGTTTATAGTTGATATAACTGAACGTTACTACAAAATTCAGATGAAATAAATTGGTGCCTATTTAGCAGAAGTCCACTAACGTTAGCCTTTGATAACGTTTGCCTGCGTCTATATAGGAAATAAAATAGGCTGTAAACAGATGTTTCAAATAAAGGCTGAGACGAAACTGCAGTCTTCAGAAAAACGTGAAGTGGGTAAAAACCCGCGGGAAACCCCAAACTACTCATATACTCCTTATAGACAGCAATGGAAAATCCAAACTGTTATCACTATAAAAAAAGAACTAGGTTATCACTCAAGTTCAGACTGACTCGAAAATATCAGCATACATTCTTATTAAATCACATGTGTTTTGCTTTCACAGTTACAAGATGGTAATATTTTGTGTTCTGTTTATTTTAATATCATTACAAGGTAAGCATTACAAGTAGTTTATTTAATTAATTACCTACACTATGTAACTTTAATGTGACTCATACAAGCGTAGTTTTACGGCGTTTGTAATACATGATCAGTTGATTTAGGTACTGTGCTTTACCTTATAATATTGAAAACAAGATATGTCTCACCACATGGTTAAACCATGATACAGTATGTTATAGACACAGTATAGAAAATTTATTTTACTTTTTAAGTACTTATTGAAGGAAAATTAACTAATATTGAAAATGTTACAATAATTTATTTTAAAACGTTGGTAGGAGTGTAATTAGCTTAGACACGCGATAAAAAAATGTTACAGCCAGCAGTTTAATTGATTACAAATGAATTTTTATACATTCATTTTAAAATAATTTTTTTATCATAAAGAGGACAATTTTAATTGAAATTATTGTTTAATATCTCAAATATGTGACATACATACAATTAACTGAATATTTTTAGTGATATAGGAAAGGTTAGGTAAATTAATTGTAAATTGGGAATGGGGGAGTGACATGTGTTGTCTAGTTACTTATCTGCGGGAAACCTATAATTAAACGTGGAATCCGAACCACATGCTTGGGTTTTAGTTTCCATGTTTTGGTTCACATGCTTGTAATTTTTTTTTTCTTTCCAAAACTAAGTAACCAATTTTTTAGTAGATACATGACAGGTTACTTGGCTTGGGTAACGTATGTTGCCTGGTTACTTAATTAACTTGTTTTATCATCGGAAAACTGATATAACAGTCTTAGTATTGTGTTTAAACCTATTATTTAACGTGGAATCCGAACCACATACTTAGATGTAGTTCCAGAATACTACTCAACATGTAAATAAATGTTTCGTTACTATCCTTTGTTTTTCTTTCAAGAAATTCTGAAACCAATTTTGAGTAATCTGGATCCATTTCCATCGGAGGATCATCCTGTTTGCTTACACTAAGACTACTGAAACCAGTTAATACTAATATTAAGACACTAGAGTAGTCTACGACCGTGCAAGGTTACAATATTATTTTTAGAAATTAAAATTTATGGGGTGTCCTTGTAGGATGGTGGTCAGTGTTCAGATGTTATGTAGGGAAGGGGTCAGACTTGTCAGTTAGTTGAAAATTAGACCAAAACTACGTGGTTCGGATTCCACGTCAAGCTGTAGGTCCCATAGTTGCCCTGGAAAAAATGACTACACTCGTTCATCTATACTCATCACACTCACTTACTCCCCTCATATTCGCCCATATCTTTACGGTCGGCTTCTTAGAAAGGAGTAATGAATAATAATAATAATAATGAAATTGGATTGTTCATGTATATAATATAAATCACTATGAGCAATTTTAATAAATAAATAAATAATAACTTAGAGCCTATCAAAGATATTGTGCTGTTGTCAATTTAAAGAACTGTCCAGTCAATTGTTACAATGCATATAGCAAGTCTAACATTATGTAAAATTCATCGAAGTTTATTGTCCTGTCCAATACGTACTATCAAGCAATAAGCAATGAGACTTGCCATATTAATATAAGTACTAAGATACTATATCGACTTATATAACTAATATTCCAGGGCATGACTGTGTGGTAAACATCCAGGCCCGCACAGTCAACAGAGCACAGTACCTAGTTAACGGAGAGGACAGTGTCTGTGTTTTTGACAACAAGGCCGAAAATCGATATTCCAGTTGTATCGAGAAGCCAGTCGACAAAGAATTACTATTTGATTTCAACTTCAACGAAGGCAACTTATGCTTCTTTATCAACACAAACTACTGGCCTTTTTTCTCCAGAGATTTTGGTAAAACATCCAGAATCGCACTATGGTAAGTGGATAGTGAAAGTTCCACATTTAAGTAAAACTTACGTTTTAGTTTGTCTAGCCCACTGAGTTGAATTAAACTATATTTAAATTAAAAAAAATCAAAATAATTTAACGCCTTGTGATTGTTAAAAAGGAAAATACAATTGTTCAGACAAATGTATTGTAAAATAGATTTAACTGAGTAGTCTTTCACAATAAGAGAACGGGGTGGGTTTGGTAATTGATTATTAGTTATTGTAGGTTGTGACTTAGTTATTGGGTCGTTGTGTTTCTAGAGTAGGACATAGTAGCTGTTGAGTGGGGAGAACAATGGCTGTAGAGTGGGTGACATGTAGTGACTGTACACGTCATCACATTTAGTGATATGTTCTTCTATGTGATGACATACAGATTTATTAGAACTGTGTAGTTCCTACCAATACAAAGTAAAGAAAGTGTGTAAGGCAGGCTAACTAACCTCCTTGTGTAAAATGTATTCGCCTTCACATGTTATGATTTCCTTTAAATGATATGATTTCAAGTAGCCAAAAGTATGTATTCGCAAACAACGACTAAACCCTAGCATATAGACATGCTCCAAGGGCTAAACATTTCACTATGTAGTCTCCCTACGTACGAAATCCAGAGGAGGGGGTCAGAAAGGACTGACATGTGACTATAAGATCTAGAAGCATTAAATACTGACAATTTCACATTAAGTATTGATTTTTACACTAGTTCGTAGACCGAGAAATTAACGGCCTTGACATACTAGATCTTGTTGGTACATATTTAGGTCATGTTTGACATTTTACACTAGTGTTAATAATAATTTGTACTCGTCTTAAGTTATAAAAATGTAAAGTTCAAGAAGTACGCTTTGTTAAACTAATATTCAGTGTATCTGAGTCAATGTCAAGTTTATTTTCTTATCATACACATTTCAGAATAAGGTAAGTTAATGGTCAGTTAAAAATATTTATTTGCATTCATCATAATCGATATAGGAAATACTACAGGTTATAGATATTATATACCCTTATATATATTATAAGGGTATATCTCCACCTCTCCGTATTGAATAAGAAATATATAATATTATTGATAGCTGATAACTTACAGTTCATCTTCAGTTATAGATGTAATTTATAATAGATTATATATTTATTAGGATAAATAAACGGTTGACGGGTGTGGGTGCCTGAGAACCAGCAAGTTTATACCGAATTGTTAGTACTTAATTTGTATCTTTTCCGTTAATTCACTACCACTACTTTTTTCCCCGTTAATTCACTACCACTTAATAACTGTGGGGAACTGTTCTAAAAACTGTTCCCCAATCATTTTTACGTCTATGTGGTATTCCTTAATCCACTAGGAATCCAATGTCGCTGGCCTTATCTTCTGGCTTTCTATGAAATCACACACGGAGGGCGCTTTCAGTGGCAAGTCAATTTTTGGATTTACCAGTTTGTTGTCAACTTAGGTACCAAACCTAACCTGACCTTACCTAACCTAACCGCAATTGCTATAAAAAAAGTTGTAGTAGTGAAGTAACTGAAAACGTAGTAGTAGTGAATTAACGGAAAAGGTCCTTTAATTTTTATGATTGTGATAACATTTCTTAATTGATTTAGAAGAACTTAATTTTACGAGTTGACTTTTGTTTCAGGCGGAATATTTTACCCTCAGATTTGCCCAGCTGCCCCTGGACTTCAGAAGAGTATAACGAAGTCGTTGGACTTGCTTTGGATTGGTATCATGATACAATATTCTCAATCGATTTTGGAGGGAAAAGACTTAAGAGATACAAATGTCAACGGCCTAGAGCCCGCCAGATAAGAGTTATGAGTTACTCAATGAACGTCAGCGATATTGGTGAGTCTATTGGGGTAAGAGGGGAGATAGCATTCAAAGACGTGCAAGTGGACCCTTATAACAAGTAAGTTTGCTTTATGTAAAATGAATAGCAAATATATGTAAGGATTTAAGAAATAGCAGTTCATGATTTTATTGATAATTATTTATTAATTACTATAACTCCGATCGTAGAGATATTACCGAATATAATGGGCGAATGAGGGTAATGACTGTTGCCGAATGAGTGTAGTCATCGTTACTAATTAAGGTAGACTGTTCCCAAGAAAGAACTATTTATTAATAGCCCAATTTTTAGGGCTGATAAGGAACCTATAGCTTTACGTGGAATCTGAACCACGTAGTATTGGTATGATTTTCAGCTAACTGACAAGTCTGACACTCAGTTCTAATCCCTACACAACAGCTGATATGTAACTATTACTACACCAAACATGGACACCCCAGACTTGTCTATTAGTGTCCACGTCGATGGCAACCAGTGAGTGGACGCCATGTGAGATCCGAGTATAGAACCTATTGCCTACAATCTCCACATAAATTTATCCTAAGTAGTTGGATTACAACACTACACCACTAGTGCCGATAATACCTAATAACTATCAGGATGATGAATTACGCCATGTTACTGAAATGAATATTAAAAAATAAAAATTTCGTATTAATGGGTTAAAAGATTAGACTATCTAAACTACAGCATAAAATAAGCTTTTATTTGTACTGCTTATATGTCATTTTCAAACATTGAAGTTCAAATTCACGAAGTATTTTATGAGAGTAGTTATTTAAATTAATAAATAAATGAGTAAAATCCAATACCCATTTCAAAACCACTGTAGGCAGGGATGGCGAATATTTTCTACATATCGATATATCGCAAACCAAGTATCGATCTTACGATAATATCGAATTGTAAATGATTTATCTGTTAAAAAATATGCACCGACTCTTTTGTAATGACCAAAAATACACTCATGTTTTGCTTTTAATATTTCAGTGTACATTGTATCTAGTAGCCGGACATTGTACATATATCTAGTAGCCCCATCCTTCCATCAACAGTGTCAAACCGTCCTGGGGGTCTGCTGTCACTTGGCTCTTGTTATGAGGACAGTCTAATACTTTCATCGGATGATTTTCCTTTACTTCCTTCACACCAACTAGGAAATGATCATAGACACGTAACTACATTGCAAAGTGACGAGGAGTGTTGTTTGGAATCGGTGGGTGGGATTCCCGAGATAGTGTAATATGTTTAACTCAAAAATCGGGTCTTGCAAATGATTGTATTTCCCACGATGATTCAAACCTTACTATTTTCCACTGTAACATACAGGGATTGAGCCAATTACAAAAAGTCGATTGTTTTAACCTATTTATAGAATCATCTAAATTTAAACCATCAATAATTTGTCTCTCAGAACATTGGATTAACGAGCAAAATCTTTTTATTTTAAATAAAATAATTGGGTTTAACCTTATAACAACTTTTACCCGTACTGATTCTATCAGAGGGGGTGTGTGCATTCTTACAAGGCCTGATCTAAGGGTTATCCCATTGAAGAATGTGCGTGAGTTTTCGTTGGAGGGTTTTTTTGAGTGCTGTGGTATTGTTGTACAACGCGCTAAGCCCATTGGCATCATTACAATATATCGTCCACCTAAGAACACTAAGATTATTTTAGACAACTTCTACATTAAGTTGCATAAATTATTCAATAAGTCACTTGTTAAGTTTTAAAAATGACTCTATATTCATGACAGGGGATTTCAATATCAACTTATTGAACGACAGCAATGCCAAACACTCGTTTTTGAATATTTTACGCTCTTTCAATCTTAAACCATGTTTTAATGAGCCCACACGTGTAACAAATTTAACAAAAACCTGTCTCGATAATATTTTTTCAAACGTTAATTGTAACCTTGGGAGTGTTATAGAGACTGATTTATCTGACCACTTAGGTCAAATAATTACAGTTAAATTATCATCTTGTTTACCAAGCAGTAATTCTTTAAAATCAGAAAAATTTTTCAAACGTTCATTTACGAAGGAGGCTATTAGTAGTTTTAACAAGAATGTAGCTAATATATGTTGGCCTCATTTGTCCAAAGCTAAAAATCAAAATAATTATAATGTTAATTCTAATTATAAAGAATTTATAAATCTATTTAAATTACAATTTATGGAGGCTTTTCCCCTGAAGGCTGTTAAAAAATGTACACTTGATAAGTTTAGCAAAAGCTGGATGACAAATGGGCTGAGAATATCGAGTGAAAGAAAACGAGAACTACACCAATTAATTATCAAAAACTTCTAAAAATCCACATTTTCTTAATTATTTTAAAAGGTATAAAATGATTTTTAATAGGTGTGTGGCAATGGCAAAACTAAAATGGAACAGTTCCTATATATCTCAGGCTAGCAATAAAGTTAAAGCTGTTTGGAATGTAGTAGGGAGAGAGTCAAGAAAAATAAAACGCTTACCATGTGTTCAGAAAATTAAACACAACAATCACGAAATTACTGACTTAACAGAAATGGCAAGGTTGTTTAACCTGCATTTCAGTTCAGTAACTCACAAGTTAAAGGTCAATGCTAATTTCCATAACTCAATTGGTATGGTCCCGGATATCCTCACACCCCAGGAAAAATTAACATCATTTGGAATAGTAAATGAAAGAGAAATCTTTCGTATTCTAAAGAATATGAAACCTAACCTGTCATCAGGATGGGATGAAGTACCGCCACTACTAATCAGGTCTTGCGCGGAAACTCTGACGAAACCACTTACATTTCTAGTCAATCAGTCACTCCAGGAGGGCGTCTTTCCAGAACTATTAAAAATTTCAATCATTAAACCAATACAAAAGAACCAAAACATTTCCGAGTTAGATCACTTCCGACCTATTTCTCTACTTTCAACTTTTTCTAAGGTTTTTGAGCAAGTTGTTTTTGACAGACTTTACAACTTTCTTGAAAAAAAACAACATCTTTCACCACCATCAATTTGGGTTCTTAAAAGGTAAAACAACAACTGATGCTATCTTCGAGCTTTTATCGGCAGTGTCGGACGCCGTGGACGGGTCGCGGTGCACTGTTGGTGTTCTTTGCGACCTGTCCAAGGCGTTTGATTCCGTTAATCACGACGTCCTGATTGGAAGGTTATGGTGCTATGGTATCCGGGACGTTGCACTAAATTGGTTTGCCTCCTATTTAATAAATCGTGAACAGTGTGTTGCGATTGATTCTGTCAAAAGTGGGTTTTGTAGGGTGCAAGAAGGGGTGCCTTAGGGTTCAATTTTGGGGCTGCTACTCTTCCTAATTTTTGTGCATGATCTCCCCAAAATTACATCTAGCGGGAAAACATTTCTATATGCTGACGACACCTCAATGGTTGTTTCAGATAAAAATGGGAGTATTCTTTCAAAACACCTGTCTGAGGAATTAAATCTCTTAAACAAATGGTTTTCTGCAAATGGCCTCCATTTAAATTCTAATAAAACACAGTTTATAAATTTCTACATCAATAATAGATCCTGCCCCCAAATTAAGACAACACTTTATCTGCCTCAATGCAACATAGTTCCATCAGCTAAATTCTTAGGCATTGAAATTGACTCTTGTCTTACATTCCGTCAGCATATTAACAAATTACTCTCCAGACTAAGCAAGGCCCATTATGCTATCTTAACACTTTCACGTGTTGTTGACCTATTTACCCTAAAACAAGTCTACTTTGCTTACGTTCATTCCATTGTTTCATATGGGATATTTTTTTGGGGAGGTTCCTCTGATTCAGTGAGAGTCTTCAGAATGCAGAAAAAAAATAATTAGGTTAATAACTAAATCTCCTTTTAATCACCCTTACAGAGAACTGTTCAAGAACCTTAAAATATTTCCTCTACCCTCAATATATATCTATCAGAGTACGTAAAAACTCACTATATTCTATTTTTTAAAAAGAACCACATTCACTCCTATTCAACATGACTATCCTCTATTTTGCAATATCCAATCCACCGCACAGCTTTCTTTGAAAAATCTCCCTACTATTCGTGCATTAAGTTATATAATTGTCTTCCTCAAGAATTGCAAAATATTCATGAATTGGCACCCTTTCGCAAGCGCCTGTACGAATATATAAGCACACACTTTTTTTATGATGTTGAAGAGTACGTGACAGCTAACTTGTGATCTATACATTAATTACGACTAATTATTGACATATGTCCTAAATTACTATTTTTGCTCATAGCTATTGACGTTTTGCTAATTTTGTAACATATAAGGTATATTATTTGTGTTGAAAATTCTTTGTGTAATTATGCTGTATCTATTTGTACTATTGTAATGTACTATTGACAAGTCATCTACCTGTCACAGTTGTTCTGTTTTAAGGTGTTTGTGACAAATGTATAAATAAATAAATAAATATTTAGAAAAGCTTACTGTACGTAAAAATTCAATACAATTATTTACATGAAACAAGTTTTTGTCTGTGGGGTTGAATTAAAATATTAAAAATACGTAAATATTTAATTATTATGTTGATTATAAAAGAATAATGGTTTATAAGGCGACTGGCTATGCATCTTAGAGTCAGCGTTGCCAACTCACACACAGCTTCATTTACCCATTCCACCCACTGGTCTACAAAAAACTGTATTTTAGTGCGTTAACCTCAAGTAAAAAAAATAAATAAAGTTACTTTATTATATCAATGCATGTTTTGTACGTATAAGAAGCAATTTAAATGTGTTTATTTCGAATCGTGATCATTTTGAGTAGAGAGAACAACGTCAATATTTAGTGATAAGATATATCGGTCCAAAATATCGACATGGCCAATATTATCGAAAGAAAATATTGATTCTAATATATCGATATATCGATATTAATACACCGATATATCGAAACATATTTTTTCCGATATATCCATGTTTCGTTGCCATCGCTAAGATACATAATATCATTTAGGCTAGTGAACTGGTCTATTCCATAGTATAATGGTAAAAGTAGTTTAAACTATCAAAAGTTGACAAACTTATCATTCAAATAAAAATGTTCTGGATAAGAAAAATAGCATTTAGTGCATGTATACTGATATTAGTAAGGTCCAAAATTAAATAAAAGGGCCAATTAGGACTAGAAAATATTTTTACTTCTTAAATATTTTGTTCCCTAACTGTCAATGTTTTGATATTTCAGGTCACTGTTTATTCAGATCTCCACTGGAGTCACTTCCACTAAAGACTTCTCTAATTTGTCTTTTATCGTCCGTTCAAGTCTTGGTATAACAGAACCCCAAATCACCCCAAATGAGACATTCTCAAAGGAAATGAAATTCTATGTTAACGTTAATGATCTAAGAATATACGTTTGGGACAGAGACCACTTGAAGACTTATAATTATGATGGTACACAACTAAAGTCTTTATATTTTCCTTCTAAAAACACCAAAAGATTTTTAGTGTTTCAAAACATTGTGCACTATAATATTTATTTTAAACATGACAGTGTTAATCATATTGTACAAGTAAATTTAACAGAACAACCCATCCACAGATTTGATGAAGTTCAGTCAATAACGAACACTGTACAACTTTTTGGTGTAAGTATGATATATATTTTTCATTTCGTTTATTAATTTTGTTTTGCTTATGGGTTTGTAACGAAAGGCAATGCTTTTCATATACTATACTTACTAACTAACTAACTCATTAAAACGCAAATGACGTATTAAATACAACACTGATAATCTGTTTCATGAATGTTATGATATTCATCTGCATTTTTGTACTCTTTTTATTTTTATTTTTGTTATTTCATACGTGTTTGTGTTTTTTTAGACTGAAAAAACAATCATGTTACTAGACGCTCGATCAAAAAGACGGATGGTTAATGGTACCTACCAATGTGACCGTACAGACTGTAAAGATGTTTGTGAAGTTCTGCCGTCCGGAGATACCTGTGTTTGTAGAATGAATAGAGCTAAGACCAGAGATGGACTTACGTGCTATGGTAAGAAACTATGGTTTGGAATTATTATTGTGTGACAACAAATATCATATTAAACTTATAGACTTATCTTTTGAGTTCTTACAGTCTCTTAAGTTACCTAGGAAGATCGACTGGAAATACCTGTGCCTGTATGGTAGGGTGGGTGGGTCAGTACACCGTAAGGATACAATATTTATCTGGATAGTCTGCATTCTGCCCGAGAGCTTAAGTAGTTAATGAGACGTAGAGGTGGGTCAAAGTAACTGGAACTGTCTCGTTGGTACTGTTTCACGCTCGTAACCGCGACAGTTCCGCTACAACATTTGGAACTCCCAGTTCCAACTTCACAGAGCCAGTGATACAGTACCGGCAACGTCAACAGTACCCATTCTCACGGACTATGCAGTTCTTAGAAATGAAATAAGTCTTGAACTGTACTTGTGTAGACTCTTTAAATAATTTAATATCCAAAATCAAACAGTTGCGTGCGTGCTATCACTAATCGTAGTATTCGGCCTTTATAGTATTATTGTTATCTTATATTAGTACTAATTTATTATACCCATCACTAAGTACTCTGGCTAAACAATACCTATGTTTCATTGCCACGTCTATTCCATTGTGAACGTATTTTTTTCGAATACAGGTTTAATTATAAATGAAAGATGAACTCAGTTGAAAAATACAAAAGCTAGGGAACTCGTCTATTTAAAGATAAACTATAATTATGTCAAAAAGTGGGCTATATTTAATATTTTGTTCATATATAGGCCTAAAAATGTTAGCTGCATATTTTGTAAAATAAATCATACTATACTTTTTTATTTTTTTTTTTTTAAATCTTATTATTTCTGAGATTACCTCTTTTTGAATATGCATTATCGTAAGCATTTAATCGATATATCCATAAAAATGAACGTTATAGATGAATTATGTTTATACAACATTTATGTTGTATCATTGATTATATAAACATACAATAGATAAATCATCTAATAGGAATATTTGTGCCAGTAATTTTGTTAGTTAATGAGGCCCGCAACCTCAGCTGATTTAACCTGCATTAGATTTACATGGGACTACACTAGCGCTCCACAATGGACCACAAAAACAGCTGATATTTTGAGACTCAAAATTTAACATTGGATGGGAAATCTATTTGTGTATAAAATCAATGGTTGTATTAAAATAAAACATATGTTTAACAGAGTAAATGTTTATCTTATAAGTACCAAACTGGAACTGAAATTATGATTAAAAATCCACACCCTTTATGGTACTGTAGAACCAGGCACGGATCCAGAGCAGTGAATGGGGGGGGGCGAACCTGCCGGGGGGTCTGGGGGGTATGGAATACCCCCCAGTAAGGCGGGGGGTCCGGAAGTATTGTCCGGAAAATTTTTGCTATTTTAACGTCCTAGAAGTATTGTTTTTAGCAGTTTTGGGAATGTTTTTAGGGTTTAAATATAGAAGAATACCCAAGTTCTGTAATCGAAAATAAGTTTGGCATAAATTAAAACAACTTCGAAATAGCATTTAAGTATATACATTTATTATCACAACTATTAAATAATAAAATGGATTCCATTGGAATGTTGTATTGTTAAAATTTTATGGACACAGTTCAATGAGCAACAACTTAAACATAGTTTGGACATGCTAGGTTATTGTAATATGTATATGTAGGTTGTTGTTGCTGGCCGCCCCACGCGGCAGCTACCAGGCGACTGAAGCGAGGCACAGGCCCCCGCACATGCTCCGGCTTCTTGGAACATGGTCGGAGACCCGTACCGCGCGACAGCGCCAAGGCGGCTGTGCGGGGAAAAATGTTAAATGTGTAGAGTTACATTTAACACATTCATTACACAACCATTAATATAATAACTCAACTATCAAATCAATGTCGTCTGTCAATCAGTGTCTCGGCGTCTCGCCACTACGTCGGCGCTAGACACGCAGTGTTGCCACTGTTGCCGGCGAAAATATATAGGCCTACCAATTACCAACCGACGACTCGGAAATTCTCCTTTCTACAAACTCAGACTACACATCCGAATATTATATATACTGTAATATTATTAAGACGGTAACAATTAATTACTAATGTTATTTTCATGACAGTAAATCAAATATTTTATTAACATTTTATTCTAAGCGTGTAGGTACATTTTTGGCTTTTTTCCGTTTGGGGGGGGGCGATCACCCCCATCGCCCCCCCCCTTAAATCCGTGCCTGTGTAGAACTGACACCATCAAAGCTAAAAGTACCACAGAGAGTGTCTCATGAGTCGTGGAACTGTTTGGAACTGGAACTGTCTCGCGGTACTGTCTCACGGCCGGCATCGTCGCAGTTGCAGCTGGTTTCCGCATTGGTACTGTTTGGCACACCTCTAATGAGACGAAATGTTATAATCTATACATTATATAGACTAATTCTATATTAGGTGATTAAATGATAGCAATTACGTTAAAGATATTATCACAAGTGTTTATGGTACTGTTTGTTAAAGTAAATCTAAGGTACTTCAAGTACTTAATGCAGGCTAAGTTATCAGAATGTTAGGAGGGAACTTTTATATATTAAAGCCTTATTCATTACAACAGAATGTTTTTATTTTATCTAACAAGCAACAATTTCATCAATATAAGTGAGTGTCTTGATATATTGTTCAGACACAGTTGTTCATATAACAGTTGTTCATATAAGTGAGTGTCTAGCAAGCCAGTAAAAAGGAAGTAACTTTAACTATGTAAACCGTAAAGGCAAAAATGATAAAGGTAAAAATGATTACCTAATAGTGTTTGTGGTGTGACCAATATTAATTGAAAATACGAGTAAAATGGGGTCATAATCCATTATGGCTCATTATCAAAGGTTAAATCCTATTCTCACAATTACTTCTAGAGACGTGGATGATTATCAAAGCAAATGGTTATCTGACAGGCAAAAATAAATCCAATGAACTGCTAAAAGAATCTTTCTTGGATAAGGTTTAAAAATAGTAATCAACATCAGAAAATCAGAAGATTCTTTGGATGAGGTAAAAAACTACTTTATATTAAGGAGGCAGTTATCTAGAGGGTAAAAGTAAGGAATAAAATATATAAATTATGAATATAAAAGTGCAGTATTCCACAAAATATATTTTATCATGGGACTTTTAAAATCATCCTAAATCCTTCAAATGTGTGGGCTGAATGTAAAAGTCAGAACTGAAATATTTGGTGGCCATGGAGAAAATGCTTTACAATGGTTAACAATATTTTCTGCTGAATTCCAAGTTCAACCTACTAAAATGACAAATGACCTCTGGGATTTGATTTGTGATGTAATTATTATTTATGTGTTGTCAGAGCGAAAGGATTTTTTTAGAACCAACTGCATTGGTGGAGATTCTAATAACTGGTTTAGAATATATCAAGTTGTCGACCATACTTAAAATGGCCATTACATTTTAGACATATCAATGGATATATCAAGAAAATAGTCCACATTTGTTGTTAGTTAATCGCCTGAAATTGAAGAAGGCACGACTTATTGAACCAATGATGGCTAGTTCAGATCACCTAGGTATCTAAGATGTAGGCACATTACATGACTAGTAGCCTGGACTTGAGGGCTCCAACATTATCACAAGATAACGGTGTCAAGCAACATCGAGAGTGGCTGTTCCTTGGATGAGTAACTGGTGAGGGATCCTTCCTCCCAGCCTGCCTGTCCGGTCACTGATGGTGGTTCGGATGTCACATTTAAGCTGTTAATCCCTAGTTTACGTGTTAGAGACACCCTTAACCCTTACCTTACATGCTTAAGACATCAACACTGAAAAGACACGTTTTAACAAATGTTGTCTCAGCACAGCTTTCCAGTTGTTCTATGTCCTGAAAGCCTAATGACAGATAAATATATTAAGTGTATAAATTGCCAATAATCATAGTTTATAGTGACATATAGCACTACAATTGACATATCCGATTAAAATTAGTAAAAATACAATGTTCAATAATCTAAGTCTTGGGGAGGATTATAGTTAAAGAATAGAATAAACATTTTCCAGTCACGTGATAAATAAACCAATTAATGAACAAATGTGTTACCATTTACTTTTGGATTTTAAAATATTATATATTTCAGATTGCGGCCAGTCCAATTTGACCTCAATGATTGACCAGCAGCTGATTCAGGGGGGAGAGGACGCATCTCGCGCAGACTTTCCCTGGCACAGTACCCTCTACGAACTGAAAGATGGTGAATGGGAACAAACTTGTGGAGGAACTCTGATAAGTCCTAGATTTGTACTTACAGGTAAGTGCCAAGGTGTATTTACGGTGTATTTTTAAGTGGTAAATTATAATAGTTCAATTATTAAAATGTGTCTTATATTGTTGGTTTATTTCTTTTTCATTTACAGTTTTTTCAGAATCAGATTCAGTGAATACGTATTAACTACTGTACCTATAAACCAAATTAGAGTTTACCTTTTTTTACATCAAAATAATGATGATAAGTGAAAAGGACCATCTCAAAACGAAAAATACATAGGTAATAGTAGTAGGGTTTTGCCGTTCCTGGCCCAGTATTATCTAGGGTGGATAATCCACCGTAAATTTTAGATTGATAATTTCATAATTTGGTTAGATTGATAATTTCACAGTTTGCTTGGATTGATAATTTTTCATGGTTGAAAATTTTGTGTTTGCCGTTCCTGGCGCAGTGCTAGGCGTGAATTTTGATGGGGAAAAAATATGAGTGTTGAATGTTCTAGTTTTACGCGTGGGGTTGAGTTTTGTCTACCGTAATTTCTGTAGGTGTAGATAAACAATGTTATTTACAAATGGGTTCAAGATCAGGTGATTGTCTTGATCCACGATTGTAACAGTGATTTGCTGTATTTTTCGCAGGGCACTATCTAACGGAGCATAATATCTCTGGAGCGGCGTTTCTGATATTTTGTAGCCCCGCGGTACGGCTGGGAAAAATGTGTATAGCAGTCGATGTTCTTTGTGCTTGTGCAAGTGTTCGTCGTGATTGAAGTAACTGTTTTCAACCAAATTGCAATGTATCTCGACTGTATCCACAGCTCTGAGATTCGGTGGTTTCATGGCTTTTATGATATGGTCGGCCATGTAGTAAAAACGTTCGTTACTGTAGTCTTCTTTTTCCTCAGACTGCATTTCGAACCCCAGCAGGTTTCGTATTGTGGAGTCGAAACTGAACTTGAGCGGTGAGACTATTGATACCCTGTCATCCATTTTCGCTATGCTGAACCTTGCAGAATCAACCACGTTCAGTGTTTTGAGGAACTCACTGCACTTGACCTGTAGGGTGTCTAGCGTCCAGTGGCCTTTCTGAAAGAGAAGCGCTCTCGGACCAATGCTCTGTTGTTCGGCGTTAGGACCTACCCAAAAGTACATCGTTCCCTCTGTCGGATGATTAGCGATATTGTTTTCCGAATAAAACCCGTACAGAGCCAGTTCGTAGTCATCTTCATCGCGCAAATATATTGGGTGCTCCAAGTGAAGTGTGATCACCGAACCCGCTCCAACCAGTTTGAACAGCATTATGATTTTTAAAACTCTTTGTCTCCCATACACACACACACACACACATAGGTGTCTCTTAAAAGTTACTCTTGATCGATGCGAAAAAAATTGTTTTTTTTTTTTTTTTTTTTTTTTTTTTAATAGCCGTGTTTACCACATGTTATTCAGGTGTGGAGGCCCTCACGCCATTCTCGAGAGCTTCAAGTTTCTTCTCGATCTTTTTGAGCCTTTCGTTTTTCCCTTCAACTTTCGGACGGCATCGAATAGTTCATTGAGCTCTAGTCGAAGTTTGGTTTCGACTTTATCGAAAGCTTGCAACGATTCATGGGAAAACTCTCTTTTCATCTCATTGATTTTAGAATCGACGTATTGTGCACTATTACCACCAGCAACAAAAGTGATGTTCGTATCACCAAATTTGTTGATGTGAAAAGTACTGCCACGATAACTCTCCATAGTTATAGTCTCTTACCACCAAGACTTCCAAGTATATTTGTTATCTCGTAGACACCGCACGATATCATTCCAATCTTCACTTTTGTCGTTACGTCGTAACACCTCAATACATAGGTGGCCGCATATCGGAGGATCATCAAAATCTTGGACGCTGTCGATGTTGTATTTGAGATTGTCTGCACCCAAATAACGTACCAACTCTAGTGGTGTTCTTGCATCACCGAACGAGTCGAAGTATAATTTATGTTCTCTCCGTTTTACGTAACACGTCCAATGGGTGCCATTAGATGATATATCTCCAAGATTGATGACCCCACATTCGATTGGGTTAGGTATTGACGGTAGCATTTGACGCATAAACACACCTCGAAAATTTTCTATCTTTAGCGTTTTGATGAAATTTTCAATTTCAGCGAGCGAAAGGGGTGTGATCTTTTTTTATAACCAAGCAGTTCGTCTAACTTGGAGTTGATGCGCCGTTTAAGACCTGAACCTTTAGGACCGATAATACTGTCAAGTTCACTGTCAATTAGATGTTTCAACCACGGTACGAGCTTATTCTTGAGTAGTGGTGCTATTGTGTGCCTCACAACTGGTGAAATGAAACGTTTACCACCAGGTACGTCTGTTTCAACAAAATCTAACATCTCTTTCAAGAGACCTCCTTTTTTGTTCATCGAAAGCTGTCCGTATGAAAGCTCCATCCGTAATCCTTTATTATCTTTTTTCGCTTTGACTATACGTTGGTGCTGTCTTGGTGTGAGCAAGATATCATCGCCACCACACATAGTCACTTGGTCTTTCGATAGACCAACACTCGCACTCTGCCACCTTCGGTAAGCGGTGCGGAGCTTACGTTTCTGTCCATCCGACAGCCTGATTTTATGATGATGTAACGCAGCTATAATCATACACTTATAAATAAGACATGGATATTTACTGTCCAAAGTGCAAAATAAAAACGAGCTCAATAAACGTTGAGACTTTGAAAACGGTAAACGAAAAGTGGCGACACAAAGCACAATGCGTAGTTTGTGGAAAAGAAAAGAGTACATTTATTAAAGCTCCGGATTTTGCTAACCAAATGAAACCTTCCTTGATCGAAGCGAAAGAATTACATCGATCGGTGATAAAGAAATTTCCGAAACGAAGAATCATAACGCTTGGAATCGATGATTTGTGGGCTGCCGATTTGGTCATCATGGATAGGTATAGAGGTGAAAACAACGGTTACAAGTACATTCTAAATGTCATAGACACGTTCTCAAAATATGCTTGGTCAGAACCATTAGTAAGAAAAAGTGGATCTGATGTAGCCGAGGCATTTAGAGTTATATTAGAAAAAGCTGGGCAATGCGGGCACGAGTCACCCAATCTACTTCATACAGACAAAGGGCGTGAATTCGTAAACAGTGACTTCAGGCGTTTGTTGAAGGAACATGAGATCAAGATGTATCATACTGAGAATGAGGAAAAGAGTGCGATAGTAGAAAGATTCAACCGTACTCTAAATGAGAAAATGAAAGTACAATTTGAAGTGCGTAAGTCATTTCGTTGGATTGACATTCTCCAGTCTTTACTGAAAGACTACAACAGCAGTTTTCATAGAACGATTGGTATGATGCCAGTTGAGGTTAATGCGGAATGTGAACCTGAGCTTAGACGCAGATATGCAAGCAGGGATGAAACAACATCAGCAGTCCGAAAACCTACACTCAAGATTGGTGATAGAGTTAGGATTACGAAAAATAAGGGTCACTATGCAAACAAGTACGGGCGCAACTGGACTCGAGAAGTATTTACCGTTTATCAAGTTAATAATACAAATCCAGTCACATATAATATCAAAGATTCTGAAGGAGAACATATTATCGGATCGTTTTATCAAAAAGAGCTCCAAAAGTCAGTATTTTAAAAATGAACAAAAAAAATAAAGTTTTTTTTTTTTTTTTTATTTACCTAGCGAAATGTGATTGTATTTCGAGTAATGTCATACGTGAAGTTTGTTTCTGCGACAACAACAACGTAAGCTGTGGTACCACTGTTCGCTGCTGGAGGTGCGACTGGATTTATAAAGTCTAACTCAACTTGTATATCGCTTCTAGATCTGTCTGTCGACTGTGGATGTAGATGAGTATCTACGACCATTATTGGAAAGGTGCTTTGGAAATTCTCAGGAGTTAACATAACATCAGAATCCCCAAAGTTCACCATTCGAAAACGTACATACTGATCGTAAAGAAGTCGCCACTTTGAATCTGACATATTCAAGTTTTGCAATTCTTGTGGGTAGCGATCACCGTTTATTTTGACGGTTACGTTCTTTATGGTACAACTGTCGAAAACTGATGGATTTGCCTTTTGATCGTTCGAGCGATTAGTTTGCAACCCAATTATGATGAAACGTGGATCGTTCACACTCCGATAAACGTTGGTGATGTCAAAGTTGAATGAAGATCCAAACACGCCTTTCTTCTCGATACACTGCCATTGGTAGTATCTGAACGATAGTCTGTCTTTGTCGCTCAATTCTTTCAATCCCGCAATAAGTTGTATACGACTGGTAGATGAGTATTCTACCAACGGTACGCGTAGAACAAACGATGTAATTTTTACCTTTCCATCTTCAGGTTCAACATCGGTTGCTTCTGAACCTTTCCAATGATACAGAGCGTCGTTGTCTTCGGAACGCGTGAATGTGATTTCAAATCCACCTTTATACATCGGATACTGAAGGTGGTCGAAAAAGCCGAGACCAAGATGACCGAGCGTACCTAGTGCTTCAAATTTGCCCCCTCCACTGTACTGGGATACGAAACCGCAGTTTGAAAGTGTGGCCGTATTTGTGTACATCAACATACCCTTGATGTAGCCTGTTACACCCGGATTGTCTACGCTATCAATGATTGTGTTGTGTTTCCTTAGCTCAATTCGTGAGAACAGGAAAGCTGGGTAGTTGTTAACAAGTTTTATAGTAGAATTCTTTGGGTATGCCGACCCGTCTGATTTTTTCACGACTTCACCTTGAATGTGAAACATTATGCGAGAATCGTAAAACGCATCACCATGGTCCAATCTTAACACAGTGTAGTTGTTCGGTGTGTTGAAATTGAGATCAGACACTGCGTTAACAGTCCTGTACTCACTCCTCACAACACCGCCCATAAACTTGGTATAGATCACTTCCATTGTGAAATATATCACCACATAGTATTCACCACTTATAGTATTCACATAGGGTACATAGAACCGGACGTACCCAAACCCATACCGAGTTTAAGTTTTAACCACATTCCACCGGTTGAAGCAAGAGCAACTGCACGTTCATTCAAATCAGCATCAGGTGCCATGACTCTACGCCACGCCTTCTTCTGCAACTCACGATCGGCCACCCATCTGTCTTCTGTATTTTCGTGTTTGCTGTACCAAATGTCATGTTCTTTGCACGCCTCGTCAAGTGGGTTGATTCCTTTATCTCCTCTAGCCAATCGTTCGTCTAGTTTTGTACCGGGTCCACAAAAATTGTACGTATCAAATTTCAAATTGCGTGGAGCATGAAGCTCGAACGGTAGATTGTTGATGATATCGTTCAAAAGCCCAGACCCTTCGATCACACTCTCCGGTAATGCTGAAAGACAACGTACTAGATATTTTGTTCCTCGTGGAGTCTGCACTAACTCTTCCATTCTGTCGTATATGAATTTGACGAGAGATAGTTTCTCGTTATGAAAATTGTTGTTGCCGGCCATTTCTTGAGCGTAAATGTAATTCAATCGTTTTACCAGTTCATTGAGATTGTTGATGTATTTGTATTCTACCGGCCTACTGCTGTAGACTGCTAACCCAGACCCAGTCATTTCATCATTATTGTCAGTCTTTATATTTTCTTCCCAAATTCGTTTGATCATGCGTTTCCATTTACGACCCTGACTCGCTTTCAGTCGATTTGAAAGAGGATCGTTTTTCTGAAATATGGAATTTGTTCTGAGCAATATATCTTTGTATGCATTCCAATCGTCAGACGTATAGTTGTCATCACTAATGTAATCGTTCTTCGTCAAAAGACGCCAAAGACCAGCCGTGCCTTTGTAAGTTTTTTGATCTTTTATTAGTACGATATCGTCGTAATTAAACGTGATCGGCTCGGATCCAATTTTAGCTTGATTAGCATTGTCATCATACCAAATACCGAACTGAGCATCTCGTGCTTTAGGTAAATAACTTGATGCAGTCAATCCCAGTGTAATTTTCTTTGTATCCATCAGTTGTTTAAACGATTGATTCAATTCTTGTGAAGGAGTATCTATGTCAGAACGCTCAGTCAACGGGCTTCGTCCTTCTGGTGTACCAGATCTCGTTAATGGTATTCGCATGAGTTGTCGCATACGTAGTCTTTTACGATCTTCCATTTCTTTAGCCTCGTTGACTGCATCTTTCTCTTTTTGTTTTATGATTGCATTCGTTATGGGCTCATACTTTTTCTGCCTTTCGCGCATCTCCTGCATTTCTTGCACGTATACACTGGAAAATTCATTCTTCAAATTATCGTTCAGTTCCTCCAACTGTTTGGATTTTACCACCGTTAGAGGCTCAGACTCCTTAGGAAGCGGAGTCAAAATGTTGGTTGGTTTTTCTGAAGGGTGGTGCTCTATTGATGGTCGAGAGCCAGATGACCGCTCCTCTTTCTCAGCGGCTCTGAATTTGCGTATAAGTTCTTGCTGTAGCTCTTCAAGACGTTTTGCTTCCAATACATTAGCCATAGTGCTATACTTATTTAAATATGGTCTGTTAGATTTTTATCTTGCAACTGGCTTGGGTATAAGTTTTTCATTTAACATACATTTGTACTTTCCCGAGTGTACTTTTTTGTTCATGTCAATAGATAGAAAGCCGTGTGGTTGACTCCAACATTTCTTGCACATAGATTCAAATTGGATGTACGACATATCTGATCCGACAAAGTCTTCAAATATTCGCTTGCTGTAGTGCTTATTCTGATTGAACACGCAAAGTAGATTGACATTGTTACGGATTACTTGCATATCCACACGCCCATAGCTCTGGCTGAGATACACACAGGATATGAGTTTATGTCGACCTCGAATAAAGTATTCTTTTATTGGGGTTTGTTTTTCAAGAAGACAGTCGTCGAAAACCACCAACGAATTTGGTTCACATTCATCAACTGAGATTAGGTCTTCGCAGCTTGTATAAAAAAACGCTATCTGTTTCCCTAACTTCACCCCAACTTGGGTGTACATGTCACGAAGGTTAGAGTACGCAGTCTGATCGATTGATCTACTGAACACGTACAAGTTCTTAAATGTCAACCCTTGGCCGTCGTAAATAAAGTTCAGCAAAAGATTCGTTTTCCCACTACCGGACGGGCCAACAATTAAACAGCGTATGGTCTCGGTATCAGGTCGTTGTCGAAGTAGTCATTAACATACACTTTGATATCCATTCCAGATGGGTACTTAAAAGTGTGGTATTTTATAATGTCCCCAGGGTAGTGATTTGATCCCATCTTCTAATATGTAGCGTTTGTCATCTTTACTACTCAGTGATGATTTGAATAGCTCAACACTGAATAGTTCATGTCTAGAACTACGTATCATGTTCATAGATGTGTATTTAGTTTTCCCTTTGAACAGACACTCTTTGTAGTCTGTAAATGATATCTCATTTTCCACAACAGACTTTTTAACCCCTTTAGATCGTTTGGAGTTTTTCAGTTTATCTAGTTTATTTTTTTCGTCATTCTTTTCTCCGTCTTCTAATTGATACGCGTACATTTTGGATCTAAGCCCGACGAATTCACGCATGATAGATCCCTTTAGTTCGTCTTTCATTTTGCCCAATATTTTTTTGTTAACTTGGGGCATACCGTACGGATTGTTTTCTGTATAATCACTAGTGTCAAACTATTTAATCATACTTTGCATGTCCTGATAAAAATCACTTGTTTCTATCTTGTTCGTAAGAGAATCTGTGTCTGTATATTGCAATGATATTATATCGGCGTAACGTTTTTTCATTAGATTATAATGGAATTTGTACATCATCAACTTTGATACGTCGAGAACACACGCACCTACATATATGGGTTTGTTAAATTTCGTTTTTACTTTAGCCATATGAACCGCAGCTAAGTTTTCACAGAAAATCGTCCGGCTCGCGAAATTAGGTTTGGAAATCAATTTCTCAAGCTGATCACATTTTGAAACGAGACGAATGTCTACACGGTTCCGAATATTTTCCATAGTCTTTCCGAATACTGCATTATTCATCAGTTTATAGAAATCCTTATCAAAGTCGTTTTGGGCTTTTATGCGATACTTCGTGTTTAAGTTGATATATTCTTCGAGAAATTTTGACTGTACGAAACTTATTATTCTGTGGATCTTCGTGACCTGCATACCCAATGATAAATAGAGTTTTAAATTACGATAGTGTAAAACATATCTTTCTTTGTTGTATAGAGTGGTTAGTAATTTTGCTTCTTTAGACCCTGGTGGACACATTCGCTCAGGAGCTAGGGGGAGATCAGAATGTTGATCGTGTAGGTTTTCAGGGTACACCAAGTCAACTTCAAGTATATAACCGATTGTATCATCATCGTTAATTTTTGTAACATCGAAATACTTTATATCTGCACCAATGTCAGCTCCATCTTTCACCCAGCGAAAGTCTTTTATCGGCATCGGCTGACTCATCGCATGACCGTAAAGATTGTTCATATCTAGATAGGTTAGATATGTACATGGAAGGGTTGAGTCATAATCTTTCATATAGGGGTTGTTAGCTTTAGCGTGACGGTTCGAGCATTGAGATATTCCACCTCGAACCATTTTTTCCCACATCAGTAGCATATTAACATCAGACAATAGGTCAAGTTTTACATTTGTAGTTTTCAGCATCGCACTCCAAGCTAGACCTGGTGCTGTGAAATACTATGCCGGATCTAATTTGTATATTCCCATGCACACATCTCTAAAATTTTCCATGACATCAGCCAGTAGCAGTACATCTGTAGTGTTGTATAACAGTGTGTATTCCTTTAGGTCTTTAACTCGTAGATCATGCCAGACCATACAAGCGTGTTTGTAATCTTGCTCTGTGATATTGGTCTTATTTAATTTATTATAAAATGCTGATTTTGGTGGTAGTGATGTCTCATTGTACTTGTCCAACGAATCCATATAATCGTATGGATAGACACCCTTCTTCAGTAGCAGATCTACAGATTCATTCTCATAGTGTTTGATAGTATGCATTAGTTTACTTTTAGGGAGGTTGCTTACGAGAGTGTTCAAACTGAGACTCATAAATTTGAAAGAATCAAGGAATCGTAGTTTAATACCATTTTCCACCTTCACAGTAAACGAAATGTACCGCTCTTCGTTGTTTGGTATTATATCGATAGTGTTACCACGCTCTCCGAATTGCTTAATGAATAGGTGTGTATCATAACCAGCCAAGTTGTGAATGAAGACGGGTATGAAATTAGGCACTCTATAATTCAAATTACATTTGTTATGGGCAACACCTCTGAATTTACCGGTTATATGATCATGATCCATCACGTGGTCATCTTCTAATACTCTTCTACATATATGACATCTGTTAGTGATTTCAACCTCTCTCAATTCAAGATCAGTCAGTGGTAACATTGGAACCGCATTCTCACTGTTGTAGCGTTTAAAGATTTCCTCAGATTCACATATTAATGTATCTACAAATTTGGAAGCTGTATCCTCGCCGAAATAACTAACTGGTGGTTTATAAATACCTCTGTCGTGTGTTCCATACAAACAGAAACTTATTGGTCGATGTTTTTGATATCGCAGGGTATAGGGTTCTGTGATTCCTTCGGTCGGATCCTTCTCCTTTTGTGCTTCTTTTATTGGAATCAAACAACATTTGAAATCAGCGTAGAATACAAACGGGACTCTCATCGAGCAGTTGTATTGTCCGAATTCGATGAAAGCACCTTCATCTGGCAACTCAACTCTCAAAGCTTTGTGGTTCCCACAGTCCAATTTATGTTTATCTAACAAATCATTTCTTCCGAAATGCTGAAGACACCGTCTGCACAGCCAGATTCTATGTCCATTTTTTGTCACTTGTGAATTCACTAATTTTTCCAGATTCTTTATGTAACAGTAATGAGCTTGCTTTTCATTCTTCATATACAACAAATCTACGTGTTGTACTTTTTCTTCATTTGTAACTAGGAGAGGATAGATTATAAACTTTTCGTCATAAGCATATATGTTAATTGAAATACCGGAACGTTCCTCAAATGTCGAAACTTTGGAAGTCTGTACCGGGAAATCAATACTTTTAAGATATTCGTCAAATTCATGTTCATGTGCTTTATACTTGCTCACCCGTTGAGAATGTTTCTTTGCTGGGTAAAGTGCGGCTAAAATGCTCCACAAGAAACACGTTTGATCATTATTTTCCACATTGATAACAGCTTTCCGGTTTTCAATAGCTGGAGGTAGTGGTATGTAGCTAGCTCCCTTCAGGGGGATATATTTGTCCAATCTAATTTCCATGCCTTCGATATTTTTGAGCATCCATTGCGATCCGTTCTCCTGAAATTCCTCCATCTGGGTCATGATTTTTTTCTTTGTGCTATCGTAATATTCTCATATATCTGAAGTGGGCAGTAGTACTGTATTTTTCGTTTTGAAATTCATGGTTCGCTCAATAACCTTGCCATCTGCTGGCCGTTTGTAAACAGCGAAAAACCAAACGTTAGCTTTTAGGTTATTTTTCAATATTTCATTTTCAATCAGCTCAATGACTAGGGGTTTATACGCATTAAAGAAACGGAACACATCTTTGAATGCTAGTTGATTAGCAATAGTGTAGGTTTTCAATCGTCCCTTGAAAGTGGTTTGTTTTTCACGGATAGCCTCGGCCAGTGATTGTAGTTGGAATGTTTCTTCTTTCTCTCCATCCACATTGTTCTGTGGCGAGTTTTCCAACGTTGGATTATCTGGTTTGTTTTTATTTTTGAACTTGGGGTTCTCAATTACAGCACACACGGAATCTGAATCTGAACTTAGATCGTCGTCTTCTTCTTCTTCTCTTTTATCAGTTGGACTGTCTGGAAAGTAAAGTGGAGATCCATAAACGGGGCTGTTTAGTATATTCAATGACGATTCCTCGTTATTGAACTTGGGGTTCTCAATTACAGCACACACGGAATCTGAATCTGAACTTAGATCGTCGTCTTCTTCTTCTTCTTCTCTTTTATCAGTTGGACTGTCTGGAAAGTAAAGTGGAGATCCATAAACGGGGCTGTTTAGTATATTCAATGACGATTCCTCGTTATTGAACTTGGGGTTCTCAATTACAGCACACACGGAATCTGAATCTGAACTTAGATCGTCGTCTCCTTCTTCTTCTCTTTTATCAGTTGGACTCAGTGGTGAATATGAGGGACTGTCTGGAAAGTGAAGTGGAGATCCATAAACGGGGCTGTTTAGTATATTCAATGACGATTCCTCGTTAATGTTGTTTTTTTTTTTTTTAGGTGAATATGTTAAATCGAAATCGAGATCATCTTCATCCCAACTCTGATTATGTATAGACTCTGATGAATGAGGTGGAGATCCCATTATATTTCTAATTTTATTCGAATCCGAATGGACAACTCTTTTTGGTGGTTCAAACACGACTTCTTCCTTTTTAGGATCGTCTAAAAATGACAAATCGAAATCAGATATGGTATCTCTAAATTTAGCTTCGTTCCAATTTGGATTTCTACGTGCTTCTGAGATTACGTTACCCAATAATTCTATAACATTATGTCAGCCTCCCACAAATATGATTCAGGATCAGAACTATCATGATCTTCGGGCTTTGACTTGGGAGAAGCAATCGGAGAATCAGGTAGTGGCCTGATTGGAGAAGGAATGGGGGCTGACCAATCTACCTCAAAGTCAGAGGGAGGAGAAGATATTGGGGAAGCATCATCTAGCAATGGACTATTTGGTCGCTTGTTTGTCTTGCGAGCGTAAGCTATGGGATTGATTGGTATCGTACGTTTTCTTTTCACAAAATCTTCATCGTATGTCTGGAGTGATTTTACAGGCCGGCGATTAACTTTCGACTTCGGATATTTTGCAACAAGTTCGGATATTTCAGGACCTGAGGCTGGAAGTCTTTGAGCAAAACGTTCCTCTATTCTTTTGATTGTTGGATTGGACACAACGAAATCCGAAGGTAGCATCATCCTCCTTTGTTTGTGGTCCTCAGATTTTACATGGGAAACCAAATTAGACTTTTCGATAGTCTTCTCACATACTTCACACAATACCGATTCTGTGGAGTATGGATGCATCATTGCCCTTCGTTTATGAACCCTCGATTTTACATGTGAGGCATATCTAGGTTTTTCAATAGACTTTTCGCATACCCAACACATTACCGATTCTAGAGCTGGTTTGATTCCAAAACGTTTGACTCTGTTGCATAGCATCGTATTAGTGTTACACTTTTTGGATTTGCGGTGTCTAAGCATATTACGAATAGAAACTTCGGTGCCACATATAGTACATGCCTGTTTTGTAGTATCATTCGAAATTGAGCTAGTCTGAATATCTGGAACTGCAGCAGTTTGCTCAGGAGAAGAAGTCGTGATGCATCTTTTCGATTTACGATGCCGTGACATGTTGGATGCAGACACTTCAATTCCACAATTTGGGCATGGTTTCTTTTGCGAATAGTTTGATGCCTGGTTGAGTACTGGCATTGCAGTGTTAGGATTATTTGAAACTGCGATACTCAAACAGCGTTTCGATTTACGGTGTCGTGACATATTTTTAGCCAGAACGTCAACACCACATGCTGGACAAGTTTCCTTCTGAGGACATACAGTAGGAAGAGGTCCGAGCGATAGCACCGTTGATTGGTAGCCTGTGGAAGCTGCGATACATTTTTTCGTCTTACGATGTCGAGATATATTTGATGCATGTACAAACGCATTGCAAGTAGGACATTGCTTCTTTGAAGCCATATCGTTAGCACTCAGAAGTGCTGATGAGTTGACATTAGTCTTATAAGTAGCCATTTGCATGGAGTTAGCTGTCTCCTCTGACCACCCTGAACATTTGTCGTATTTTGGAGTGGAAGAGTGAAGAAACGACGAGGACGACGATGGAAGTGCTGATGAGTTGACATTAGTCTTATAAGTAGCCATTTGTATGGAGTTAGCTGTCTCCTCTGACCACCCTGAACATTTGTCGTATTTTGGAGTGGAAGAGTGAAGAAACGACGAGGACGACGATGGAAGTGCTGATGAGTTGACATTAGTCTTATAAGTAGCCATTTGTATGGAGTTAGCTGTCTCCTCTGACCACCCTGAACATTTGTCGTATTTTGGAGTGGAAGAGTGAAGAAACGACGAGGACGACGAGGGAAGATAAACGAAACCTAAACGATACTTGAACGATACTTGAACGTTACTTGAACGATACGCGAACGTTAAGGGAAGACTTTTTGAAGTATTGTGGAAGATGTGAAATTATTGTATTAAGGTGATGAGGGAAGACGACGGATGAGATGACGAGGGAAGATGACAGCCAAGTGACGGAGCAGCCGCATCCACCACCGAAATCTCACGCAAACAACCGCGCGAATGTTATCGTGTCAAACAACCCAGCGGGGGAATGGGTGCCGCGATCGAATAACTTATAATGTTCCACAAACACCGCGCCGCCGGGACTGCCTACACAGCGCTCCGCGAAACGATGCCACTGTAGAAATCTCGACCGGCGTTCTGGCCGGATTCACCGCGCACCAAAACTCAACCCCACGCGTAAAACTAGAACATTCAACACTCATATTTTTTCCCCATCAAAATTCACGCCTAGCACTGCGCCAGGAACGGCAAACACAAAATTTTCAACCATGAAAAATTATCAATCCAAGCAAACTGTGAAATTATCAATCTAACCAAATTATGAAATTATCAATCTAAAATTTACGGTGGATTATCCACCCTAGATAATACTGGGCCAGGAACGGCAAAATCCTACTACTGGTAATTACTCAATTGCATAAGGACAATTCACAACAAAAGTATCGCAAACAACAAGCAAGAATATAACCTAACAATAATTTTATTGAACCCAACTAAACATTTCCAATCATTCTGTAAACACTCACATAAACACGTAAAAATTAGCATTCACTCTCTCATTTATACCTAAGTAACTAACCATTCCATTTTTCTTCTGGGGTGGTCATGTGTAAGAAACAGGTTTTCTATTTTAAAAAAACCCCTTCGATATCAAGTCCACTTTAGATGAACCTTTCTTCTAAGGCTTTTAGGTGTATATAGCTTAAGGCTGTAATAATGGTTGGTTAAGTTCACGCATTGAATGGTCGAATGAAAATACTTTTTTGAGGCGAAAATTAGGCCCTTTCTTATATTTAACCTCTTTCGTTAGTTTAAGAATACAATAGTTCAGTTAATATTAAACATAAGTATAAAATAAATTGTTATTTCTGTACTCTGTACTTATAGATCAATCGTTTATATGTGTGGCAAGGTGAAGTACTCGTTTCTCATCATTAAGGATGTCCGATTTTATAAGAGTTTTGTGTTACAGCCGCTCACTGCGTGGTAAATCGTACAGGCACGAAAGCGCCGACGCTAAAGGAAACTAAAAATTTTATGGTGGCTTTTGGAAAGACCATCAGGGATTGGAAAGTCAAGGAAGAAACAGAAATAAGACTATGCGTGAGTTTTCTTGATTATTTTAAGATATGAAACAATATTAAGCATCCTTTACCAGTCTATTTTTCAATAATTTGTAAAGTTAATGCAATATTTCTTTAATTATATTTCTTAAGGGCATTTTTGTATGTACTCCGATCGATGAAATTTTAATATAAACTTAACTATACTGACCATTGTAAAATAATGATATAGGTTAGTGGTAACATGTTAGATATTCCTTTTTCAATATTTTCAGGTGAATACTATTTGTACAGGAAATATATTAGGCATGACTTTTTACTTTTGTGTTATTGTTATATGCTATTGATTAATGTTCAAAATATAAGTTCCATTTGATTTAAGGTGACCTTAACATCAATTAATATTTAGGTGATAAATTAACAACTACTGACCTTATTTTTTCATGGTACTTTTAGTGTAAATTGTTTTCATGTACTTGGCTTGTTCAGGTGGCAATTGTAAAGTTTGTTTAAAAAATTAAACTATATAACACAGAACAGTTTATTTACACAACGGTGGAATATATTCATAAAGGCATATTGTTTAATGCAATCTATGTTTTTTTTTCAAACGCCGTCGTGTTTAAAAGAAGGTTTAATAAATTAATCTGAGCCTCCTTCTTAACGTAGTAGTTATTCTACTAAAGCATTTTCCCAATAATTTAACTTAATTTTATTGCAATAAGAACTCTTTTAACATTTCGTTTTACTTCCTCATTAACGTTATCTCAAATTTTCAAGTAAATATTCAGAGAAATATGAAACAAGATATGACTAAACAAAAACAGTATAGTAAAATAGATATGAGATGAGATAAGTGCATCTGATAAACTCACCTCAAACAACGTCAAGACAACAAACATCAACAGTGTGTATGACAATATACCAACAATAATAATAATGCTTCAACGATAGAGACAAATACAGAAACAACTACATAACACAACTGGAACAGCAGTACAGTTTATAATGCCAATAAATACTAAATAATGTCAAACTATTAAAACTGTACCGAATATAAATTGATATAACGGTTAGATACAGTTTTATCGATAAGTCAGTCATTCGTAATATGAACAAAATCTGATATTTTAAGGTGAAAGAGATTCGGGCCCATGAAGACTTTATGGGTAATGTAATAAACTACGCTATGGACATCGCCCTGCTGGTGTTGGAGTCGAAAGTAAACTACACCAGGTTAGTGATGCCAGCTTGTCTAGACTACAATGTCAACCAGCTGCCTCACTACAGCACTCTCAAGGCATACGTAAGTTTCATCATTTTATTGAAAAACCAATTAACAATATATATTAATTTTCAGCATAAAACTGTAAAATGAAAAAATGTAAAAAATAACGATTAAACAAAATGAGGGAATTTTTCCGTTTCAGTAAAAAAAGTAGTGTTTAAGATTTTTCGGAAAGGTTCGACTTTTCCGCGGATTAAATCAAACTCCTAAAGAGATTTAAACTCACATTTCACCAATTTTCAGAAAGAAAATGTAATTTTAGAAGTGGCTACAAAGTGCATAGTTACCTAATTAATATTTGATATCTATATTAATCCACATTTGTGAATATAATTTATTTGAACTTTGCCAGAAGAAAACTTCTTAAAATTGATGTCTTCTCAGTATGTTTTATTTTGAGTACAAAGTTACCTCATTCTCTTAAATTATAGGAGCTAAATAAATGAAATGTATGAAGCCATCATACAAAGCTAACAGTTATATGACGGCTGAAACTTTGCTATCTATTGAAAATTAAAATTAGCTAGATACATTTTAGCAAATTTATCTTATTTTAAAGGTTTTATAACATTTCGTTAATAAAAATTACTACGAGAATCCAACATTACAGCTATCAACGATAACTATGTTAAATCTAAGGTAATTAAACTGCAATAGTTCTGGTGGATGCGGTGTAACAACCTACAAAATACATTTTGAGAATCACATCAACCCTTTTCGGTTTTACAACTAACGTACAATTCTGTACAGGTGCCAGGGTTCGGCCTTATGGGAGAGTCCAGTTTGTCCTCAAATCAGAGTAAGGAGCTAAAGTACGCCACCACTAAAGTAATCAGTTTTGTCGATTGTTTCGAATACTCCCAGGCAAAGGATCCGGCCACCTTCCTAATGTTAACTCCGGACAGATTCTGTATCGGCAATGGTACAGGTTAGTAAATAATAAGATAATCAGATAGTTTTTACATAATTTTACTTAACATAAATATAAACTTTAAGGGGTGTTTTAAAAAAGGGGATGTGTTAAAATAAATAAATTGTTCTGTAAATGTTGCTGCAACATATCCTGAAAGGTGTTTGTCTTGGAGTCGCTGTGTATCTTACGTAGTAATGTTCTAGAGTATCAGCACCAGAATAACTGACAATAAAATATACAAATAAACTCTTCAGGAGAAGTAACTAATAAGTACAAAGTAATAAAAATATATAATAATTAAATAATTTATCATGTTATAAATAAACAAACAACTTACATAAGTTTCAATTGACATATTTCTATGATAGCCTTAATCTTATAATTTTCTTTCCCGTTCTTGATGGAATATATTAGGTTTTATAAAAGAAAAATAGTTTTAAATGTGTTTTTATTTTATCTTGTAAATTGCTTATAATTAGTAACTTTTTCATTTATTAAAATAACGGTGTATCCCTCTGGGAAACTAGAGCCTTCATGGGCAATTTTGTTTCATTATGATTTCTTACATCAATTATGATAAATTAATGTGAGAAAGGTATGTAAGCACTCCCCCAAGCAATAATTTCGTAGGAAATCAATGATTAAACTTATTTAAAACAGTCAGTTTTCACTACGCGTTCATTTAAAAGACTCGTATTTCTCTGAACGCAAAACCATACTTACCCAATTTATTTTACCCCTATACAAAAATACACGTACGTGAGATGTGTTTGTAAGATAGCAAAAGTATTGTTTGGTTAGTAAAATGTAGCTAAAAAGTTATTTTAAGATGTCACAATCCACCCGACAGAGGTAAAAAAACTGAAGCGTGCTAATACTAACCTACCCTTAAAAAAGAATAAATAACCTTAATTTTATATATTTTAAATTAAGGTGTGGGATACAATTATATAAACAGTAATACAACTGGAGATGATTTCTTAAATTGACGATGTAGATATCGATTGACTGACCGAAATTTCTAGTCGATAGTATATTGTGGTGCATTTCCTATTTAGATTTAGTTATGGAAGCTTTAAACTATGATTTATCGATAAAGAAAATTTTGAACATAAATCTGTTTAGTAGTTCAACATTGAATTTAATCGTAAAAAACTCAAGCTTTAATTTTTTCTTAATTTGAATCTGTATGGACTTGTAGAAAGATATCTCAGATGCTTCATGTTCTTATTTTTTCATTCGAATTCAGTTTAAATTATAAAGACAATAAATAACTTGCAAGAATTATAATATAGAGTAAAATAAAAAATGTTTACATTATTAAAAAGTAATACAATTATGTACTTAAAATTGTATTATTAATGTAGTGACGAAGTAATGTGGTATTTGATTTGATTTTTACTTAACTGTTGTATGTGGTAAGGTTTATTTAACCAACTGTTTTCCTTTTGATTACAGTTGGTTCCTAAACATTTTACTTCAAGCAACCAATTTTCTGTTTAGGCATGTACATGACATTGAATATAAATATGTTAATTCAGATAAAAAACACTCATTTAAAATACTCTAAATAACATTTATGCAATAATTATTACTAACACTATAACATATTTTAGAAAATTGATGACTTGAATATGTAAATCTGAATTCGATATAAAATTACATTATATTGATATTAAATCATTGTATATAAATAAATATTTAAAAATAATATTAACTTAACTCTAAACTCATCACATGTTTATCTCCTAATCCCATACAATTTACAGCGTCTGCAGTACAGAAGGGGGACAGTGGAGGGGGCCTCACTCTGGTGCACGAGGGGTTGCACTACGTCTCAGGGGTGGTCAGCATAAAGTTGATACAGTTAATAGATGATGATCCTAATAAAGTGAAGTACAGTTTTGGTTCTTTTACTAACGTCACCTACACCATGAGCTGGCTGCTTCGTAATTTGCCTGAAGGAGAGTAAAACTGTTTTAATATAGTTTAACCTCTTTAGTAATATTTTATAGGTGTATATAAGAACGATAAAACAATATATATGTTTCTTAGACACAAATATGGCTATATCAATGTAAAAATAATGTTAAAACCAACACTATAAATAGGTATACGAATAAAACTTTTTATTGGCTTCTCTCGTCTATTTTCTAATAATATTTAATACCCACATAAATAAGTAAGAACAGACATGTCAATGCATTCTAACGAAAGCCAATATGCATGGTCCCTTCATTTTACCACTTGACAATCGTACGTCCACCTTTACCTTGATAGTTGTCAACCAATCATTTTTACACGATGATCTACATCCACTCATTTTTCAGCTAAGGGTGCCAGTTGCCACCTGATAATTTTTCAATTGCCAACAATATGCCACCCTTACCCAGACCTTACAGTGTGTGATTTGCAAAATTAATGCAAGTATTAAAGAAGCCAACGTTTAAAAGTAATAAGAGGTAAACGTTTGTTTTGTTTGTATCACACTTCCAATCCTTTATTTTAATGTTTTTTCTTTGTATACTACATATGTGAGAGTAATAGCGTTTCATATATATACACATATAATTTGCATTGCCTATTATATTTAAATAACACTAACCTTTGTCAAACGAATTATTTTATGCATATTTACGAATATATCTTTCACGCCACTTTGCATGTACTAACATGACAGCACCTCCCCCCCCCCACGCCAGTAAATATATATATATATCCTTACACACTGAATTCGGTGCTGATAGTCATGTACCAAAAAGATCTCTATGAAATATAATAACACTTACCTTTACACCTTTTTCATGGTCTCCCGCCCCTATCGAAGTAGTTGTCCTTATCAGCAGTGTTCAACCCTTTGTAGCAGCAGTTTTCGCTGTTGTTACTGCTGCCTTAAGGACCAAACCAACAACTTGATTACGTGGTGACATGTTAAAACATTTTAATCTTATGTACGTATTAACCTCAATATGGAGACGTTTTGTACATGATAACATTATTATTATTATAAAGTAGAAGATAATTCTTTGGAATAAAATATAAATTGTAATGTGCGATAGTTAACTTTAAAGTGCGTTTGTTTAAATTGAAATTGATCTACTTATTTAAAATTTCATCATTGTTTACTAATTATAAAGTATCATATATGACTGAAAATACCATGTTAGTATTATGTGCATAATACTTTGACAGTGAGGGTGGTTTTAGGATCGGGCAATATAGTAAACAATCCTAAAAACGTTATTTTTATACATAATAAAATAGTCTAATACATTTAAGAATCTAGCATAAATTCAAAAAACTATTTCGAGTACAAATTATTCTTGTACACTGCAGAAAAAACAATATTGTATGAGGTAAAAAGAGCTTTTTGTATCATAAAGTTATTTTAGAGTGCATAAATACTACAGAACAGTTTATACACAACAGTTGGTATAGCACCAATAATAATTTATGGGTATGAAGTATGGAATATACGAAAGCGGGAACTTCAGTGAATTTTGTTCTTTGGAAGGAAAATGTTTAGGAAAAGTTAAGGACTGTTAAAGAATTTTGACAGAGGAAAGTAGAGGCACAATCTGGAGCTGGAACAGAATAATACATATATGATAAGGTCAATTCGTTAGGAGGTTTAAAGAGTAGGAATTTGGAGTGGGTAAGGCATTTGTATCCAATAAGTACAAGATGAGAAGAGTAAGATACCAGCTGGGAGAGAACCTACGAGGGTCCCAGAATGAGCCGGATGGAAGGAGTTTCTGAGGACCTACAATGGATGCATCTGCTGCACGTTTGGGAAGAATGACGAAGATGAGGGAGAACTGGAGAGCCTTAGTGTACCAATCGTCTTCTATGCCTAATCACGTTCGATAGTAAGCAAAGTAAACCGTTTATTATTATTTACCCATTAAATATTGCTGGAACAGATTAATTGGTTAAAAATAAGTTTACAATTCATGTCGACACCTTAAAACCATTTTTACTGTCGGCGCAGAAATAATGTGCACCCGAGTTTGAAGGTTGTTTACTAAGAAACTAAGAGATCTACAAAGAATCTAATCACGTAATTGTTTTCCTAGTTCAATTGTACGTTATTAATATGCATTTTACATGCATGACATGGTTTTTTATATTATACATGAACTAACCAAAACTCCTTTGGTCAATTATTTCTCGATATATAGTCAAATAATTACTTTCACTTCAAAACGTTTTTAACACATCAAAATAGGTGAAATTTAATAAAGGTAACAAATGAATAAAAAAAAATGTGCAAAACATTTCACCGCACATAAGTTTGTTATGTTAAGTTTGTTAAGGTAAGTAACAATTTTTTGCTTAAAAAAACCACAAAACAAATAATGTATGAAATAAACGCAATTCATCGTAAGAAAACGTAAAAATGTTATTAATTTTTTAAAAACGTTTTAAAACTGGTTTCTTTATCTCTTACAAAACCAAAATCTCCAATTTTCTGAAAAAACGAGTTTGTACAGCTAAAAATATCCTACCATTTGCAACCTTTTTAACAAAATATAGTTTCAAAAGCGTCTAAAAAGTGCATAATAACCGAATAAACCAGACTTTTATTAGTGGTTTCAGTGTAACCATTACAATAGAGAAGCTTGACTCGATCCCAGTAGAAAATGGGCCAGTTTTGATAGCTTAGGCTCGTTTACTCTGTCTAGTTCCATTTTCCTTCATAAGTCTATTCACGTAAATATAGAAAATAACAATATGATAATAAAGTCTTCAAACGAGAACAGTGATATGAATTTCACTATTCAAACTGAAAATCTTTTGGACTACATAATAATTATATATGTTGTATAGGTATTTTAATCACAATTGAATACTTAAAAATTGACTCTGGTTATATTATAACTTCCAAAAATACTATTCAATACAGCTGATTTTATTTCATCAATATAATATTTATTATTCTATATTTATGATTGTACCTTTTTGCTTCAGAATATGACATCACTGCATATAAAATGGCCTTTCGTTCTCTATTTTCAGGATGTGGTATAACTGTTTATAACAATGGTTTTTTGCTCTTTATTCGGAATTAAAGGAATTAAAAGGAATTAAATTCGGGGGTTCCAAAGAAGTGTAGGAAAGGAAAAACGGATTCACTGTTTAACCAGAAGTTCAGGATAAATGTTTCTATTCGTTTTTAAATTGTATTAGAAATAATTTAGGAACAAGCAAAAATAATATAATCCAAATAAAATACGTAATAAAATGTTAATCATTTTTACACATCTCGTAAAATTATACTTGAAAAATACAACGAACTTATAAGTTATGTTTTCCAATCGTTCTTGCACAGTAAAAATGTTTCTTCTCATGATACCTTTTTTTAATATAAAAAAAGAAACTATTTTACGAGTGCATATTATACAGCCTTAGACTGTAACGGATCTTTTGATGTTTTAAATCCATACAAACTTGAGTGTTTTTATCAATCAGTTTCCTAACCCGAATTTTTCACTGTTGAGAGTTCCTACAAATTTAAGAGGAGTCTGATTTAGTAGCCATGATTATTTAAATAGTATAAAACTTAAATGGAGTTAATTGCATTTTATAAACGCAAACACGAGTCAAACAATTCCCTCCATTATTTAAACAACTGTGTGACGCATTGTACATGGAAGCACAGCATCATGCAGTAGGCTAATGGACCTTCTATCGATTGTCATTAATTGTCATTACCTTGAGCATACAATAGTAGTTAACAGGGAATAGCTACTATATCAAGATATGTTCATCCATTATAATGGGGTTATATAGGCAGACAACACTATTACCTGCCGAACACAACCTGTACAACATATTATTTTCGAGTACTAATTTATATTTGCACTAAGGTAAACAGTTTTGTACCAGTCGTACTTAGTAAAATATTTCATATTCTTTTAAAACAATGAAATAATGCCTGACGAAATAAAATTATGATCTTTAATAATGGCCAATTGGATATAATTGTACTCGGAAAACATCTACTGTCCACGATACGGTATGTTGTGGCAGAAAAATTACTTACAGCTCATATGATTTATTGTTTACACTTTGTTTACTTAATTAGATACACCATTGTTTACAGTTAATAAGTGATTTTGTAAATTATACTGAATATTTTTTTACAAGTCATTTTATATAGTAAACGTAAACAACACCATACTTACACTCTAAGATTGACTCTATCGGAAAGTCTTGTTTTCTTACAACGATTACAAGTTCAAACAATTAAAACAACAACATTTAAGAACTATATACATTTGATATTTCACCACAAACACAATTGAATTCATAAAAAAAACTTGGATCTTTTCCGTTAATTCACTGTCACTACTTGGTGGTTTGTTTATTTTAGGTTAACCTAAGTCATGGTTATGGTACTGAATTAACGGAAAAGATCCTAACACTTACGTAACAAAGTACATTACGATGAGTCCACAAGGTACAGGAGACTTGGACCCACAAACACAGACAGAACTCGCAACGACACGCAATTATGGACGTATACTTAAAATGTTAATCATAACACTACAAAAACACCAAACAATGTTTCAAATAGGTGTCAAACAACAAATAAATTATAAGTGCTAAAAAAACCCTATAACCAGATTTGAACTATAACTAAATCTGAATGTTCTCAGCCCATCCTGTTAACATGACAATTTTCAAATACTTTTAAAGTTATCTAATTGATTTTAAACTATGAAATTAGAAAGAGATCGATATTTATAAAACAGTAACGATAATT
The DNA here is from genome assembly GCA_035578905.1 of Stictocephala bisonia. Lineage (NCBI taxonomy): Eukaryota > Metazoa > Arthropoda > Insecta > Hemiptera > Membracidae > Stictocephala > Stictocephala bisonia. The sequence continues at coordinate 724,299 of JAQJVL010000368.1, read as the reverse complement.
TAACATAATTTACTTTGTATTTAGATTGTAAGTGTTGAAAAAATATTATTTTTTTAGCCTAAGTAGTATTTTATTTAAAGCCTCTATATTTTTAATCCCATATATAGGATTAAATGGTAAATCATTTCACGTTATCAAGTTGTTAACTTGGTCTTTAAGCTGCAGTAACACCAGTGAAAACTGCTGCCACAAAGGGTGGAGCACTGCTGATAAGGACAACTACTTCGGTAGAGACGTGGAAGTGTGAAAGGGGTGGAAAAGGTAAGTGTTATGACATTTAATAGACACTTTCTTCGTACGGCAGTGACAACACTGAATTGGCTGATTGAGGATGTGCATTACAGTGTACGACCAGAACTTGTTTAAAGAAGAAACATTTGAAAGCAAAAGATCTAATTTTAAAGTGGCTGATGTATAAACAAATTGGCAAGCACATATACATTTTTCAATGTACAAATCAAAAAAACATTATTGGTGTATAAATTCATGCAGCTTTCAGAAACGTATCTGAGATCAATATGTGTACATGGAAGTGCTCACTCAGATAAATCTCAAATTGACGAAGTCCCTTTCGTAAATAAGTTTTGATGAATAGTAATAGGTACTTTGTGGGGATGAATAAATTTCATGGATGAAGCAGGAGTATCTCAAAGGAACATGCACGTACTGAATCACTTATTCGGGGTAACTACAACTTCCTGTATACAAAGTTATCAATGGAATTTAGTCTTTTTTCTGATATTATAGTTAAGTTAAAGTGTTTAAATCAACCATACATTTTTGTAGATAATGAGGAATTATGTTTTGATAAGACGTATGCATAGATTTACATTAGTTGACAATTTGACCAATAATTAAAGGCAAGGGTAGGATATCATCTTGATATACATGTTTTAAGTAGTATTCAGTGTACAAATATGGACTATAGAAACAAACAGACTGTGCAAGGCTAAACCTGTGCTGATATCTAACGGTGATTGGTTTCAAATAAACGCTGGGACGGCCATTTGGTGTAGTATTGCCTAAGCTAGAAGTCACTTCAGTGTGTACTCGACACAGAGAGATAGATAATGGGAGACCGCTGGTGCTACCTGTGAAAACCGAACATGTACTAATTTCACCAAACAGGTAAATTAGCTTCAAAAGATCCATATAAGTGGACAGTATTATTGTTTATATAATTAATGGTACTATGATACATTACAGAAGAGGATGAGCTCCAGGTGTTACTAATTTATTTTACGAAAACCATTACAAAATAAGGCATTAAGTGGATCATGCTTAGTTCAGATAATACTTTGTAATGTGGATTTTTCTTTTAAGTTTTTCATTTTCAGTTCCGATTTTGTTGGTGACTGGAAAGAAAAGGAGGAAAAATATCGGAATGAAAAATTAAATATCTAGAAACGAAATGTACAGTGGTAAGCAATTTATTCTGATTGATTGGACATGAACATAGGAAACATAATAACCAAAAAAAATTGAAAGTATTGTTTTTTTATAATAGATAAAATACGCTTCTAAGTTACTTCTTAAATAACTATAATAAACTATCAATTCACAAACAAAACTTTTATTTTACAATAGATGAAAAACTGAGGGATTGTTTTTGATGTTCATTTTGTCCATAAATTAAATCTTAATTTACATTAATTCAGGTCCAATATGCAAGTACTGCATGGATTGACCTTAAATCCACACAAATAGAATAAAACTATTTTGTTAGACTTAATTAAAATACAATATTATAATTGAAAGAAGATTTTAAAAACGTACAATACAACTTAAAATACAGCGTAACTTTTTTGTGATAGCATAGTTATCATATTTTTTGAACAACGAAGCAGAAATTGGCAGTATACCTACATTACAGTTCTTGTAAATTAATAACAATGATAAAAATCATGAAGAAGTTAATAGTAAGTATAAATTTAATGTGGAAAATTGATTTACATAACTATAAACACCTAAATAGTGAGAACACAAAATGTGTAATCTTAACAAATGAATACATGTCAATAAGAAGCGAAACGAGATAGGGAAATAGTCAGACTTCCTGTAGCAGAAGAAACGAGTATAGCGCGGCTACCGATACGCAGCGCTGGTGTATTTTGTAACCTCCCACCTTTGTCTATTCGTCCACGCTGCCCTCTCTGTTATTCTCTGTCTCGCTCTAGGCGTCCGCGCAACAAGCTCGATCTAGTGACAGCCACACAAATATCAGAAAATTAGAAAACGTTGTCTGACTTTTTAACACTGGCTTTTCACTTTTTACAGGTGTGCATTCATTACTTAGCCAAAATAACAGTGCAAACAATAATACCAACTCAAAGTGAAGATGGAAGATCAAAAAGTGATTACAATGTAGTACTTAAAAAATGCGTTGACTAGAAAAAAAATGACATCAATGTTGAATGACAACGAAAGTTATAGATTAAGTTGACAATTTAAATTATATTTCATTTTTTTATAAATAAGTATAAACTATGACTAAACTAGTTAACTTGATAAGACAACACTTTTACTCTCCCTCGGGTAAATTGCGCAGCAGCCAGTCCATGTTGTAGGTGACGTTGGTAAAAGAACCAAAACTGTAGCTGACAGAGGTGCCGTTAAATTTCATCAGCTTTATGCTGACCACTCCTGAGACGTAGTGCAACCCGTTGTGCACCAGAGTGAGGCCCCCTCCACTGTCCCCCTTCTGTACTGCAGATGCTGTAAATTGTTTGGGGTTAGTAGATCACAAACATACCCCACTCAACCTAGAGGAAAAGGTACATCTAGTGATAGGAAAGGTATAGTTAAAAGCTTAAATTAGAGCCTGAATATCTCATCAATTTGTTGAATGTTTCATTGTAATAATAATAATAATTATTATTATTATTATTATTCACAAATAGACTGATAGTAGTGAACATGGTGAATATGGGGGAAGAATGAGTCGATTGTCAACTAGGGTCGATTGTTCTTAAAAAATAACCATTTATTAATATATCAATAGTCGGCGCAACAATCACCATCTATAAAATCGATAAATAGTTTTTAAACTTTAGATTGTGCAGAATTCGACGATGACTATATGAATAAATTAAATGCAGTTAATTGATAGTAGTGGGCTTTTATTATGAGAATTAGTAATTTGAACTAAATGTGTGAAAAAATTAACTACAAACTATTGTTAACGATAGAGGTCAATACAACTTGTAGAATTGAAATAAGTTTAGCATTTGAAAGAGTTCAGAGGATTTCAGCTTTTGAAAATAGTTTTTATACGTCAATTTACAAAGCAGCAACTGTCTGTTTTTAGAATTTATTAATTTAATGTACACTGATTTAATGTTTGAACATTCAAGACAGTATTTTTGAAAACAATATCTGAAGTTAGTAATAATTAGTTTTGGGCATATTTGGGAATTTTATGAATAATTAATTTGGATATTTCGATAAAATATTGAATATTATTAATGTATAACAAAATAAACAACAAATTAGGACAAATTAAAATGTGTTTAAAAACTCAGCAAATCCAACTGTAAAACATCTTTTATCTAGATAACACTTTTCCATTAAAAAACTAAATGGAACAAACTATTGATTAACTTAGAACCTTTATTGCTGAATTGAAAATATTCGTTTGTATGAATCATTATACTGGACAAACTTGAACCAACATCTATTTTGGTGTACAATTTAATTGTTATTGTTTTCTGCTACTTGTTGCTTTAAAAATTTAAATTAAATTAAATCCGTAAAAATGTATTGGGAAGGATGCCTCTTAAATAACATTAATTATGAATATATTTATATGGCAGTTGTGAGAAAATGTACATGTATTTACTGTATATATGTCACCATTACACTTATGGGCTAGACTAAGAAGTTCAAATTCCAGGGTTCGAATCTTCTACTGAGCTGACGGTTAGTACTTCAATGTTCACGCACATGCCTGCAGGTCCATGTTTACTGGTAGCGATTAAAATAAGTACAATACAAATATATTATATGAATTATATATACATAAATCTAAATTAAAAATTCCATAGTATTCAATTAATATTTATTTATATTATGAATACTGACTTAGATTGTAACATTTCTGGATAGATCTTTTACTTTAAAAACTACGTTCTACCAACACACGCCCCATTAAGAATCATCCATTGAAGCACGAAAGATTCACATTAAACAAATTATCTAGTTGCTTATTAATTTTACTAACCTGAACCATTTCCAATACAGAACCTGTCCGGAGTCAAAACGAGGAAGATTGAAGGATTCTTCGCCTGGGAGGCTTTGAAACAGTCTAGAAAACTGATTACTTCAGTGGTTGCGTACTTTAGCACCTTACTCTGATCTGAGCACAAACTGCCACACTCGTCCATGTAGCCGAACCCTGGCACCTGTTCCACACCTTTATGTTAGTTATAAGAGCAACAAATAGATCTTCTCTGACTTTGAAAGGTAGATAGTTAGGTCACAACTACCAGAACAGTTAGTTAGCATTTAACATTGTTGTTCTTGGAAAAAAAACCATTTGGGTCTTACCATAAGTAATAAATATATTCATCTAAGTATCTCATATAAGTAGGCCATCGACCTTAATAAAAAAAATCTGCTAGTGTGTCTTGTGAATTTCAATATTAAAATCATAGGTGTTTCTTATATTTCACAGTCTCCCACTCTAAGGGACTTACTATTTGTGGTATGAGTAGCTCAGAAGTCAATAGGTACTTCGTAACTATGACTTTTAGTTTATGTCGTCCTACTTTAAGGGACTTACTAATTGTGGTATGAGTAACTCAGAAGTCAATAGGTACTTCGTAACTATGACTTTTAGCTTACACGCTCCCGTTCTAAGGTAGTTACTACTTGTGGTATGAGTAGCTCAGAAGTCAATAGTTACTTCGTAACTATGACTTTTAGTTTACACTCTCCCACTCTAAGGGACTTAATAATGGTATGTGTAGCTCAGAAGTCAATAGTTACTTCGTAACTATGACTTTTAGTTTACACTATCCCACTCTAAGGGACTTACTACTTGTGGTATGTGTAGCTCAGAAGTCAATAGTTACTTCGTAACTATGACTTTTAGTTTACACTCTCCCACTCTAAGGGACTTACTACTTGTGGTATGAGTAGCTCAGAAGTCAGTAGTTACTTCGTAACTATAACTTTTAGTTTACAATCTCCCACTATAAGGGACTTACTACTTGTGGTATGAGTAGCTCAGAAGTCAATAGTTACTTCGAACTATTACTTTTAGTTTACACTCTCCCACTCTAAGGGACTTACTACTTGTGGTATGAGTAGCTCAGAAGTCAGTAGTTACTTCGTAACTATAACTTTTAGTTTACACTCTCCCACTCTAAGGGACTTACTACTTGTGGTATGAGTAGCTCAGAAGTCAGTAGTTACTTCGTAACTATAACTTTTAGTTTACACTCTCCCACTATAAGGGACTTACTACTTGTGGTATGAGTAGCTCAGAAGTCAATAGTTACTTCGTAACTATGACTTTTAGTTTACACTCTCCCACTCTAAGGGACTTACTACTTGTAGTATGAGTAGCTCAGAAGTCAGTAGTTACTTCGTAACTATAACTTTTAGTTTACACTCTCCCACTGTAAAGGACTTACTACTTGTGGTATGAGTAGCTCAGAAGTCAATAGTTACTTCGTAACTATAACTTTTAGTTTACACTCTCCCACTATAAGGGACTTACTACTTATGTTATGTGTAGTTCAGATGTCTAAAATTACTTTGTAACCACTCTGAAGTACGGGCACTTGGGATAGACGATTACCGAGATGGTGGTCTATGTGACGTGAGAGGCCCATAGGCCACCTGTACCTCGAAAATACGAATTGATAAATTTGTTGAAAATTTCTCTCTATAAGCACACAAAACAAATGGTTTTCAGTTTCTCTTAAAAAAATATTTAATTTTTTATAATTTCGTATCAGGGGAAATTACTTGTCGACTTACGTATGCCTTGAGAGTGCTGTAGTGAGGCAGCTGGTTGACATTGTAGTCTAGACAAGCAGGCATCACGAACCTGGTGTAGTTTACTTTTGACTCCAACAGCAGCAGGGCGATATCTTGAGCATAATTTATAGTTCCACCCATGAAGTCTTCATGAGGCCGAATCTCTTTCACCTTAATACAAACTGATATTTTTCACATGACCAATTACTCATTCTAGATACACTTTTATCTAAGAATATAAACGTTTTTATTGTTATAAGACCTAAAACACCATACACAGTTATGAAGAGAAAAACCGAGCCTGACCTGATGTAAAATTAAGTCAAAATGGAGACATTTTCTCCTAAATATCTCCCACTCTGAAAGAAGAATTATAGCTTAAATTTGTACTTAGAACACGACGGGGTTTGAACTAATGTACAGTTTAAACGTAATTGAAATTGTAGCAGAAGGTGACCAATAGTATAATATAATGTTTTTTAAATTACATTTTGTATTTGTTAGGAATAATTAGGACATCAGATGATTGAAATGATGACTCTTCAACTAAAGTTTATCAACAACAGATAGTTACACGTTATCCTCGTGTTTAATCGTAATGATGACTCTTCAACTAAAGTTTATCAACAACAGATAGTTACACGTTATCCTCGTGTTTAATCGAAATGATGACTCTTCAACTAAAGTTTAACAACAACAGATAGTTACACGTTATCCTCGTGTTTAATCGAAATGATGACTCTTCAACTAAAGTTTATCAACAACAGATAGTTACACGTTATCCTCGTGTTTAATCGAAATGATGACTCTTCAACTAAAGTTTATCAACAACAGATAGTTACACGTTATCCTCGTGTTTAATCGAAATGATGACTCTTCAACTAAAGTTTATCAACAACAGATAGTTACACGTTATCCTCGTGTTTAATCGAAATGATGACTCTTCAACTAAAGTTTATCAACAACAGATAGTTACACGTTATCCTCGTGTTTAATCGAAATGATGACTCTTCAACTAAAGTTTATCAACAACAGATAGATACACGTTATCCTCGTGTTTAATCGAAATGATGACTCTTCAACTAAAGTTTATCAACAACAGATAGTTACACGTTATCCTCGTGTTTAATCGAAATGATGACTCTTCAACTAAAGTTTATCAACAACAGATAGATACACGTTATCCTCGTGTTTAATCGAAATGATGACTCTTCAACTAAAGTTTATCAACAACAGATAGTTACACGTTATCCTCGTGTTTAATCGAAATGATGACTCTTCAACTAAAGTTTATCAACAACAGATAGTTACACGTTATCCTCGTGTTTAATCGAAATGATGACTCTTCAACTAAAGTTTATCAACAACAGATAGTTACACGTTATCCTCGTGTTTAATCGAAATGATGACTCTTCAACTAAAGTTTATCAACAACAGATAGTTACACGTTATCCTCGTGTTTAATCGAAATGATGACTCTTCAACTAAAGTTTATCAACAACAGATAGATACACGTTATCCTCGTGTTTAATCGAAATGATGACTCTTCAACTAAAGTTTATCAACAACAGATAGTTACACGTTATCCTCGTGTTTAATCGAAATGATGACTCTTCAACTAAAGTTTATCAACAACAGATAGATACACGTTATCCTCGTGTTTAATCGAAATGATGACTCTTCAACTAAAGTTTATCAACAACAGATAGATACACGTTATCCTCATGTTTAATTGCTTGATTTACTTAATCACTTAAGTGTTTATGTCACCGACAGTTTTATTAACATTTTAGGGCCAAGAATATTCCTGTGAGCACATTTTATGTAACTGAATTTAAATTAACATATAAAACATGCCGACAATATTTAGGGTACATGGTCCGTCTTTAAGAAACGTTTATTTACTATAACAATTTTGACGAGATTCTCAATTAAACATTTGGTGAGTTTCGTAGTCGACCTAAATTAGCAGAAATTTACATATTTTTTAATTTTTTATTAAAAATACAATATTATTTTTGAAACATAATAATACCAATTTCTTTGCATAAAAAGCATAATTTACCACAAAGTACTGAAAAATAAAGATCTTACGTGATTTAATAAACCTTAATTTTTAGTTAACTCCACCAAATATAGTTAATTTAAATATCTATTCTATTGATCAAAGTAAAACAAAAAATCTACTTCCGATTAAAGAAGTCTATATATTTTAACTTTACAATAAATGAAACATTTGACCTGTAAAGGATGGATAAAAAGGATTTCGTAACTTAAAATTAATCCATAAAACTTACACGAATCCTAATTTCCGATGGTTCTGTGATATTCCAGTCTCTATGTATTTTTCCTAATGCCACCCTCAAATTTTCAGTTTTCTTTAGCACTGGCTCCTTCGTTACATACAAAGTTGTCACACAGTGGGCGGCTATAACAAACAATCTAATCGAATATTTAATTAATCTAATTTCTAAAGATAAAAACTAACTAGAGCTTGCTGTGGAAACACATTTATTGATAACTAATGTGAACAACAACTTGTATAATATCAACTGTATTTTAATGGTAACCACGGTCTTCATCATATAACACTTATCACCAGGGGATCACATGAGATAAACTATTAAATTTAGTCAATAAATCGATTAAAATAGTGTATTGTGGAGAATATTTTTCAGGATGTTTTAAATTTTAAGTTTTTCACTGTACTTGTATGGGTGGGTGGGAGGGTCAATACCACTTTACATGTATGGGTAGGTGAGTCAATATCACTGTACGCGCATAATTGTTAATGTAATTAAAGTAAATGGTTGCAAAAAAGCACATTTGTCACATAAATAAATCACCACAATCATTCACCAATTCAATTTAATTTGTTTAAAATAAAACTTTTAAAATATTAAATCATACCTAATTTACAGATTTGAATTATTGTGACTCTTACTGGTACACAAGACTCAAGTACAGTATTTATTTGTTTATTAGACTATAAGAAAGAATATATCTATAACAAAATTATAAGAATAGTGTTCTTAACCTTCGTTTATATTGTTACCACCTGAGGCTCAGCAATCTTCTTGTGATCACATACCTGTAAGTACAACTCTGGGACTTATCAGAGTTCCTCCACAAGTTTGTTCCCATTCACCATCTTTCAGTTCGTAGAGGGTGCTGTGCCAGGGAAAGTCTGCGCGAGATGCGTCTTGCCCCCCCTTGATCAACAGCTGATCAGTGATGGTGGTCAAATTGGACTGACCGCAATCTGAAACATATATATTTTAATTTGGAAAGTCAATGAACGAACATCTATCTGTTATCATTGAACTACGTATGTGTGATGGACAATGGGAAGTCCTTCACCAAGACTTTTACTAAACGGTGACCTTTTATTCAACATAATAAGTTTTCAAACAGAGTTTTGACTAAAGAACAAAAACCTCTATTGAATATTATCTGTAAACGTTGCTATTTTAGATGTTTAGTATTTTAAAACTAATGGGTTATACACAAAATTATCAAAGTAAGGTTCACCTAAAGTGAACATACATTTATTTATTTACTTTAATAACCCACTCTCGAGTATCCGAAACTACCTTGAGGCCCAAACATGCAACTTTAGAATTGAGACTTGACTGGTTTAGTGTGATTACCAAAATCTAAAGTTTCCGGTAACAACCGTGTCAATGTGTTTTCCCAATAAAATGCCTTGATGCGGTCGTTACCGGAAGCTTAAGTTATTAACTCCGGCCGCTTAAAAATACAGAATAAGATGACTGAGTGTGACTATCCAGAAAGTCAATAATCATATACTGGTTTCAGCATCATTATAAACCAACCATTATTGTTGTCAAAAAATCTAGGTGGTGAAGTCTGTTTGCAATGTTAGCACATCTGACTATTGGATCACACACTCCAAAGTATGAGCAAACAAATTGATCTTTTGAGCGAAGTTAATACTCCGAAACTCTTAGACGAAAAGTTTCAACTGAACCAATGTGGCTGTGAATCACTCGACGAGCTAATAAGGTTGATAAATTCAGTTCTGCACGTGTTTATATTTCACCATTCATGAGCAACGCTTCAAGATGAGTGATTAGGATGATAGGATGGACCGAGACGGGTGAAATAATATCACTTGGTGCCCGTACCCTAACCGATACACTTTAGGGAAACATTCCAGATAAGGTCTTAAATGAGATCAAGACTTTACTGAGAGAAAGCAAAACACCACCACTTCTGGAGCAGTTGATGTCATACTTTCTGTCAGCTCTATAAACAATCAAATTCCCTAGAATAAAAGAGGCTGTACCATGGTCGGATGAAGGAACATCTGTAAGAGCCACATGGAGGATCTGGTACTAGTTAAAGATGAAAACATCTCATTAGACCTCATGGAAATTTTGATATATTACTTACATAATTTATATTAATATTAGATCTTAGACTTAAGCGGCCAGTATCGTAACTAAAATATACATTTTCCGATGACAACCTCGTCAAGGTGGTAACTACAGTATTTACAAGATTTATGTACGAAGATACGTTTCACAGATGCTGTGATGTGACATTCTTAAAATTATCACTGTACCAGATAATAGACTGCACCTTAACGTGGGTATCAGAGTAAAATACTGAAAATAATGATGCATTGATTGTCTACTGTTAGTTAAAATATCTCTGAATAGCCCATATGTATTGTTAAAAATAACTATGACGTAAAGGAACGGAAAATTGTTTGTAAAGATGGTTATTGAACTTTTTCGACTGACACACACCCACAAAACATGTAATATCTAGCCTTTAAACCTGCCAACGTATGTCATTAGAGGCCCACCCGAAGTAGGTCGTGATGGGATCTAGCAAGTTAGTAATGTTTGTTACAGTTTCTCCTCGCAGATGTTCAGTTCGTATCTGGTCTTAGCTCTTGACTTTCTATTTCTGACTCATATTTCTTAATTCTCTGTTCGATACATACAATTAATACGATTCATAGTTCTTAGTTTCTTACCGTAGCACGTAAGTCCATCTCTGGACTTGGCTCTTGACTTTTTACAGATACAGGTATCTCCGGTCGGCAGAACTTCACAAATATCTTTACAATCTGTACGATCACATAGGTAGGTACCATTAACCATCCGTCTTTTAGATCGAGCGTCCAGTAACAGAATTGTTCTTTCAGCCTAAAAAATAAACAAACAAAGTACAAATAAATAAAAAAGGAGAAGAGATTGCAAAGAATAATATATTATACTATTCTTAGAATTAAAAAAGTTTTATATTTAATAAGGCAATTTAAATAAAACTTAATATTTATATTTAGTTGTTATGTTCAAGGCGTGTGTTAAAAGTAAGTACCGTTTCCATATAAAAAAACAAAAAGTAAATCTTTTCCAAAAATAATTTATTCACTTGATAGGCCATACTTTACTTCTCTACATAATTCCCATTAATATTAAGGCACTTATCGTATCTTGGGACCAGCTTTTGTATGCCATCGTTAGAGAAGGTTGCCGCCTGATTAGACAACCACTGCTTCACAGTCGTTTTTACTTCGTCACTATCGGAATGGTGCTGCCCAGCCAGATGCGTCTTCAAGTGCAGACGCATGGTAGTCGCTCGGCGCTAGATAAGGACTGTATGGAGGGTGGTCCAATTGCTCGCTGCCAAAAGAAGTGATAAGATCTTTTGTTCGATTTGCTGTTTGTGGACGGACATTATCGTGGAGCAAAACGACACCTGCACTCAGCATGCCTTTTGTTTTGAATTGCGCGGCGCAGTTTTTGTAAAGTCTCACAGTACGCAGCTGCATTGATCGTGTCACCGCGAGGCGAAAAAATCGACCAGAAACACACCCTTTCTGTCCCAAAACACATGATTTTCTGAGCAGAAATTTTTTGTTTGAATTTCACTTTCCTAGGGATGATGAATGCCACCATTCCATTGATTGCTGCTTCGATTCCGGTGTGACGTAGGCTACCCATGTTTCATCACCTGTGACAATATAGCTTTAAAAAATCATCCCTCTCATTATTGTATCGCTCGAGAAAACTCAATGAACTGCCCAATCTGTTGGTTTTGTGCTCATCAATCAACATTTTTGTCACCCAGCGTGAACAAAGTTTCCGATAATTTAAACGTTCGGACACAATTTCGTAAAGAACACTTCTTGAGACAGCAGGAAACGTTTCAGCTCAGGACGAAATCGTGAAACGTCTCTTCTCTTTCACTTTACAGTCCACTTTTTAAATCAGATCATCGGTAATGACTGAAGGTCGCCTACTTCGTTTCTCATCATGAATGTTTGTGCGGCCATCGTTAGATGCCCTAACCCATTTCCGAATCATTCCATCACTCATAATGTTTTCACCATACACTTCACTGATTTGGTGATGAATGTCAACTGCTTTGAAGCCTTGAGCACAGAGAAACCATATTACAGCACGCACTTCACAGTCAGCGGGATTCTCAATAGGTGGAGTCATTTTAAAATCACGCAAACAGATGTAGACTCGATCAGATGGTTCCGTAATGCTGTCTGTGGCTTCCCAACAGATGTGGCTACACGGCGCGCATGCGCTAAACGGCGACCGCAGCGCTGCGGCGGCGTAATTTAAAAACGATACTTAATTTAAAAACACGCCTCGTATATCCGCAAGCTGATACATTATGCATAACAATATAATGTACATTATACTTACACCAAACAGTTGTACAGTACTTGTTTCAGGTCTAATCTCTCCCACTGATGATGAAGTGGAATCACCGCCTAAGTCAACTTGTACAATATGATTAACTCTATCAGGTCCATAGAATATATTATAGTGCACAATGTTTTGAAATACTACGAATCTTTTGGTATTTTTAGCATCCAAAGTTTTATAGTACAGTTCTTCACCATTATAATTATAAATAGTCAAAAGACTTGTGTCCCAAACGTACAGTGTTTGGTTATTAACGTTAACATAAAACTTCATTGCACTTGAAAATCTGTCATCTGGGGTTATTCGGGAATTCGTTGCTCCAAGAGTTGATCGGACGATAATAGTCGAATTGGAAATGTCTTTATTGGTAGCGACCCCAATAGAGAGCTGAATGAATAGCGATCTGAAATAATAACATACTGACAGTTAGAAAACAAAATATTATCGATTAATAAACATTTTAGTCTCAACAGACATTTATATTACCCTTTGGTGCACTCTATCATAACTATGCTTATGAAAATGTATTTAAATTTTCTTCATCTAGAATATTTATTTGGATGATAACCTTTTCAACCTATGTAAAGGTTGGAAAATATGGAAACGCATTATTTTTTCCATACATAATTTTATCGTTAAATCTTTTTAACAGTTGCGTTCCATATAGTATAATTTTTAATCAGAATAATTACTTTAAACCGTTAAATAGTGGATAAATAATATTGTTCTAATTAGTTACTTTGAAAATAATATGACCGTAATTAATTTCTCTTAAATAAAACTTTCATTTGATACCAAACTCGGCCTAAGCTTACGCTGAAGAGTTTCGTTCAACTTCTCGTGGGCCAAGATGAAATGTCACTAATGACGTCAAAAAATATGTTCTTAGTACCAATTTCAATCAATCAAGTATAAAGTAACCAATCAAACAAAGTATCAAGTAAATAGTAATCAAGTACAAGATTTCATTTTTACAAGTGAAGGTAAACAAAAGTTGTGAAAGATTTCCCATAATTGTTTTCTATTTCGTTTAGATCAAACTATTTCGAGCAGCAGCATATAGCTTCATATTGTCTAGGGTTGGAAAATTCTTTGTTAGGAGGGCACCTGGGGGCAAGGTGTTCAAGATATTTACGTACGCCCACGTCAAGAGACTTAAGTGAACACTCAGCAATATATTTTGTGTTGTAGCTGCCATAGCTGGGAGATCACAACTTTGTGACGGTCCAGCTACCAGGTTTGTTGCTCGTTTAGAACTATCCAGGGGATAAGACCAGCTTTAAAGATTTGCTGTGGATTGACAGTATTCAATTGACAGTTTGTGGGATTGCCAGTAGATCAGTCATGTGTTTGCGGTGAGTCTATCCAAACAATGGATCACATAGTCTTAGAATGCCTCTTGTGCTGTTTTACTGAGAGATTATCTAGCACAAATGGAAGCAGTGAGGCAAGTCTTAAATGGCTGACGGATTCGATTTAGCTTTGTGGCATGAGATCATTTGTTATTTATTTTTAATTTTCATTATATCTTCATGACTTTTGGAATTTTCTGTCCAAGTATAAAGCTCAGCTTTTACATAGTTAAAAAAAATAATAATAATACTGGTAGCTGACAAAAAACCATAAGATATATATATATATACATGGCATAAGATAAGATCAATATGCCATGTAAGAAACACAAATCTAATTCTCATAGTGTAATAACAATTGATTTTTCATATATTTCTTTTATAAATTTGTTTTTATACTTTGTTTTTGACACTTAGTTTATATTTCTGTGCTGACTAACCCACGCAATAGCAATGACGACGAGTCAGAAATAAGTAATTTTTTCTTGACATATATGTCAGTGTCGACAGTTCTTAACAGTGTTGTAATGATTTAGTCTGCATTTTTTTTATTTTTTTTTATTTTATTTTTTTTTTTAGGAAAGATTTTTACGGTTTCATTCTTAAATTTAGCAAGTTTTTAAAACCCCCTAATTTACCAATTTTCAAAGTGTGGCAATGTTTTTAAGAGTAACATTAGTATAATTATTTTTAGTTAAATATGGATAAATTATGATGCAGTAAGTTTCTTGAAATACCTGGTTATAACATATTTCATTGTTGTAACGACAGTTATAGGGCAGGAGATGTTTTATGTTTTATTGCCGATAGATGAAATGTGAACCAAATTTGTGTTAATTTTAGTAGCGCTGACACTCTTCTACTTAAAGTACACTTTTCAATACCACTGTACGTGTATGGGTGGGCGGGGGGTCAATACCACTGTACGTGTATGGGTAGGTGGGTGGATCAATACCACTGTACGTGTATGGGTGGGTGGGTGGGTCAATACCACTGTACGTGTATGGGTGGGTGGGTGGGTCAATGTCACAGTACGTGTATGGGTGGGCGGGTGGGTCAATACCATTGTACGTGTATGGGTGGGAGGGTGGGTCAATGCCACAGTACGTGTATGGGTGGGTGGGTGGGTCAATACCACTGTACGTGTATGGGTGGGCGGGTGGGTCAATACCACAGTACCTGTATAGTAGTACATATGCCGCTCAAAAATTCTTTTTACAGCTTGCTTTGTTTATACAGATTGTATACTGCTGATCGAAGATATGAAAACAATCACAATTAACAATTTGAGCCTTTTAACAAGTCACGGGTTTAACACGAATCACGACTAACTCAAAAGCTTGCATTCATCATTGCTTTGTAAGGAATAGAGACTTGTCTATTTTTTAATTTAATGCTGTCGACACTAATTAAACTGATAATTACAACATTTTACTCAAAATAAAACATTGCATAAAACGTGGAATTAGTAAAACGACAAAAATTGAAAATGAGAAATCTAAAATTAACTATAAATTGTAAAATGAAAAATTTCAGAACGTTGATTTGAATTGTATCTCTAACATATTTGACGTAAATAATTCGTGTGTTAAAGGGTGTCCCATTGTGTGAACTCAGGTCTTAGATAGCTGTACTACATGTCACTGTTAATAATAAGTTATGTAAAGAAGTTTGTGTAAGTCATTGGATTAATCAGCACTTGTTGAGTAAGTTAAATAGAAGGAACGAATTGTCAGTGTTTGGCGGATTATGTTTTTATCTTTCTAACTTTAATATATGTGTAGGCTGTTCGACCATGTACGACAGTTCAAAATATACCACATACTTAAATTTGGTAGTGTAACAGTTATTGTTATTTTTACTTTCTCCCATGTGTGTTAGCATAGAGAAAGTATTGTGATCGCAAAAATATATATTTACTAGTCGGTCTAAAAATCCATTTTAGGGTACCCGGAACCCAAAAAAGTGTTTGCTGTCTGTCTGTATGTGTGTCTGCAGTTCACTAGAGACCAAAAAGATGGACCAATGTTTATGAAATGTGGTATGTAGGAGTATTTAGCCAATATCTCCAGACATTTTTTTCACTTTTATTAAATTTAAGTTTTTTAATATTTTTTGGGTAAAAACATACAAAAATGGCATTCCTCAAAAACAGCTATAACGATTTTAATTAAATTTTCAGAAAATATATGAATTACCATTTAAAATATTTTAGTAAAAACCGCATGTCTAGTTTTTGAGTTTTGTTGTCTAACTTTTGAGTTTTTGAGTTGAGTTTTTGAGTATAGTTAGTTAAAAACCGCATAACTAGCTTGACTAGTTTTTGAGTTATAGCAAAAAACATATTTGGGAATCAAACTGGTAGTTTTCAAAGATTTTTTATTGTTTAATGTGGGGGAAAGTTTGTGCAAATTCTTCGGAAACATTTATTTAATGTTTAATATTGAGCTTTTTTATAGTTGAGCTATTGATTTTAGTTATAGTTTGAAATGTATTAGGTAATATAATCCCATAACATTTTAAAAATATAATTCAATATTTTTAGTACATTTTAGTTTGGTAACTGGATTCATTACGATGTCAAGAAGTGCTACTGACAACTCAATGTATATATATTTATAGTTAATTATACATAAGTAATCTTACTTGCGATAAGGGTCCACTTGCATGTCTACGAGGGAAATCTGTTCACTCACCACCCCTACAGATCGACCAATGTAATCTGCGTCTATAGAAAAATCCATAGTCCTTATTGAAGGGGTTCCTGGCCGATGGCATCGGTATCCAGTAAGTCTTTTCCCCCCAAAATCTATTGCGTAAACTGTATCATGAACCCAATCCAAGGCGATTTCAACGACTTCGTTATATTCTGGTAGACGCCAAGGGCAGCTGGATAAATCTGAGGGTAAAACATTCCGCCTGAAAAAAGTTCTTTGTTAACATAGAAGTTATCCAAAATCATTAAGAAATGTTATTATAAGTATGAAAATCCGTCATCATCCATCCAGTATATTATTTTTGCAACGTAGACACAGACCACCTGTCAATCTTTCATTTATCAGCTTCATCCAAATAAAGAATTTCTTTGATATACATTAGAAGATGAATGTATCGTTAAGCAATGAAATACTATATTTCTGGTTCAATACATAGTGGTAGAGATATTACTTGAAGCCTTAAAGAAGCAGAGTATATTTAAAACTAATATTTCTTACCTATTTTCGTATATAAGGAGGAGCTAGAGTGACAGGTTACTGCTTCGTGAAGCCACCACCATATATTAGAGGGTTGTTTGTTAGGTCAGTACAAGCAAATAATACAATATAACATGCGTCTTTTCTCGATTCGTTTTCTGTCTGTATGTAGCTTTTACAAAAATCTGAATATATCAAAAACAGTTTGACATACAACATTGCATTTTGGTATAAAAGTTGATATTACAAAAACACATATCGTGTAAAAAGCCTGGATGTCTAAAGTTATCAGTTTCAAAATGGCGGCTGTAAAAAAACTTCCAAGTCAAATATCACAAAAGCTACAAATTTGTCAAAAATGTTACAACACAATATTTGTAGACTATATTATGGCAAATTCAACGATATACCGATTTTTAAAAAACAGGTGATAATAGTATCCTCTATTGATTGCAATATAAAACATCCTCAGGGTTAACCATTTCTTTAATTCACTATCTACAATCACTGTAAATAATCGTCTGAGTCAACCCTTACTTTAATTCACTATCCCCAATCTACAATCACTATAAACAATCGTCAGGGTCAACCCTTATTTTAATCTTTAATTCACTACCTTCCAATCTAAAATCACTATAAACAGTCGTCAGGGACAACCCTTACTTTAATTCACTATCCCCCAATCTACAATCACTATAAACAATCGTCAGGGTCAACCCTTACTTTAATTCACTATCCCCCAGTCTACAATAACTATAATCAATCGTCAGGATCAACCCTTACTTTAATCTGTAATTCACTACCTTCCAATCTAAAATCACTATAAACAATCGTCAGGGTCAACCCTTACTTTAATTCACTATCCCCCAGTCTACAATCACTATAAACAATCGTCAGGATCAACCCTTACTTTAATTCACTATCCCCCAGTCTACAATAACTATAATCAATCGTCAGGGTCAACCCTTACTTTAATCTGTAATTCACTACCTTCCAATCTAAAATCACTATAAACAATCGTCAGGGTCAACCCTTACTTTAATTCACTATCCCCCAGTCTACAATAACTATAATCAATCGTCAGGATCAACCCTTACTTTAATCTGTAATTCACTACCTTCCAATCTAAAATCACTATAAACCATCGTCAGGGTCAACCCTTTCTTTAATTCACTATCCCCAATCTAAAATCACTATAAACAATCGTCAGGGTCAACCCTTACTTTAATTCACTATCCCCAATCTAAAATCACTATAAACAATCGTCAGGGTCAACCCTTACTCTAATTCACATTCACAGCATAAACAACCACAACATCTAGCTTTAATTTCATTCTCCCCCCCCCCCCCCACAACGTACAATCAACCGGGTCAACACTTACTCTTTTTCAGCAATAAATAATTAAAAATGAGATAAATATTAGGCAGCAATTATCGTAACTTACCAGTGAACGATTCTGGACGTTTTACCATACTCTCTAAGGAAAAACGGTTTGAAGTTGGTGTTGATGAAAAAGCATGCGGCACCTTCATTAAAGTTAAAGTCGAAGATCAACTCTTTGTCAACTGGTTTCTCGACACATTTTGTCAATCGACTTTCGCCAACGTTGTCAAACACACAGACACTGTCCTCTCCGTTAACTAAGTACTGTGCTCTGTTGACTGTCCGGGTTTCGAGCTTTACAACACAGTCATGCCCTGGAATATTAATTAAATAAGACAGTATAGTTACTTAGTACATATATGAATATGGCTAACTCTCACATACATTTAATGTATGATGGATTTAATGTACATTACAGCAAACCAGGTAAAACAGAAACGATTAAATAGAACGTTATTATATTCACTTAAAATTGGTTTTATTTTATGAAGGGCGAGTTAGTTTCTTGAAGTATATTACTTTTCCAGCCCGCATGTTAGTTAGGATGGAGGGGGGAGCATCTTGACATGGGTGAACAAAATATATAAAAATAACATATACAATGGATTAATTAACTCATTTTGAGAATAAAATATTATAATATACAACTTTTCAATAAAATACACTCCTGAATATATTAATATCTAAAAAAGTGTTTCACTTATTTAGACATGTTAAGGCCTTAGTTTAAAGCGATTAAATTTACCTTTCAACTTATTTTATTTTTATTTTTTTACGATTAGCAACTTTTATAGCATTTAAAGATGGTGGTTCTGTAAATAAATAAAAATAACGGGATGTTTCGATGATGGCAACTCATACAAAACAATGTTTGAGACGAAATTTAAGAAGGATACAATTATAACAAAATTAATTCGAATAAGGGCCTTATAACTCATATGTTTACATAAACTTTATTGTTATAATAGTCAGCTGATTTAAGACTATCACAAATTACTTTATTATTATCAGCTGTTTACATGTGTATTGTATATTGTACAGGCATATTGTGTTGCACATACTGTCACATAAATTATCTTTCCTTTGTTATTTTTCATTTGATTTTTAAGAGTTATATAATTGGATTTTTAATTTAATTTGTAAAAAATATTATTTTGCGTAATTTTTATTAAATTATCAGCTTAATATTTATTTAGGATTTAATATTTTAAATGGCCGCAACTTTTGAACTTTTGATGCAGGAAAACGAATAATATTACTAAAAATGGATGTTTGTGTTATAATGGACCATAAAACATTTCAGCTTAATACACGTTTATAGATATAAATTCAAAAGTAAAAAAGATTTGTGGTTGTAAGGTTAACTGAGGTGTTTGGAACACATTAAATATGATGTTTGTGATTCTAAATTATCCAGAAACAATAAACAAGAGAGCTTATCGGAAAGTTCAGAGACACCCTGTATAAAATAAATAAACTTGGTATGCTCAGTCCATAACATACTGTTTCATGTTTTAACTATTTGGTGAGACATATCTTGCTTTCAATATTGTAAGGTAAAGCACAGTACCTAAATTAACTGATCATTTATTACAAACGCCGTAAAACTACGCTTGTATGTGTCACATTAAAGTTACATAGTGTAGGTAATTAAAGTTACATTTGTCGGCACTAGTGGCGCAGTGCTGTAACCCAGCTACATGGGGACAAAGTGTTTGGGAGATTGTAGGCGATAGGTGGATGCTCGGTCCTCTTAATACCGACATGGCGTCCGCTCAATGGTTGCTATCGGCGTGGACACTACTAGAGAAGTCTGGGGTGTCCATGTTGGGTGGTAATCATTGTGCGGATGTTGTGTGGGGGAGATAACTGAGTATCAGGCTTGTCAATTAGCTGAAAATCAGACCAGCACTACGTGGTTCGGATTCCACGTAAAGCTGTAGGTCCCTTAGTTGCCCTGGCTGTTGGGCTATTAATAAATTGCCCTTTCTGAGGAACAGTTGAACTCAGATAGTAACCAGACTACACTCATCCACACTCATCCTACACTCATATAACCATTCATATTCGCCTTAAAATACCAACAACGTTGTGTCGGCGTCTCATATGTAAGAATAAGAATAAGAATAATTAATTAAATAAACTACTTGTAATGCTTACCTTGTAATGATATTAAAATAAACAGAACACAAAATATCACCATCTTGTAAGAGTGAAAACAAAACACTTGTGATCATTCAATAGTAATGTTAACTGTTATTTTTGCCACGGTCAGACCTTGAATGATAACCCAGTTCTTTTTTGATACTGATAACCTTTTTTCATTTTGCATGTCCATCGATATGGATTGAGAATAAATGTCTAGTTTTCCGTGTACCTTTTTCCGTGTAATGAAGATAATTCAAAATTTTGTGACCACTGTTCCTGCACTAAGAACCAGCCTTCGTATGTAAATATGTTTATTTGATTTTCCCCACCTAAAATGTAATTATGAAAGAAAAACCTCTCAATGAATAAATAAATACATAAATGAGTAAAATAAATGTTTATCGGGTATATGTAGTAAAAATTGCTATCCATTAAATAAAATGTATTATTATTAATTATTACGATGCCTATCGCCGCGATATGGGTGCATTTGAAAGGTAAATGACTGTGATAAGTGTAGTCGTTGTTACTTACTAAGTTCGAATGTTCTTCAGAAAACGCCACTTATTAATAGCCCAATAGCTTAGTTAATTGAGGAACCTACATACTTACGTGGACTCCGAACCACGTGGTCTGATTTTCAGCTAATTAGCAAACCCTATATTCAGTTATTTATTTTATACACAACATTCGGATACTGACACTCAAATTTGTATTTATTTCGATGAATTCTCCAATGCAATTTGAACATTTTTTCATGTGGCTCTAAATTTAAAGAAGTCAATCTGATTTTTTTTTTCAAACAAAGATTAATGGGGGGGGGGTTGGAGATTTTGTTTCTCTTTTTTGTTTAAAAAATTATAAAGATAGAGTTGAGATTCTGAAAACATACATATCTCAATTGGTTTAGCCTATTAAGATGGCCATAAACAATTTTTTAAGAATATTACGTAGTTAACTGCCAGGAATAAATTTTTTACAAGGATAATTTGCTTTGACTTTTATTGCAATAATAACACCCTAGAAACGTTGTGTATTTACTTACTAAAACAGCTCCTGTGGCTCGGACATCACTAGTTGTCATTACACACGGGATGGCTGTGGTCAAACGTGATCAAAGGCAAACGTAAGTGGACTTCTGATAAATATGCGCCAGTCTATTGCATCTGATAAAGGCAAACGTAAGTGGACTTCTGATAAATATGCGCCAGTCTATTGCATCTGAATGTTGTAGTAACGTTCATTTATATCAACAATAAACCTTATAAACATTATGTGTTTACGAAACAACCCCTGTTGCACGGATATCACTAGTTGTCGTTACAAAGTCTTAAACAAATGAAAAATAAAGCGGCTGTTTTTATAGATGTTAGATTGCATTGTAATGATCGTTAGTATAAAGGTTTGACAAACATTAGGACTTCACATTGCTTTTCGACACTTTATTAAAAAGTTTTCTAGCAGCATATTACTTTTCATATAGCAACATTTATTATAATATAAGAACAAATGTACAAATTATTATGGCGATCGATTTCGGTAAACCACGTGTACTTTCCGCAGACCAGAGGAGTTTACAAAGACAGTACCCTTCCGAACAGTTGTGTTGATGTAGCTGTATAGAAATAAATACATCCCCCTACGTAGGACAATAGGAAACTCTGTCTATTGTTTGGTTCTTATCAGTTGTAGTTGAAGGTAATCTAATGATACAGTCATACACTTAGGAAGGATGAGTAAATATAGTTCAAACAGCATACTGTTTCAACAAAATATTTTCATACATATACAGACAGCAAAGACAAGATTAAGTAAAACACATTGATGGTTAGGTGTAAAACTAACAAATTAACGGTTATATGAACTGTAAATTACCAGCAGGGAGTGAATGTTGCTGCTTGTTCTTGTTAGGAAAGCCTCAGGGGCTCATAATGGGCCCTCTAATGTCTTTCTCTTGAATTTAAGCACTTTGAAAACCATTGTGATGATATTGTTTTGTACAGTACAAGCGAACGTCACACAACACATATGTATTCATTACAATGAGCTCCTTTGTGAATACAATGAACTCCTCTGAGGAAAATAAACGTGGTTTTCTGAAATCTATCATATAATGTTTGTACATTTTGTGCTTTTGTTTACGGAGAGGCCAATCTCCTTCTTAACCTTACTCTTCCCATTCCTCATAGAATATTTATCTGTGTCAGGAACTTATTCAGACAGATCAAGGTGGACAACAGTACAGTAGAAGGTGAATATCACTGATAAATCTTCCAGTCTAGGCAGGATTCGAACCAGTGCTATGTTTAACCCAAGCTCTACGTCCTGACACCTTAGACCGTTCGGCCACCGGCCGCTTACACTGTTATAAATTCGTGTCGTGTGACGTTCACTTATATTGTATAATTTTGTAGTGCTCTGACTGTATGTAGTAAACAATGGAAATTTGGTAATTGTTTGCTTCTTATCATTTACAGCGTTGAAAATGATACCATCATAGATTATGTGGAGCACATTCTTGACAAAATTAAGTACCCTAAGCGTGATGGTCTAATTGTTTGTCAATACTTATATGCTCTTAATCCATATTATATTTACATAAGATGAAATATTGTTTACACTGCTGAAAATACATACAATGTACCAATACTTGTTCATTTATTATGCAAATTTTTAAATTGATAAATTATATTCATTACAAACCCAAGCATAGATGTTTAAGATAAGCTTTTTATATTTTTTAATAAATCATCTTAATCAAATATTTTATTATAACTAAAAAGTACGTATCCTTTGTTTAAAACATTGTTTTATGACCACATTTGTTTATGATGCACTTTCAATAGTAATTTCAAATATGAATAAGTTTGAAATAGACAATTTAATGAATTTGCTATTTTTAACTACCACATAACCTTAATAAAAATGTCAGCTAATGTATTATTCAAAGTTAATTTTTATAGTATAACATATTTTACTATTTAATAACTATGATAGTGTTGTTGGTAAAATAAGTGACTGAATATGCCAAATTTATATTTTTATAAACACCATCAATAGATTGGAAGGAATGGAAAAGAAAATAACAAACTTACAAATCTATGTTGAAACATAAAATACCCTCTAGGAACGTTTTGTAAGAACTTGATAAAAGCAGAGAGAAGGACCTTCTTAAGAGAAGAGAAAGCAGACATTTACCGTTTGGTGATTGGCGAAACTCTGCTCCTCTCTTTACGACATTTCTGCCAAAATAGGCTCCTGGCGTGGCCCTAAACCTTAGCCCATTAACTGTACAAACAAGCTTCTTTTATGTCTTAATCGATTTCCTTTGAAGGGCTCTGGTGGATATTTTGGAAACTGTTTTCTGATTACCGAAATCATACTAATTATCAAAGGTTTTTTGAAAACTTCCTTAGGTAATCTTCAGCAAATCTTATACAAATTTATGAATTTTTATTCTATTGTATATAAATATCAACTTTGTAAGAAAAATAAAGGTGAAATTTTTTTCCAACAGAACGACAATTTCACAATTCATTATTGCTTAAAACAACAAAGAATAAAACTCAATCATTGATAACCCTCACCCAAGGTATAAATTATTTTACCTTTTTGGTTTGCTCACTCCATAATGTTATTAATATTTTACTCATTGTATTTTTACTGTGTTCTGTTAAGAGTATTTTATAATAAATGTATTGCTATATACACACATTATTAACAGATCATATACATTAAAACTACTAATACTTAAACTACTGAATTAAATATAGACAGATAACAATATGTTACAATTCGAGTTCAGAATGTTTGAATTACGTTTTGCCATTTGCCAAAACCATCAGTTAAGTGGTTGTCAGCTACAGGCCTCTGTGTTCCTTACACTAATGTTTTGGCAAATACTTTCAGAAAATAAGTATAGAGGTACTTATAGTTTAAACACAGATCTTGAAAAGGTTTTTATGTTGAATTTTCATGATATGACTTTAAAAATTTTGCCTTTACATTGTAGTTGTTTTTATAAATTTAACAGTTATTTATGGAACACTGACTTTTATGGGAGCTCAACAGTGTTTGAGAGCTTAATAATAAAGGTTTTTAATAGAGTCTATGAAATATTATTTCATACGAGACCTCAAATCTCGTAGTTTTTCATCAATTGGGTCATCTTAGTTTTTTCATCTTAGATGTAGATCATAGTGAACTAATAATGGTGCGGGCTTGTTGCACCATTATTAGTGCAATCAAATCGTGTGCTGCACTATATGTATCTTTCATGTTGGTATTGTCAACAAACATTACCACTGCACTGATTTCAGAACTTCTGGCGTTTATATTAAGGACATATTCACCTAAAAAACTTCGGCCAAAGTTCTGAACCTGTGGCATTTTCTTTTTTCAGTCTCCCGTTGCTAGTTATAGTAGAATACTGTTATACGTATTATACTTATTTTTATAACATATAAATTTGAAACTCTCTTTCAGAATTGACTAGTTTTTAATTTAAAATGTTACTCAGTCAAAGTAAAATGTAATGAATATAATTATATACTATATGATCAAATCAAACAATCAATAACTTATGGTGTACACTGACAGAGGCTACGTACTACTCTGCCCACACACATTTGACATAATAGCTCATATAGTGTAAAAATTGTGATTATTTAAGTTTTAATAATACAACTAGAAATTATAAATTGTTTTGAATATAACATTATAAAGGGGAAAAAAATCATAATATCAGGCCATTGAGGAGGATATTTAATGAGAGAGAGAGAGAGAGAGAGAGTGTAGAAGCTTATGAATCCAAGGCTCCTTTACCCTGCGAACTCGGCATAATGTATTTTGTATCATAAGTTTCCTTTTTACTTTCTCCTATATGCCTTAGCATAGAGAAAGAATTGTGATTGTCCAAGAAAGATGTTGTTACAGTTAGGTCGAAAAATCCACTTCAGGGCCCCCTAAACCCAAAAGTGTTTTTTTTTCGAAAAAAAATGTTTATGTCTGTCTGTATGTGTGTCTGTCTGTCTATCCGTATGTGTGTTTGTCTATCTGTGTCTGTTTTGTGTGTCTGTATATGTGTGTCCGTATGTGTTTCTGTCCATGTTTGTCTGTCTGTATGAGTGTCTGTCTATGTCTGTCTGCCTATGTGTTTCTGTCTGTGTGTCTGTCTGAGTGTCTGTCTGTGTGTCTGTCTATGGTCTGTCTATGTGTGTATGACTGTGTGTCTGTCTGTGTGTGTCTGTCTATGTGTGTCTGTCTATGTGTGTCTGTCTGTGTGTCTGTATGTGAGTGTGTGTGTGTGTGTGTGTGTGTGTGTGTGTGTGTGTGTGTGTGTGTGTGTGTGTGTGTGTGTGTGTGTGTGTGTGTGTGTGTGTGTGTGTGTGTGTGTGTGTGTGTGTGTGTGTGTGTGTGTGTGTGTGTGTGTGTGTGTGTGTGTGTGTGTGTGTGTGTGTGTGTGTGTGTGTGTGTGTGTGTGTGTGTGTGTGTGTGTGTGTGTGTGTGTGTGTGTGTGTGTGTGTGTGTGTGTGTGAACTATTAAATGTGATATCGTTTTTACATGCAGTTGTTTTAATTGTATATATTTGTAATCTGTTTTAAGGAATAATGACTCTTATTATAGTCCATCTTGGTTTTAAGTTTGCAGTTTTTTAAGATTTTTTTATACAAATATGGTGGACCCATTTTTTTTTTTTTTTTTCTAATTGAACTGTAGCTTAAGGTGGTATCACCTAAAGACGGCAGGAGTATTTTTGTTTTTTTACATACCTGCTGACACGTTGTAAACACTAGAAGCGTAGGAAATTACCGATAAAGTAGCAATCGTTATTATTTAGCCTATAGTACAGTCTGACCACGTCAAAAATATACGTGGAAAAATATGCTTGACTGTCTGTGAAGTTGGAGCTGTTTGTTAATAGGTATGCTTATGAACATATGGTTATTTTAGGTTGACGTTTCGATGAATACATGCATAGCGCGTAATTTATTTCAGCATTAACAACACAAATATAAATGAATAAGTGTATAAAATAGTGTATATTACACGACTAATACTCATTATATTTCATAAAATTACTTATTAAGAGTCTGTCGGCCATGTTGGTTTTAATCCCGTAAGAACATTGTTATTTGCGAATATATATTTTTTCGTTACTTAATGACTAAAATTTGTGTATGTGGTGTCATTTTAAACGTTATAATTTTGCGAATTCGGTTTGTTTTTGATATTTTTAATAAATACGCCTGGTTTTGTAAAATAGGTGCAAAAACTTATTTGCTATATTTTTTTCTATAAAACTTATTAATAATTTGTAAACCAATTCCAACGCGTGATTTTATTATTTATCAAATTCAATTAGTTTGGAAAACATCCTTTTAAAAATAACTGTCTGATTCGGATACGTGAGTAGAATTTTGTCTAACTGGCAATTTTTAAAGATGACAGTTTTATCACAGTTTTATATTATCAGCTATTACATAATTTTTTTTTCAAAGAAATAATTTACTATGGTACAGAACTGTTTACATTAGTGGGACCTTTTGCGTTAATTTACTACCACTACTTTTTCCGTTACTTCACTACCACTCATTTTTTCATCGCAATCACTGTTAGGTTAGGTCAGGTTAGGTTTAGGTTAGGTTAGGTGGCTACTAAAGTTAATCACAAACCGGTAAATCCAGTGACTGGCTTACTAGTTCGTGGATTTACCAGATTGCGCCAAATGCGCTCTCCGTGGAAAGCGTTAAGATAAGGCCAGCGATATTGGATTCCTAGCCGATAAGGAATAACACAGTGGACGTAACAATTATTGGGGAACAGTTTTTAGAGCAATATAATATTTGTCAAGCAGTAGTGAATTACCGAATACAAAAAAATAGTTGTGGTAGTGAGTTAACCGAAAAGATCCAAATATTGTATTGTACAAGTGTGTTTTTTTCATTATTTTTTACTTTCTATGCCAGTGGCATTTTGAAAATGATATTCAAACTTTTTTGAGTGACAACGGGCCAAAGCCCTATGGCAAATTTAATTAGTGTTCGGCAGGTATTAGTGCTGTCTACCTATATATAACCCCATCATTATAATGGATGTGCATATCTTGATATAGTAGCTATACCCTGTTAATTATTGTTGTATGCTCAAGATAATGACAATTAATGACAATCGATAGAAGGTCCATTAGCCTACTGCATGATGCTGTGCTTCCATGTAGAATGCGTCACACAGTACTTTAAATAATGGAGGGGTTTTTCCGACTCATGCTTGCTAGTCATACTTATTACATAAACGGTTCGTGTAGTTTTAACTCAATACCATTCTTGTAAATTTGTCTTCTTTGATATTATTCTACCAATTTATTATTTCCTACTATAGAACAGAGAAAAAGCAGTGAATTTCTACGGATCGATGATAAAATACTTTTATATTCTCTTAGATGGGAGACACCGACACAACTTTCTGCAGGTTTCAAGGTGAATTTGAATGATCACACGTCTTTCGCAAGAGTGTGTAGTTCGACTTATATTTATTACATGTTAATATGAACCACAAGTAAAGGATAAATTGTTTTTACACAACTAAGAATGGTTTTTTGGTCTCTTAACACGATTTGTAAACTTAATTTTGATTCAATTCATGTGGAATCGTCCGATCAAATTAGATAAATAAAATAGTTCAGCTACTATATAATTTAAATATACAAAGATTATTACGTAGTTTTGTATTTTTTTTTTTCCATAACACAGTATGAGGACATCTTTTTGTTAGTACCTATTCCAAATAGCCTAGGCTAGTATAATTATTATACATTTTCTTGTAACTTCGGTGTTTATGTTAGATTAGGCTTACATTTTGTTTGCAACTTTATTAACACCTTTACTGTGTGGGCTGGGGACGTCTGTAACTAGATAGTAAAACCGTAGTTTATATTTAATTTAGACCAAATGTATAATTATAACAGACAAAAAAACAATAACTTTAGGTTAAAATAATGATAAGGTTTATTTCCCAAAATAAATTGATTACCGAACGTGATTAGGCATAGAAGACAATTGATACAGTAACGCTCTCCAGTTCTCCCTCATCGTCATCATTCTTCTCAAATGTGGAGATACATACATTGCATTTCCTCCCAAACTCCTTCCATCTGGCTCATTCTGGAACTCTCTCTAGGTCCTCTTCTAGCTAGTATCATATCTTACTCTTCTTGACCGACTCTCCTCACTTATTCGACACAAATGCCTTACCTACTCCAAAGTTATACTCTTTAAACCTCCTAACGATGGACCTCATTATATATGTATTATTCTGTTCCAGCTCCAGATTGTGCCTCTACTTTCCTCTGTCAACATTCTTTAACAGTCCTTAACTTTTCCTAAACACTTTCCTTCCAAAGACCAAAATTCACTGATGTTCCCACTTTCGTATGTTCTATACTAAAAAAAGTATTATTGGTTTTATAAAAACAGTTTTGTATAAATTGTTCTGCAGTTTTTAATCACTCTAAGATCACTTTATGATACAAAAAGCTCTTTTTACCGCATAATATCTCGTTTTTATCTGCAGTGTACAAGAATTATTTTCATTCTAAATAGTTCCTACAATCTTAAATTTATTAGTGAATTTTAACGTGCATAAAATAGTTTTTAGGAATGTTTACCATAGCGTCCGATTCTAAAACCTAAGCTAACCTAACACTGTCAAAGTGTTATGCCCATAATACTAACGTGGTATTTTCAGTCATATAGAATACTTTATAGTTAGTAAATTATAATGACATTTTAAATAAATTGATCCATTTAAATTTAACCAAACACATTATAAAGATAACTATCGTGTTATACAATAGCAAATATGTATCTTCTACGTTATAATAATAATAATTTTATCATGAACAAAACGTCTCAATATTGAGGTTAATACGTACATAAGATTAAACGTTTGAACATGTCACCTCGCAATCAAGTTGTTGGTTTGGCCCTTAAGACTGCAGTAACAACAGTGAAAACTGCTGCTACAAAGGGTGGGACACTGCTGATAAGAGCAACTACTTCGATAGCGGCGGGAGACCATGAAAAAGGTGTAAAGGTAAGTGCTATTACATTTCAGAGATTTGCTTCGTACAGGACTATCTGCACCGAATTGCTCGTTTAAGGATATCGGGGGGGGGGGGCTGTCTTGTTAGTACATGCAATTTGGCATGAAAGCAGGTGAGTCTGAACCAAAATATATGTTTGATGTTGAGTAGATAAAAATAAATAAATATATTTTTAAATATGACGAAAATAATTCGTTTGAAA
The DNA here is from genome assembly GCA_035578905.1 of Stictocephala bisonia. Lineage (NCBI taxonomy): Eukaryota > Metazoa > Arthropoda > Insecta > Hemiptera > Membracidae > Stictocephala > Stictocephala bisonia. The sequence continues at coordinate 694,229 of JAQJVL010000368.1, read as the reverse complement.
AAGGTTATTATTATATTGAAGATAAAACTAAACTTTTTCAATAATAAGTAAGGTAAATTATGTTATATGAAACACAATTACCATGTGAAAAATTAAATAATGAAAGGAAAAGTGTGATAAAAACAAACAAATATTTAGCTGTTATTATTTTAAAATGTTGATATTATTTTAAATTTGCATTAATTTTCGCAAATTTTAAAACACACACTTTCAGGTCTGGGTAAGGGTGGCCGCATTGTTATCAATCGAAAAATGATCAGTTGGCAACTGGCACCCTTAGCTTTCACTTAGGAAGGGTGGATCATTATATAAACAAGATGTATAGGTACAGATGAACGTACGATCGTCATATGAAAATTGTTGGTTTGACCAATGTGTAGATAAGGGTGGACATACTATCGTGATATGAAAAATGACGGTTTGACTACTGACTAGGTAAGGGTAGACGTTCTTTCGTCGTGTGGTAAGTAAAGGGTTGACAGCTATATAAGTAAAAGTGAAAAATGATGAGTTAACACCTGTACAGGCAAGGTTGGATGATCATCAAGTAAACAGTAATTGGTTGACAAATACCCATTATTGTTGTAAGGTAAAGGTGGACGTACGATCATGATGGGCTAACAACTATATTGATAAGTTGGATGTAACCATCCTTTAATAGTTCTGGTTCGACAGGACCCACCTACCCACAGTGGTTAGTCTGCCTTCAGCAGGAGAAAGACACCAACACCTACAACACGTCCTGCTGCTAACTGTATACGATGTACCCAGTTTCACGTCTGGAATTGTACAAGATGATTCAATGAGTTTATTTCTTATTTATACTACGGACGGATTGATCCAACGCAGGTTATAAAATTTAAGTTTTCATACATACCTGTTTGTTAATATGAAAAGTTTTTATAGCACTGTTTGGAATAAATTAATTAATGAAGATCGCAGAATATCGTAAAAAGTTAACTATAAATTTAAGGGTAGTGATCAAGAATTGAACGTCTGCTACAATAAGGTTTTTCTAGAGAACAACATAGTAAACATTAGGAAAGGAAAGTTTCCTACAAAGTTTCAATAACAATATCTCTTACGTACGATACACATCGAACAAAGAGCACAGTTGTGAGTCAAAGCTACTACCATCTTCAGACATCAGTGTTCTGTGGTGGACAATTTTGACTACAGATTATAAATTATATTATTAAATTAACTACATAATTCACTTATTCAAACAGGCCAAACATAATTTACAAAATAAGAATAAAAAAATCAAACCATTATAAAAGGCTTGTAAAATTCTCGCAACAGACACTAATATATGAAAAGCTCTTGAAAAATTTAACTTGATAACTGTTTTTTTCGTAACCTTCCGTGTCATATAATCATTAATATTATAACCATAAATATAATTAATACGTTATGACTACATGATTTCGAATTTTTCGGTTAAGAAAGCTAAAGTTTTATTTTATTGTTAACAGTATTTTTAGGTCAAGTTTTTCAAAATTTACAAATGGAAAGTTGCAAACTTGTAATTGACATGCATGTTGACTTTCGTTAGGATGCATGGTCATATCTGTTCTTACTTGGGTATTGAGTAGTGTTTTGGGAAATAGATTATACAAACCAGTATTTGTCCAATGGTTTTATTCATTTATATATTGCAGTTTTATTATAGGTTTAAAATAAACATAGTATTATTTATGTATAGGGAACATTAACATTATGTTTTCGTTCTTATAAATACATATAAAATATGACTAAAGTGGTTAAATTATATTAAAACATATTTACTCTCCTTTAGACAAGTTACGTAGCAGCCAGCTAATGGTGTAGGTGACGTTAGTAAAAGAACCAAAACTATACTTCACTTTATCAGGATTATCGTCATCTAACTGTATCAACTTTATGCTTACCACTCCTGAGACGTAGTGCAACCCCTTGTGCACCAGAGTGAGGCCCCTCCACTGTCCCCCTGCTGTACTGCAGACGCTGTAAATTGTATGGGATTAGGAGATAAACATGTGAGGAGTTTCGTGTTAATTTCAAATTATTTATAAATGTGTATTTATATACAATGATTTAATGTCAATATAATAAAAATTTATATCGAATTCAGATTTACATGTTCAAGTTATCAATTCTCTAAAATAGGTTACATTGTTAGTAATAATTATTGTGGGAATGTTTTTTTTAGATTATTTTAAGTAATTTTAGTAATTTATGTGAATTAACATTTATAAATAAATTCAACGTCATATATATCTACATGCCTAAACAGAAAATTGATTGTTTGAAGTAAAATGTTTAGGACCAACTGTAATAAAAAGGAGAACAATTTTTATTATATTTTATTATTACTTTTTTCAGTCTGAAAAGTATATTTATTAACATTTTCTGATAGTTGTTTTATTGTCTTTTTAATTCAAACTGGTTTCGAATTTAAAAAAATTAATAATATGAAGAATCTGACATATCTTCCAACTAGTCCGTACATTTTCAAATAGCCTGCATGAAAAAAAATTATATCTTGATTTTTTTATGATTAAATTAAAGTTTGAACTACTAAGTAGATTTATGTTCAAACTATTCTTTATCGATAAATAATCATAGCTTGAAATTGTCATAACCTAACCAAAATAGGAAATGCACCACAATATACTATCAAGGCTGGAAATTTCGGTTAGTCAATGGATGTCTACATCGTCAATTTAAGAAATCATCTCCAGTTTTATTACTGTTTACATAATTGTGTCACACACCTTAATTCTAAATCTATAAAAGTAAGGTTATCTTTTTAAGGATGGATTAGGTTTTACACGATCTAGCTTTTTTTATCTTTGTTGAATGAATTGTGACATCTTCAAATAAATTTTTAGCTACATTTTACTAACCAAGAAATACTTTTTTATCTTACAAAAACATCTAAGTTTATTTGTTTAGGAAAAAGTATACTCTATAACCAGTAGTCTTCCAAGTAATATTGACACTACATAAGAAAAACAATGACACCAAGACAGGTAAACTGTTTATATGTGTGCCAGCAGCATTTACAGTACAATTCATTTGTTTTAACACATCTCCTTTTTGAAAATACCCCTTAAAGTTCATAATATAGTAAGTAAAATTATGTAAACAACTATCTGCTTATCTTATTATTTACCAACCTGTACCATTGCCGACACAGAATCTCTCCGGAGTTAACATTAGGAAGGTTGCCAGGTTTCAGGCCTGGGAGTATTCGAAACAATCGACAAAACTGATTACTTTAGGGGTGGCGTACTTTAGCTCCTTACTCTGTTTTGAGGACGTACAGAACTCTCCCATAAGGCCGAACCCCGGCACCTGTACAGAAATGTACGTTAGTTGTAAAACCGAAAAGGGTTGATGTGATTCTAAAAATGTATATTGAAGAGGGTTACACTGCATTCACCAGAACTATTGCAGTTTAATTGCCACAGACTTAACATGGACATTTCACATATTTTTATTGAGAGGTGTAAGTTTGGATTCTTATAATAATTTTTATGAACTTAATTTTATAAAAGCCTAAAAAATAAAATAAAATGCTAAGATGTATCTAGCGAATTTTAATTTGCAATAGATAGCAAAGTTTAAGCCATCATATAACTGCTAGCTTTGTAAATAACGAAATTCAATAAACACTGAATATATAATAAATGATTCGTACATTTCAGTTATTTAGATCTTATAATTTAGTAGAAAGAGGTAACTTTTTACTCAAAATTAAATACACAGAGCAGACATCAATATTAAGAAGTTGCCTTTCTTGGTAGCCTGTGTTTGTAGTCTAACTGTATTCTCTTTCTATAGCCTATGTCTATCTGTAGCGTCTGACTATAGCTCGTGTCTCTAGCCTCAATTTGTAGCCTTGCTCTTTAGCCTATGTCTGTGGACTTGTAGCATCAAATTTAGACTGTATGTAGCATCAAATTTAGCCTTGGTCTGTAGCCTCTGTCTGTAGCCTCAATCTGTAGCCTCAGTCTGTAGCCTCAGTCTGTAACCTCAGTCTGTAATCTCGGTATGTACCGTCACTTTGTAGCCTTGGTCTGTAGCCTCAGTCTGTATCCTCGGTATGTAGCATCAAATTTAGCCTTAGTCTGTAGCCTCTGTCTGTAGCCTCAGTCTGTAACCTCAGTCTGTAATATCGGTATGTACCGTCGCTTTGTAGACTTGGTCTGTAGCCTCAGTCTGTAACCTCGATATGTAGTGTCAAATTGTAACCTTGGTCTGTAGCCTCGAATTTTTGCCTCTTACGTCTTCGTAGATTAGAAGACGTAACATTAAAGATTCGATTAAAAAACTAAAAAATACGTATGTAAAAGACGATACCAATATATATTTGTAAACTTTGGTATGTAAACAATTTTGTATTGCCTTTTAGAAAAGTAAACTTATCTAAAAGGTTTATTTTAACTATGACATCATTATTTTTCAGTCATATTCATTTTCAGACTAGTAAAAATTGGAATACAATAATAAACTTATATATATATATATATATATATATATATATATATATATATATATATATATATATATTATAATCGTTTTGAAATAATTAACCCTATATTTTACATTATTATCACTGTTTAATTGGTTTAGATATAAGTAGAAAACTCTTCAAACACTAATATGAAATATCATATTTCCCATAATTGGCAGTTTTTAACTGATTCTACTCCCCTCTTGTAATATTATCTATACCATATGTTTCTATAATGAACTACGAACGAAAATATGTCCATACGTCGTTTTTGAATTTAACGAATCTTTATACTGGTACAATGTATTATTTTTCAATGTGCTCAGATGGAATATCTTGGACGTTAAATTCTGATTTAACACTTAATAATCCGTCCCCCACGCCTTGCCTCCCTAAAGTTGCATAATTTCCCCAAACTTTTCTATGAAAAAAACAATTTCTACAGAAAGGAGCGCATCTCCTATCGACGTAGAGCTATGCAATCATACCAACAAAATATTTCCATGCCTTACCTTACAGATTAAAATACATCAAAGGAGTCGGTTATAATGGAACCAAAGATGTTTTACATGTTAAATAAATCGAGGATCATCGAATAAATAATTACCTATTAATGTTAAAGCTTCAATGTTCATGTGTACAACATTTTACCTATTTCTTAATTCCTTATAAACAACAATCAATATAAGTAATATATTTTACTCTTTGTAAATAAACAATGTATTATCATTGTATATATTATTTAATAACCAAGGAAAGACATAAAGGAAAGAAAAAACACCCACTTTGATAGTTTGAAACTCATATAAGACAAGGCATTACTTTTAATCTATGCATTTCAATCTATTGATTGACAAAAGCATAAAGCCTGTAATTAAGAGTTGTATTTACTATTCCAACTCAAAAATACAATTGATTAAACTATAAATATGATGGATATATATTGTATGGTTTGTTGTCAGCTACCATTTGTTAACTATAAAGCTGCGATGTATATTTGGATAAATATCCAAAAGTCATGACTATATATTCATTGATTATAAAATATAAAGTGAACTCCTGTCATAAAGCTAAGTCCAATCCATCGAGCCATCTAAGACCTGCCTCTCCGATTCTGTGTATGCTGACCAATCCCTCTGTAAAAGAGCGCAGGGGGCACTCTGTAACTATGTGATCCATTGTTTGGATAAACTCCCGGAAATCATATAACTGATCTAGCGTCAATCCCCATTTATACTTCCAATAATTGCATCTTCCAACGCCAGTTCGGAACCGATTCAAGAGTGTCCACTCCCTACGAGGCAGGTTCATCCCACCTACAGTTGGCTCTTTTAGACAACTGAAGGATGTGCAACTACAAGGGTCTGTTCTTGATCCAATTTTTTTCAACGTGGATACCGCTGACATCCCAATCACAGTCTATACAATTTATGTATGCAGGTGATATAGTTTTAGTTTACCAACATATGAACAACAACTACTGAAGAAACACTTACAGTGACCTTGCAACCCTCGAATAATATTTTAGAACCTGTAAGCTAAATCCTAATCCATCAATATAATGGATTTTTCATTACAAAAGTGTAATAGTAATCAATAAAATATTGATTAAATCGAGCAAGTTGTATTTATCTCAGAAATTTAACCTAAAGCTTTAAGAGACACATTTTTAGTATAGTAACTTCAAAGAATAATATAAAGAAAATATAATAAATTGACAGATTAAAGATGGCAGTCAACAAAACAATCATATCAAAACTTAAAATATGGCATTACAGTTATATTTATCATAACACGTATCTAGTTGAGAGGATTTGGAATAATTAACACGACGTGTAATAAAGGGGTGCAACATCATCCAAAGACCTACAAATGAATTTACTAGCCATAGACGTATAATAAACCCTGGTTTGGTGCTAAAGTACTGCACCACAACATATATAAATTACTTTATTACGCCATCGTTTCATCGGATAACCCCGAGGATAATTACGAGCCTATCCGGTATCTTCATAAATAGAGTTTATTACACTGTACATTTGCGCTAATTTTATTTCATGAGCATTTTTTAATTTTTCCCTGAACACTAATGGCTACGTCATGACACTCATAAGAATACGTTATATATGCCAAAAACACAAGTTTTTTATCAATAAATGCAACATTTTAAAATAGTTAACAGAATTTTAATTTCTTACATGTACACTATTCCTATACACTGTTTAAGAAACCCTAATACTTCCGACATTAAAAATTATGTAATCTTATAACAGTAAAAACATTTTTATATTTAATGAATCATTTTGTTGTCAAAGTTAACATCATATGATCATATCACACATTCAACGTAGAAAAATATATGACCCTTCTTTCTTTAAATTCAACGTTGTAAGTTTTTCCTTAGCATGAGATACAGCCATGAATTACTTTGTTGATATGGTTACAGCTGCTTCTTTCTGTGTTGGAAGACGATTTGCTGATGGCTGTGAAAATTGGTTTTTTCATACACTTGTTTAGGGGAAGAAGCAATTTTGGGGGAGACGAGAAAAGAACTTGCGCTGAGAAATTATTGTACTCGCTTTTATCACAGGCAGGAATAAACAATCGATCTTCATATGTCATGATATGAAAGATTATAACATCTACTTATGACATGTACAATCATAATTAATATGTTTCGTTTTATTTAAAAAAGTCTGTATATAATTGAATTGTGATTATATAAAATTTCAGTGTTAAACCTCGCCTCGACCCAAAGTCATTTAATTTACAGTCTGCCGATAAATTATAAGAAACTTTAAGGCAATTATCTGTCTAAGTAATTTTAGATATACATACTAAGTGTATTCAATAAACTATAACCATAAATGTTAAGAACGTTTTATTTATCGTCTTTGTATTGTATGTTTTTTGTCAGGCCTTTTTCTCAAAGAAACGTGTCATTTAAACAGCTTGACAAATCAGTATCTGATATATTTTTTCTCTGTAAATATTTTTCAGCCAGAGTATTATCGTACAAATGCGTTTTGCCGCGTCACAAACCAGAGTGTGTAACGTTCCAACACAGAGTGTGTAACGTTCCAATACAGAGTGTGTAACGTTCCAACACAGAGTGTGTAACGTTCCAACACAGTGTGTAACTTCAAACACAGTGTGTAACGTTCAAACACAGTGTGTAACGTTCCAAAAACCCAATTGATTTACACACATATGCAGTATGTACAGTAAATAATATACCCAGAAACTAGTTCACTATAAGTTTGGAACAAGAAGTCACTACAGAGGACTGCTAACAGCGTTCATAAACAAAGACTGCTGATAAAATATATTCACAGGCTATACTATTTTAGAAAAAAATAAAGTGTAGCAGTAAATTGAGTCAATATGTGAAGTTAGTAAGAAAAAAAAAAACATTGAGACGTTCTATGAAATTTCGATCTGTTTCACCCTGCCCAATATTGCATTGATTAAGATGAATTGCAATATTATGATGGTCTAGAATACCTTAGCCGAGCAGCATATTGGATATCAGCTTATTGAAGGTAAATAGTGATATTCATTTTTTTTAGATACATTGTGAAACAAAAGTATTTAGATGTGAAGAACAACTATTTATAGATTTAAAGCACAATTAAGACAGGGTGTACTTTAACAGCTCACCTTTAACAGGGTAGTTACCAAATGTGTACATTCATTGTTTAAAATACATTGAAATCTTATGGTAAATTGCATTTAACTTCATTGAGAACTATTTTTATGTTTCAATCATAATACTATATATTATTGTGTTCCATAATTCGCTTGTAATACAATTATACAGTTTTAATCAAAATGCATGTACGAAACACACAAATTAATATGTGGGAAGTTAAACTGCACAATTACATATGTCTTAATTGTTGTTTTAAGCAACAATGAATTTACGACTTTGTCATTCTGCTGGAAAAAATCTTTATTTTTTTTCTTGCAAAGTTGATATTTACAATAGAATGAAAAATTCATAAATTTGGTTGAAGATTACTAATTGATGTCATATCTGTGATTCTTTAAAAATTTAATTAAAAAAAACCTTTAATAATTAGTATAATTAGGGTGAGCAGTAAACTGTTTCCAAAATGTCGACCGGAACCCCTTCAATTTCTTTCAGACCCTTCAAAGGAAATCGATTAAGACATAAAAGAAGCTTGTTTGTACAGTTAATGGGCCAAGGTTTAGGGCCACGCCAGGAGCCTATTTTGGCAGAAATGTCGTAAAGAGAGGAGCAAAGCTTCGCCAATCATCAAACGGTAAATGTCTGCTCTCTCCTCTTAAGAAGGTCCTCCTCTCTACTTTTAACAATTTATCACAAAACGTTCTTAGAGGGTAGTTTATGTGTTAGTAAATATTTGTAAGTTTGCTATTTTCTTTTCCATTCTATCAAATCCAAAAAACACCAAGTTTAGAGTTAGAGGGCTTCTTAGCCCTAACTTCACTTGGTAAAATAAGACTAACTTTAAATTTAAATCCATTTCTGGTGTTTATAAAAATCTAAATTAAGCATTTTTATTCTCCATAGGTACCAAACACTGTTACGAACTTTAAATAGTAAATTCAATTATGTAAGTATCAAATTTATTTCGAATAATACAGCAGCTGACATTTTTATTAACAAGTTAAGTTGTAACTATTTTTAAATTTTAAAACGTACAACATTTTATTTTTTGTTGGAATCAATATTTTTTAATGGTCCAAACTGTTTTAATTTATTGCCTATATAAATAAATAAAACTTTTTAGCATGAAAATATTTTTGCGAAAAATGTGGTTTTTAATTTGAGAAAAAGTACATTTTGTTAATATAGTCGTGTAGTGTTTATAAAAAAAATTGATTTTGATGCTTGTATTTTTAGATTATGTTTGCTGTTTTATACATTTCGTAAATACTTCGTTTATTTGTAAGATATTACAGTGGCAACTTTTAATTGTTGTAATAATACTTGACTCTAGAAAGATATTTTTTAATTTTGTGTTTATAATTGTACTGGGCACGCTCCTAGTATTAGTGAATTTACCATTATTTTTATGTGTTTGTAAAAGGTTTAATTGAAATGAAAAAAACATTAATTAAAAAAACTAAGCAATTAAATGCTAGATTTTAACTTTATTTCTATTAAAAAAAAGTAGGCTAGCTTAGTAAGAAAATCCGAAAGACGACAGAATGATGAAAATAATTAAGTAATCACTTTAAGTGTTTACTTAAAGTGATATAATTGCTCTTCAAGTATTCTTTCTAATTTGTTAAGAATGGTTTCTTGGTCTTCCTCCTTTTCGCTTAGGACACCAGTGTTATCTGTATGTATCATCATACTATCGAACATTTCTTCCATTAGTTAGCACACCTATCTCTACTGTTTCTTTCACTCTTAACATTAGTTTTTATAAGGATATTCTTACATTTGGAATTGGAAGTGAATCCTGTACAGTTATGAGCTTACGTTCTTTACTATTCACTATCGATCCTGGAGCAAGAGTCAACAAGGATTAAATACGAAAATCAATTTTAACAAATTATGTTTAAATTGCCTTTGAGAAAGTCCTATGATCTGATATAATTCCAATGGTCGTGTAAAGACAGTAACATTGGCAACATTGAGAATGTTGAAACAGGTGCTTCAGGCCATGCTTTGTTGAACATCTGACAGCTCTGAGGCTGATTGGCAGTTTGTAATATGGTTAATGTTTTTAGATGTCCAAAATATATCAAACTAATGATTAGTCTGTGAGATCGTTTACGTCATAATGATGCACATTAAATAAATTAATGAATTTTCAGCTCTTATATTATGCCTTACGTATAAGAGGCATTAAAATATAATTGTTTGTATTGAATGTGCAACTATTATATTTTTACCTACAGAAATCATTAAAGCTGGATTTTACTTCATCTGTTAGTGATAAAATTAAAATAAAATTTAAAACTATCACTAGATAAAATGTATTACTTTAAAATTAACTTTCATATGTGTTAGAAATTAAATAATCTAAAAACAATTCATTATTTCGTTTGTTTTTCCATTGCCAGTCCACAGTCCTGCGCCGATTCTTTTCATATACTCAAGTCCCGTATCATCTGCAAATGAGACTAACTTTCCTTTAAACCTTCCATTGCAAAGGCTGTTTACATTAGAAATGGAATTGCTCCTAAAACTGTACCTTGTGGAACTCCACAATTAATCCGCTCCCATGAACTAGTACTTTTCCAACTCCAACACTGGAATCTGCTCCCTTCCTTCTAAATAACTACTAAACCAATCATGTGTTACCCTTCTTATAGCTAAATCACAAAGAACTTAACAGAATGTTATGATTTATGGAGTCAGGAACTTTTGTAATATCAAGGAAAACAGGATTTGATTTTATCCTAATTGCTTAAACCACTCATAACTATATTGTTCGATTCTAAAAGGCATCTTCAGCACTTTTCCCCTATCGGAGTTTAAACTGATTAATACAAAAAAATATTCGTTTGTTTAACAAATCTACAAGTTCTATTACCTTTTCAAAATTGGGCACTAAAAATATTGGTCTATAATTTAATAACGAATATTTACTACCCTTCCTAAATATGGGTACCACTACAGTATTTTTTAATTGTTTTGGGTACGTGCCCATCTGAATGCTTAAATTTACTAAATAAGAAAAGACTTTGCTGATAAATATTGAATAGACTGTTTTTAAAACATTTGACCTGATTTCATCAACCTCTGGAGATTTATTGCTCTCCAGTGATTTAACAACCATACATAATCAATAGTCGCTGATTGCACAAACATTGACTTGCCGCCATTAATTGTCTTAAAGTACTTTATGAAAACATCGTTATTTACATTTTGAGAATCTACTTTACTATTTAAAGTATTTACAATTAAAAAAAATAATTATTAAAAGCATTACAACTATGTTTTTATCATTAATATTTACTGCATCAATCTCTATGGCCTAAATATTTTTTCTGCCATGTCCTTGACCTATGATGATATTTATGACCCTCCAATATTTTTTAGAGTCAACATTACACTTGTGTGAATTGTAAATACTTTATTGTAATTAGGCTTTTGGCATAACGAATTTTTATAGGCCCACAACCTGTTTTTATAAGAGATAACATTTTTTAGCTTTACATTTTGAGAGTGTTTTAGCATTTTTTATATAAGAAATTCTTTGTTTTAAATTAGTTACATTGTTTAGGATTGTTTGTGGATAGTTACATTTATCCACGGCGTAAAATGATCAAGATTTTTGTTGTAGTGATGATCAAGGTTTTATATCTGTTGAAATGTTATAGCCTCGCTAGAATATCATCAAAGGCATTAGATACTTCTGAATATCAGTAGACCATTGACCAGTTTATTTGGGTCAGCTTATTCTCAAGCTTATCATAACTGATAAGAACCATGTCAGAACGAAGGTCACTACGAATGCTCCATTTTGTCATGCTGTGTTTAGTTACTGAACAATGTAATACAGATGAGACTATATCAAATATATTTTTGTATTTAACCTAAGATATGATCTACTTTATTGAGATATTCTCGGAGGCTCATTTATTATGCTCTTTAATCCAAAATACTTAGCAAGCTATGTACACATATTTATCGATATTTCCGATATATCGATATATCGTTGCCATCCCTACTTACAAGATGATGACAGTTGTCAATAATTTCATCTTTAGTAGGGTAATCTATAAAACTACCGATCTTCTTCACAGCTTCAAGTACGTCTGGTACTCCTTGGATTTCCAGTAACATTTTCCTCCAATTCTTTTATCTTTCTTTAAGATCTTCAAGTTGTTACGAAGATTATTGTTTTCTGCATCTCTTTTAACCTTTTTCTCAAGGCATTGGTCCACCATGTTATCCTGAACTTCCATTGCTTTCTTACTATCTTAATATTCTGATAGATTAGCTCATAAGATGCATTGAAATCGTCATTGTTCTTATTTTTTTCCCCTCTTAGAACTTTCGTATCACGCATAAGACCTTCTAGTCTAGAGTTATCTAGCCTTTTATAGCGGCGCTTCGAATCTCATACTTTTTCTTCGTTCCACAGCACACTTTTCACATCTCCAGGGAATATCTTCATTCTTCAAAGTGTATCCGATTTTGCCATATTTTCATATTGCCATACATACGTCTCTTTTTTGTCAATTGTAAGAATCTATAAAGGTACTGAGATGTATGTTACAGTAAATTTTAACTAAAATTATATAACATTCAAAACTTCAATGCTAAAAAATAGTAAAGAAATAAAAATAGTTGGAACTGAAAAATGTTATCTGATTATTAATTCAGTTGACTTTATTCATTCAATTCAAATCAAAACTAATTAAATCTCGTACATATTCTTGATCAGATTTTAAATTTAACGAAAAAATTGTATGAAAATGATTTATGTTCAGCACGTGCTTACCAGTTAAATCAAATTTGAATCTGACTATTAAATTGTTATCCAATTTTGTTTTGAGGAAGTTAGTTGAACTGTCCAAATTAAATATGATTGTTGGTGTTGTTAACGAATATATTTCATTAGTGCTGGTTACGTTGAAGTTAAGAAATTTTACTAATTACAATATACCTATACATAAATGCCAAAGTGACCTTTAATCATTTAATACATGTAAAATGTAATAAAGTTGGGCCATCCTTAAAGGTTAATTTCAGCACTAAAGAAACTTTTCACATTAACACGAGACTTTCGCCTGACCATCTACTTGGTCATGTACTAACTGACCAAATGGGTGATTTGGAGGCGAATGGTCCATTAAAGTCAAAATCTAAATGTCTGAACTTTCAGCAACTAATTTTCAGAAGCATTGGCTTCAGCTTGTAGGGGTGGCCTTTTTATATTTAGTCGTAGATATTACGTACGATCCACTGGGGGGGGGGGGGTACTAAATACATTAGTTTTTTATATAACTTAGTACAGCAATTGCTCTTAGTTATGCGTACATTCATTTATATCCACAACAATTTTAAATCTAAAATTAAACTATATATATACTACATCTCAATTTCATACTTTTTAATTTTACAGCTTCAAAGTACATAATTTTGTTTATTATAATAAATTAAATGTGTATTATATTAATAAATGGTCCATAACATATTCATTTAGCATTACACATCATATTGCCAACGTTGTAAATTATATTTTTCAAGCTATATTTTCAACGTAATTAATGAGGATAAATTGAACTGACAATATCATTTTAGAAGGAATAGATTGTTACATAATGTTTTTAACAAATGATTGGTAGTTTTTCTTAATATGATGATATATTCAATATAGATTATTTATAAATAATATGTAAAAAGTTCATTTTAAATAAATATATTTGGAGTGTTATCAATATTAATTTATTATATTCTAAAAATTCGTTATGAATCGATAAAACTATAATAAGTTTAATCTAATTCATGAAGGAGAATATATCGTTATTTAACAAAACAGTCAATAAGATATAAAATGTTTAACATTTTTTAAAGCCACTTTGAAGAATATAAGAGGATGTAAGAAACTGTAATAGGACTCATGTTGGTAAGGAAGATTATTTTAATAACTATGTAGTAGCTAGAACAAAGAAGTGACCGTAAACAAAACTTCCTGGCTTTTATAAAAAAGTAAGTCATATATTAACTAAAATTCTACTATAATTTATATGAAATAAACCACCGTTTCTTGTTTAAACATGTTTAAGACAAACAGCAGAGTTTAAGAATAAAAATACCTAATAACATAAGCTATTAGAACTTAAGCTCACAACACTGAAACCAGACAGATATTCCACTACAGATTTGTTTACTAAATACCACACTGTTTTGCAAATATCGATCGAATGTTTTCAGGTTTGTTGGTAAAGATACTTTTACTCCAAGTATCACTTTGCAATAAAGTAATTTTTATTTCTTAATTATCCTTTAAGTACTGCCTTTTTCTGTGAGATGATATTTTGCACCAAGAAAAACTTGAATAAATGAGCTACTTATCTTAAAATATAAGCGTAGGATTGTTTTGATGAGTCAGAAAGATGAAAATAACTGAAAAATATATTTTTAACATTATTTAAAGACAATATTTTTTAATAAAAAAATCTACCTAAATTAATCTACAATGATTACTCTACAAAATCGATAGTAATAGTCATGGTACTGGCTTGAATACAATAAACCAAACTAGATAAAAGTGGTAAACAAAAGATGTTCCTTTTGGTTAGAAAAAAAGTCATTATAAAGAAACAGTATTAGTTTTGTGAAGAGAGTGAAAAGCAAGGTCGGGAAGGAAATGAAAGCGTCTTCTCAAAGTGGCGGAAGTCGATGTTCTGCGTTTTGCTTGGAGATAACGTTGATATGAGAAGTTTTAGGGGTTCAGGAAGAAGGCTTTCACCACGCGAAAGAACAAGTTGAACGTTTGATGTAATGGAATAGTACTTATATGCTGAAAACATTGTATTTTTATCTTATTTTACTTTTAAATAGTGTATTGCTAACTATTTAATTCATAATATCTACTGGATATGATTGATTAGTGTTGAGATTTAGATTTCATTTATGAAAATAACAACTCGACATTTAAATAAATAATTACATTTTTAATAGTATTAACTATTATTAAAACATTAAGCGGGTGCATTAATTTTCTACATACATTATGTAATTTACTAGGTAATTACATATTATAAATAAAATAATATGTTTTTTGAATATACAGGATTAGACAAAAGTCTGGAATATAATTAATAATTTTAAAACTATTGAAAAAATTTAATAAAGCTATGTACATGTTTCTAAGCAAAACATTTAAACAAAGGATACATTTTACTGGGGTTTTTTTTTTTTTTTTTTGCATAGTCGGGGGAAGGCCCACGAAGGAAGTCTTAAACATTTTTAAGTGTAAGCCTACCTCGAGTTATACCTCGTTTTAAAGGTCTTTGTTTGTACAATACAAAGCAAACATGAGGTCAAAAGGATGAGCCTCAGTCAGGAAATAGCCTCTAATCGAATTTTATTTCATATAACTAATACTTCTTAGTTTAATAACTATTTATTTCTTTTTTATTTCTGTTTGAGGTACCTGTTATTGAATATGTTGTTGATTGTTTACAATCGTAATGAAAGAATGCGTTATAAAAATAACTTATGTTATTTAACGAGATTATAAATAAGAAAATCACTTTGGAAAGTAAGTATACCCTAAGAATTGTTTAAGAAAATTATTGTAAACCGTAACCGTATTTGTTATATATATTTTTTTATAGTTAATTATTATCTCATATTTTGTTAATTAAATTATAGCTGTAAGCAGCAATAGACAATTACTATCTTATCCTTGTTCTTAAGAAGTTGTAGGTGTAAAACTTCTTTAAGAGGCTGTATTTTCTGATTGGATTATCCTTTTGATCTCAGATTTCGACTGTTGTATTGTACAAACAAAGACAATTTGGGAGAAGAGAATAAAACCCAAGTAAAAGCTCGAAGTATTTGCTCACGAGTAAAGTAAAAGCTTGTCAACCAAGTGAATAAAACAGTCAATAACTTAAAAGCTTTTACTTAACGTTGACGAGGAATTACTAGGGAAATACTTGCTAGTAAATACTTGCAACTTCGTGGAGCCAAGTAAATAATTTTGTAACACTGCAAGTCTTAACGTGCTAGTCTAGCATCCGTTCGTGCGACGCTTACTTACCACACGCGTGTTCACTGTTCACGCATTCTGTTCATATTTCAGTTGTGATTGAGAGACCGACTCACCTGTACATGTTCCAGAAGGTACCTTAAGCTCACCCGTTTGAAAAAAACGAGGAAAGATGTAACAAAGACAACTATGTAAAAGATGGTTCTATAGCTACCATAAAAGAAGATTCTGCAATAAAAGCCCTAGCCTTTTTGTAAAAAATAAATTATATAAAAATAAATTACCTCTGTCAAAATTTTTTGAAAAAATAAATATTCTATCACCCAATCTGTTATCTTGTACCTAAAAAAGGTAATGAAATAAGAAACATACAAAAATAGAAAAATAAAAATTGTACAAGTTACGTGCACATGAGTACGTAAACTTGTATGTATCGCGGGTGCTTACCCGTTTGTGTGAGGGTGCGCATGCTGCTGGCACATGCTCACGTTTGAAGCACACTGTGTATAAGCGAATGTTTTTGAGACGTGTATAGCACCCTCTTATATAACTGTTCGTACTTGTATAACGCGTTAGTGAGAGCCTCAAGTCTTTATGTTTCA
Source organism: Stictocephala bisonia (assembly GCA_035578905.1). Classification (NCBI taxonomy): domain Eukaryota; kingdom Metazoa; phylum Arthropoda; class Insecta; order Hemiptera; family Membracidae; genus Stictocephala; species Stictocephala bisonia. Next base: position 677,454 of record JAQJVL010000368.1, on the reverse strand, counting down.
TTTATATTTTGGGGATTTTTTAAAATTATTTTCTTATTTCGTCAAATTACATTACATTTCTTTATTTTCATGTTTAATTCATATTTACATTTCATATTTAACTTTTTGTATGTTTTATTTTAATATTTACTAATTCACATTTATTTATTTACTTATTCCTTTCCAATAAAGTATTATTTACTTATTTAAATAATAAATACTTAATGCATTGGTACATTTATATTAACATAATTGAAAAAAATTGTGGGTGCATGAAGGTCACCATCTCAGACTCGAATGTAAAAAAATTCAAGCGAACAGTGTTATCTGCATGCAGCAAATACTTCCCTACGTAGCAGAAAAACTGCTTATTCCTACGTAGAATATTTTCAATTTTACTTTACAAAAAATAACACAAAAAGGCTTATATGTCACTTAACTTATTAATAAACGAATCCGTAAATATGTATGCCTATTAAAAGTGACAAAAATGTATTAAAATATTTTTAATGACATTTTAGTAAAATGTGTTAGCATGGGTCTGGGCAGACTCGCAAATCCACGAGTAAATACATTTCCTTGCGAGTAAATACTTTTTTTATTCACCTCATTTCTAAGCCAATACTTTATTGACTAGTAATTACTACGAGTTTCTTGTTTTATTCACGTACTCGCAAGTATTTCCTTGTCACACCGAAAGTAAAAGCTTTTACTCGTTTTTATTCACTTCACTTAATGAGCTATATGACTCGAGGTAGGCTTAAATTTAAAATGTTTAAGATTTCCTTCGAGTGCCATCCCCTGGCTAGGCAAACAACGAGTAAATAATCCGTAAATGTTTGTTGTAGGGGACATGTACATAACTACAAAATGTCAATAGTTTTCAATAGTTTTAAATTAATAAATAAATTTCAGACGTTTTCCCAACCCTGTATATGTATAACGTATAACAAGGGTTTGACGTATAGAACTTATTCACTTTCCTTATATAAAAAAATAATAATAATAATAATAATACTTGAGAAAAAATCTTATTTGAATGATTCTATTATTTAACTCTTTTACAATTAACTCCTGATATCCAATATTATAACTTATTGGATATTAGTGATGCTATATTCTGCAAATATTTTCAAATATGTTTATCAAAGTTATATGTTATTAAAAGAAAGAAAATAAATGAAAACAAAATCTCTTCGTTCAGTGCAATTAGGACTATCCTCTTGTTCACTTACTTATCATATGCAGTGAAGGATGTTTTAACTGTTAATAAGGCAAATGTGAATTATTAGTACGATGACGTATGTTATGTTAAAATCCGTATAAAAGGATTACATTTTACATAAACATAGCACTGAATTATTACAGGATCGGCCTCAGGTGACGTTCACCTTTTAACAGACAGCTGCCCTCTTAGACATTCACATGTGTCATTTTTCATGCGATTTTTTTATATTTTGGCTTATTTATGCAGTATGTTTTTAGTAGACAACGCATGTTTGAAATTAAAAATATTTTCAAATAATGATAATGCAGGAAAAATAAAAAAATAATATGTTCAGTGTATGAAAAATAACCCAGGTTAAAATTAAAAGTACAAATTATTTAATACAACTTAATAAAGCACTTGTTTTTGACCCGAAGGCATACAAATGTATAAGGAGACAATTTGTTTTATTTATAAGGGTAATAGCATTTGTATGGTATTATATTTGTAAATACAAATAATTGATTGAATATCATGTATTTAGTTGACTATATATTCAAATAAAAGTCTTTGAAAAAAATAACTTTCATTTAATAACTTGAAATGATTTTCTTCTTGAATCACACCAGAGAAAAGTTTGAGGTATTTGAAAAGGGGAACACTTAGGACTATTGCCAACCCCAGATGTTTTGTGTCTTTAAAGCCAGTTTTATGGCTTTGTTTATGGGTTCTTTACGACTTTTGTTTACTTGTGAAAGGCGGTTTATATTGTTATTCCCAAAGCATTTCCTTGTTTAAACTGATATCTAAAGACAACAGAGTTTTTACCTTTTGCTTTCAACTTTATGAACAATATGGACCCTTTTTGTATTGCATTTATGCCATATATCTAAGCCCCTTTTACATATGAAGAACCTGTAAAAATATGACTGAATTCATAAAATGTTTGTCAATACTATAGGTGGCACTCGAGGTGCGACATGGACTAACTGTGTTAATCCCAGCGACCCAAAGGGCCATAAAACTGGCACTCGAGGTGCGACATGCCACCTCAGGTAGCCCGGCGAAGGGTTGCGGGTTTGTAGACGTGCTCTCTCTCTCTGTGTCCATAAATATATATATATATATATATATATATATATATATATATATATATATATACATATATATTTTTTTTATTTTTTTTTTTTTTGGAATATATTTGTTTGGAACTAAGCAACATTTTCTGTGAGGCTTTGAAACAACAAAATTGTTCGACTGTTGATTGATTTATTACGTGTATATTTTCAACCTAACCTAACCTACCCTAACCCACCCGCCCACCCATACACGTACGGTGGTACTAACCCACCCGCCCACCTATACACGTACGGTGGTACTAACCCACCCGCCCACCTATACACGTACGGTGGTACTAACCCACCCGCCCACCTATGCACGTACGGTGGTACTAACCCACCCACCCACCTATACACGTACGGTGGTATTAACTCGCCATGTCGCACCTCGAGTGTTAGTTTTGGGTTCTCTTTCGCTGCATGTCGCACCTCGAGTGTCCAATTATGACCCTCAGGTAGTCCATGTCGCACCTCGGGTGCCCCCATACTATACTACATAACACTATAGCGTTTACCTAATTTGAAGTCCTGAATGTGGAGAAATGTTTGTAGTAGATTTAGACTGTAAATTTGAATTTAAAGATTTGCACATACTAATCTAATACAAATTAAATTTAAATAATGCTAGCATGACATGTACAGCTTTATGCGTATTTTAAAGCGAAAATGAGTTATTGAATGAGTGTAGGATGTGTGGGGATGACCTGTATTGTCTTGTTACTAACTAAAGATGACTGCTCCTAAGAAAGAGCCATTTATTAGTAGCCCAATAGCCAGAGAAACTAAGGAACATACGGCTTTACCTGGAATCTGAACCCCCTTGTATTGGTTTGATTTTTAACTAACTGCTATCCTGACACTCAGTTCTCTTGTCTACACAATATGCAGACAATGACTACTACCCAACACGAACATCCCAGACTTCTCTCGAAGTGTTAACACCGATAGCAACCATTATGCGGACGCCATATCAATATCAAGGGGACAGAGCATTAAAGTTAATGCTTACTATCTCTTTAGCACTTTGTTCCTCAAGAAGCTGGGTTGCAGCACTGCGCCACTGGCACCGTATAAATGCAAATTGTTTCCAAACAACATTTTAAGATGGCTATGCAAATCTTGACCAAATTTCAGTACGTGACTTGAGAAAGTTCTTAAATTGTGTACTGACAAACGAATCTGACAGTCCAGTTTTAGTTTGTTCTATACTTGAGGTATTCGGTTACAGTATATACATTAGTTTGGGTACTGCCACAACTAAACATTAAAAGATGTATACTAGTAAATATATTTTTAAATAACTTATTATTTTCATTTTCGTTGAAAATAGTTCACTATGAAATATGTAGGCTATGTTAAATGGCTAGTGAGTCAAGATTTATATTTGCACTAGGGCCATACTTTATAACCACTCACACACAGTGAAATCTATGTCGGATGTCGTAAAAGCAAGCTATACAGGGACAAAGAGTAGTGAACAATCAATTACAGTAAGAGGTATTCGATTCAGGAAAGTTTTTTACTTACTAAAAGGAGTATTTTCAACAAAACCACTTAATTTATGAAAACTAAAGCTGGAAATGGAATGTGTTTATTTTACTTCATGTAGGCAAATTTTGATTATGTATTAGGTTAACGCTTCACTCCACCAATTTGCAGATCGAATCTTTAGGACCCCAGTCACTTAACCTACATTTGTGTAAGTTTCCTCGACCTCAAGATTAATGGTTCTTCAATATATATTTTTGATAATGTCAAATCTAGTAAAATTTCCTGTTACGTTAGAATATAACCCTAAAGACAGTAGTCCGTCAAATGAAGGCCCAATAACAGATGTGTGTTTTTTAATGCTTAAGTGATTGAAGACAAAGTTTTATTGTATATTCCCTATTTTTCCTTCCCAGTAGTATATAAAAAGAGGATATCTTCGCCCTCAATATATGCTACAAGTCAGTTTTGGTTAGTTAATGCGGGTGAAACGTTGGTGGTCCAGATTTGCAATAGGAAAACTTACGAATATTAGACATTAATTCACTTTGCAATTAAATTTAAAAAATATATAAATACATGTATATAAATAGTTCTTATAAATTATCTGGACACTAATATATAAACAGAAATATTAGTGTTTTTCCTTATTCACAGTCAGCCGTTGTGACGTGATAAGGGAGCTATATACCATAAGGGACGAAGCAGACTCTACAACAATAACAGATGGAGAACTGGTGATGGCAGGAGGAATGGTGTTTACGACTCATAACTATTCTGAAGGCCACTCACTGTAACTTTAGCTATTGTTCACACTGTCTTTCTGAGGCTGGCCCTACAGCAATAGCAGCTGATGAACTGGTGATGGCAGAAGAAAAGGGGTTTACGACTCATAACTGTGCTGAAAACCACTCACTGTCACTATAGCTATTGTTTACACTATCTTTCTGAGGCTGGCCGTACAGCAATAGCAGCTGATGAAGTGGTGATGGCAGAAGGAATGGTGTTTACGACTCATAACTGTGCTGAAAACCACTCACTGTCACTATAGCTATTGTTTACACTATCTTTCTGAGGCTGGCCGTACAGCAATAGCAGCTGATGAACTGGTGATGGCAGAAGGAAAGGGGTTTAAGACTCATAACTGTGCTGAAGACCACTCACTGTCACTATAGCTATTGTTTACACTATCTTTCTGAGGCTGGCCGTACAGCAATAGCAGCTGATGAACTGGTGATGGCAGAAGGAGTGGTGTTTATGACTTATAACTGTGCTGAAGGCCACTCACTGTCACTTTAGCTATTGTTCACACTGTCTTTCTGAGGATGGCCTTATAACAACAGCAGCTGGAGAATTGGTGATGGCAGACGGGAAGTGGTTTACGACTGATAACTGTGCTGAAGGCCACTCACTGTGACTTTAGTCTGTCACTGTCACTATTGACTTTCTACGGATGGCCTTATAACAACAGCAGCTGGAGAACTGGTGATGGCAGGAGGAAAGTGGTTTACGAGTGATAACTGTGCTGAAGGCCACTCACTGTCACTTTAGCTATTGTTCACACTGTCTTTCTGAGGATGGCCTTATAACAACAGCAGCTGGAGAACTGGTGATGGCAGGAGGAAAGTGGTTTACGAGTGATAACTGTGCTGAAGGCCACTCACTGTCACTTTAGCTATTGTTCACACTGTTTTTCTGAGGATGGCCTTATAACAACAGCAGCTGATGAACTGGTGATGGCAGACTGGAAGTGGTTTACGACTGATAACTGTGCTGAAGGCCACTCACTGTCACTTTAGCTATTGTTCACACTGTTTTTCTGAGGATGGCCTTATAACAACAGCAGCTGGTGAACTGGTGATGGCAGACGGGAAGTGGTTTACGACTGATAACTGTGCTGTAGGCCACTCACTGTCACTTTAGCTATTGTTCACACTGTTTTTCTGAGGATGGCCTTATAACAACAGCAGCTGGTGAACTGGTGATGGCAGACGGGAAGTGGTTTACGACTGATAACTGTGCTGTAGGCCACTCACTGTCACTTTAGCTATTGTTCACACTGTTTTTCTGAGGATGGCCTTATAACAACAGCAGCTGGTGAACTGGTGATGGCAGACGGGAAGTGGTTTACGACTGATAACTGTGCTGTAGGCCACTCACTGTCACTTTAGCTATTGTTCACACTGTTTTTCTGAGGATGGCCTTATAACAACAGCAGCTGGTGAACTGGTGATGGCAGACGGGAAGTGGTTTACGACTGATAACTGTGCTGAAGGCCACTCACTGTCACTTTAGCTATTGTTCACACTGTCTTTCTGAGGATGGCCTTATAACAACAGCAGCTGGAGAACTGGTGATGGCAGACTGGAAGTGGTTTACGACTGATAACTGTGCTGAAGGCCACTCACTGTCACTTTAGCTATTGTTCACACTGTTTTTCTGAGGATGGCCTTATAACAACAGCAGCTGGAGAATTGGTGATGGCAGACGGGAAGTGGTTTACGACTGATAACTGTGCTGAAGGCCACTCACTGTCACTTTAGCTATTGTTCACACTGTCTTTCTGAGGATGGCCTTATAACAACAGCAGCTGGAGAACTGGTGATGGCAGACGGGAAGTGGTTTACGACTGATAACTGTGCTGAAGGCCACTCACTGTCACTTTAGTCTGTCACTGTCACTATTGACTTTCTACGGATGGCCTTATAACAACAGCAGCTGGAGAACTGGTGATGGCAGGAGGAAAGTGGTTTACGAGTGATAACTGTGCTGAAGGCCACTCACTGTCACTTTAGTTATTGTTCACATTCTTTTTCTGAGGATGGCCTTATAACAACAGCAGCTGGAGAATTGGTGATGGCAGACGGGAAGTGGTTTACGACTGATAACTGTGCTGAAGGCCACTCACTGTCACTTTAGCTATTGTTCACACTGTCTTTCTGAGGATGGCCTTATAACAACAGCAGCTGGAGAACTGGTGATGGCAGACGGGAAGTGGTTTACGACTGATAACTGTGCTGAAGGCCACTCACTGTCACTTTAGCTATTGTTCACACTGTCTTTCTGAGGATGGCCTTATAACAACAGCAGCTGGAGAACTGGTGATGGCAGACGGGAAGTGGTTTACGACTGATAACTGTGCTGAAGGCCACTCACTGTCACTTTAGCTATTGTTCACACTGTCTTTCTGAGGATGGCCTTATAACAACAGCAGCTGGAGAACTGGTGATGGCAGACTGGAAGTGGTTTACGACTGATAACTGTGCTGAAGGCCACTCACTGTGACTTTAGTCTGTCACTGTCACTATTGACTTTCTACGGATGGCCTTATAACAACAGCAGCTGGAGAACTGGTGATGGCAGGAGGAAAGTGGTTTACGAGTGATAACTGTGCTGTAGACCACTCACTGTCACTTAACCTATTGTTCACACTGTAGGGTGAAGAAACCTTATGTGAGAAAATAAATAGCTAAGCAACTTCTTATCTGAGATATACCTTAATAAATATCTTTTGTTAATCAGCACTTCTACATTTTGAGGTTTCTTTAGTCAGAAATTTTAATTCCTTGAAAATTATTGGAACCCTCAACGTTACTTTATGTTCAAAATTGTTATAAAGAATTCCAATTTAAAATCATTATCATGTTAAAGGTTTTATCTGTATAGAAGTTAAACGTCAAAATGAGCTGTATCTAGTTAATGAATAGAATAACATGTTCATATATTTAGAAACTTAAGAAATAATACTTAAAATTACTCATTGAAGATTCAGTGTTTTTATCCAATCTATAACACTGTTTAATATAAGATTGACAGCTGAAGTTACATAGATATTTTCGTCTTTGGCTTGCTCTAGAAATTTTAAAATATCACACTTAAAATGCTCTTCTCGTATATTGAAGGGGGTTTTCAAGATTGGTCTGAGGATTATAGATAATGCCTTTATAAAGAGATCATACAGCACGATTACCTGTCTATTCTTTAATATATTTTCAACGGCCTTATGTATTCCACTCACTAACTCTATTTGCCTCAAGAGTTTTTATGAAAGATGGACGACGTATACGTAATGCATACCAAAATGTGAAACTTAACATGATGGTATTTTAAAGTTCTTTTAAAAAATAAATTGCTTAGGTCATAAAGTCTAAAAAAATAAAAATGATAGTAAAGGAAGCGTAACTTTTATTATTTACCTATATTGGCACAACCTAGTAATAAGACTTATAAAATATGACTAACTTCAATGCTCATATTTCAATGTTTCCATTTAAACTCCGGACTTTCTTAATGGACAGCAATTGCAAGCACTAATTTATAATAGAAATGATTTATTAGTAATTACTTGCTTTTAAACATATACATAAACATATTATACTTTTTTTTAAACATATAAAAAACATATTAAACTTTTAAACATATTATAGGCCTGTCATTAAATATATTCTTTGGTATTATTATTGTAATCTTATTTTTACTGTCTAAATCAGTGGCATTTATAACATGTTATCCAAACGTTATTGACGGACAACGGGCCAAACCCTATGGCAAATTTAAGTGGACATTCCGGGATTTGAACCTATCACCGTGTGCAAACTCTGCATTGGAAGCAGAAGTGCTAACCACTAGACTAGCAGTAGGTCTAATTATTTGTTGGCGTGTTTTTTCTATTTATTATTTTGTTTGACAACATTTAGACTTAATTTACTTAAAATAAATCTAAGTTTTAACACAAAACCTTCAAAAAAATGTCACTTATACCATTAGCGAATAAAAATTAATGATTATGTAACATAAATATCTGAATAACTCATAAATCCCTTTAAAATGATAGTGGATGGTAAAATAAAAATACGTTTGAACGGCAATGTAACTAATATTAATTAGAGAAGCATTCCTGTGGTGAGCGCACGAACATATTTGTTATAAACATTTCGTGTTTCTGCTAGTTAAGTAAAAACCTAGTTTTAAGTTAATTTAAATCAAATATATAATTTTTCATGTACAATTTTAAATCAAAATCCAGTATAAAATTTCCAAAGCTAAACTTTTATGTTAGTTATTATACAAGTAGACAGATTTAGTGTGAGTTAAATACTTTATATACAGTATCATAATCAACATTTCAATTTATTTTAATATTTTAAATAGTGGAAGAGCCGACTGTTTCTCAAGAAACCATTTCAGTAGCGTTCATACTCGGAACCTCAGTGAAGTTGTTTTTTCAGTGGCTAAAGATAAATCCCTACCCGTTAGATATTCGTCACTACTACCCATTCACCCTCAAAATACTAGTGCTATATTACTGTTTGATTTGAGCTACAGTTTTTATAGTACTAAAGCTACAGATACTATAAAAAGGTATTATAGAATAGGCTTTTATAGATACTAAAGCTATATTTCTTTAGTAATATCTGTGGTCTTACTACAGATATTACTAAAGAGGTATCTTCTACATTCTACATTTCAAGAAAATATCATGAACAGAAGATTGGCTGTCCTCAATAAATATCTTAGACTGATTTTGGAGAATGAAGTCTGCAGAGTAATACAGTATAGCTTTCGTCTCTCCAGGTAAGTTAAATCACATGTTAATGTTTTAGAACAACAATGTAATAGAAACGATTCTTAATTTTCCACAATCCTTATGAATGGATGGATAATTTGAGGGTAAAATAATTACATTTGGTTGTATACATTTAGGGATAATCATGGGGAGCCAATGGACTCATTGCCCTCAAAGCCTTGACCGGAGCGTTCCGACGTCACTGCAAGATAGCGGAGTCAAGCAGCATCGAGCGTGGCTGTCTCTTGGATGGGTGACCGTCTGAGCGATCCCGTCCTTGCACGCAGCCCGCCTGCCCGGTCACTGATGGTGGTTTGGAAGTCACCCTTAAGCCGTTGGTCCTCAAGTCAGATGTTAAAGAGGGCTTCTTAGCCCTAACTTCATGTGGTAAATAAGACAATCTTTAACATTTAACTTTAAATCATGATATGTAAAATAATTGCGCATCTGTCCGTATATGAGTTGTTTGAACATATTACTCTTTGTTTGTAATGTGTATTACATTAATCCTCTATCCAAGATAGAAATACCAAGGTAACCCACAACATACAGAACGACTGAAATCTAGAACACAAACGAACCTAGTTATTCTCAAACGAATTTTCACTAAAAACCAACCGGGCGTTAACATTACAACGTTTACATCCTATTTGATGGTTGAATCAAGTTTTTGGTATCAGATCCTATGACATTTATCGGTAGAATAAACCATCCTCATAAGAAATGGACTATGTTGAGTTAATTTCGTAAGCTATGCAACTACAGAAAATATAAGTGGGGAATGGCAAATAATCAGTCATGTAATTGCAGAGCTGATAATCAAACTATGGATCACATAGTTAATGATTCCGCTGTTTCCTTTTCAGTCGGAGAAGCAGGTATTGAGTAGTTACAGAACCAGAATATAGCTCTGTAACAGGATTTTTTTAAATATTAAGACACAACTACTTTGTACTGCAGACTTAATTCTATTTATATTACATTTATGAAATTAACTTTTGTATTTCTCCTGCTTTCAATTTTTTTAGCTGGCTTTGAAAGCCATAATATATGTATTCTCCATTCAAGTAGTTGTGTAAGTGAATCTTTGCTTCATTGAACGTTCACAGTTAAGATCCGATCTTGGTATCTTGAAGGGAGTGTTCACATATCGACGTACAATATTACCCTGTAAGGGGATTTTACAACATGGTTACCTTCCCCTTTCTCTTAATTTATTTTAACACCCTTACGTATTCCACTCACTGCATTTTATTGAGCTGTAATGCATTTAAGAAATATAAATGAGCTTTAGGTAATGCATACTCAAGAGTAAATTTACAGACGTAATGCACTTTACGTCCCTCCCATTATTGACTTTTTACCGTATTTCAACAACAAAAGAAAGGGAATAATAAGAAAGCCAATAATAATCTCAATACCTATAGAAAAATAAATTGTATAAAATACATTCCATATAAGACTGATATGAGGTACACTGTATAGTATAAATACAGTGTGTTGTATTAATAACACTAAATATTAAACAAAAGCTATGAAATATTTTATTTATTAGAATGTATATGACAATTCATGTTAAACTGTACGTTTCTAATAGGAAGTTTCTTTTGAAAATGGTTCATATACCATTTTCAAAAGAAATTGGTATATGAAGAGAATGATTGGACCCAAGAAGGGAATGATTATAAAGTCGGTTTTAATATACTTTTCCACTGTGTTATCCTAAAAATATATTATTTATAAGTAAGACAAGAAACTATATGTATACAAGTATGTATAAATAAAACACTTACAGTCATAATTAATTATTTGAAGTTAAATAAATCAGAAACTATAAGATCAAATTGAGTTTAAAATTGTTCCCAAATTTGCAACGTTACAGAAGTTGAGTTCGGAATGAGGTTGTACAATAATGTAATTAATATATAAATTGGTCAGTACCTCAGTTGGTTAAAGCCTAACTTTATAAGCTTAAGGTTCTCAGTTCGATGCTAATGAGAGTCGCAACACATTTTGAGAAGGATCAGCTGATAACCACCGGCTTTTAATTTGTCATTGGGCTGTTCATTAATGACACTTTCTAAGGAATATTCAGACATAGTTTGTAAAATTGACTACATTCGCTCATCTACACCATCACGCTCTGTTATCGGTTATGTCATTTATTAAAGCTTTTCTTTCCATAAAATTTACAATTTAAAAACATTTCATATTTTGATTTTGTACAGCTATAGTATTCAGAGATTTTTCTTGATTGTTTGATACCATTATGGTTTTGAAAATTGCAAATTATAAAAGTACGTTATTTAACAAAAACATCCTCATGTGATTTATTTATTTACACTTTTTGGCTAGTATTATTTTGACGAGATTAGTTTATAATAAGTGTTCATGATTAGACGTATTCCCCACAACCCCCCCCCCCCCCTTACAAGTGTTTCACCAAAGGCTAAAACCTTTAATTTACTGTCATATTTATATTACGAAAATTGGTTCTATTAGTTTTCAATGAACCTGGTTTTCTAGTCGTTTTGAAATACACTTATCGTACCAATAAAATATTATAGATTCAACGTTTTCAATGCCACACAACACCTAATTTATGTGAACCTGAAGAAAAAATTTTGTTTTCTCACCAGTCTGTGAAAAACTGGCTTTCTTGTCTATTGATACAGTTTTTAAAAGCAACCGCCAACCTCAGTAATCTCCCGTATTGTATTAAACGTAAAGAGAGCGCTACAATAATTATTTTTAATGAATTTGCTGTTGATATTTGTTGAACTCTGTTGCATTTAAGATGTACAATATTTAAGTATAGTAAATATTCTATGAATAACCATTTTTGTAAGCTATAATTACTCTAATTGGGCCATACAGTAAGCGAATTTCGTGTATTTTTGTTTTTAGCGCATGTAAGGGTTCCAGTAGTATAGGGGATTCGTATTACCACCCACAATTAGTGCATCTCACTTGCACCAGTGCGTTCAGTAGGTCGCTGTCAACGCGGCATACCTATACATATTATTAAATATTTATGTTAAGTTACCTTGATAAGAAGTATACCTTACATGTATAGGTTTTTAAAGCAAGTGAATGGGTAAAAAATACATAGTAAAAATTCTGACAGTAAAGTGAAGCTTTTATACATATTTACCCAATATAACAAGTTGGAACATCTGTATTACTAAATGCCATACTATCATCTTACTAGGTTTGATAACATGTTCGACATGATAAGTACATCATGTCGAAAGACATCAACGTCAGTTGGAGGTTTTAGTGAAGTGTGCTTAAGGCTGTGCTTTGTAGAATCTCTGACGGTTCTAGAGTTGAACATCAGTACATGCAACTAGACGTCAATAGATGTTAGCTGTGAAGTGTTCTATCTGATCATTTATGTTAAAATACGTCGAAATAAAAAAAAATTATAATCTCAAGCCGTTTATTTCTTTGTTCACGTGTGATTGATTGTAATATCGGTTGATAAAGCACTTGTAAAGAAAAATATTTATTGCTGTTTAAAACTTAAATGTATACTTCTTTAAATTATTATTCCCAAAGTTGCTTTAAAATAAGTTATATATCCATCTACCTCTTGCCTATTTGATTATTGCGATGTATGAACACAATTTTGTAAGAAATGAAACAGGAGTACATCAAAGCGAGTATATTGAACATGGGGGGTGTACGGGGCCTCTTGAGGTAATAAGAACTGAAATAAGGTAAAAGTGAATTAACTTGTATTGCAAAGGGGTGGGGATGGAGTCAAGATAAAAGGACACTTGAGTGAAGATAATCCAGTAATTGTGATATTGGATCAAACAGATGTTCTGGTTCGTGATCAAAGCAATTGGTATTTTTTTATTATATTATTTTGACAACCTGTATTATGACATGTAACTGCGAATAATTTCGATTAATAAACACTTGAAAATTATATTAGTTGGTTAAATGTAGTAAGATATAAGTTTATATCCAATATTAAGTGTAGCCTATTTACTCATACACATGTTGGTTCCCATACACAAAAACATAATCCAAATCATTAGTAAAAACTAATCCAGTTTTATAAAAAATGTAATATATATCGATACACCCTTGGGTGTGCAGGGTGACTAGATAATTAACGTATTAATGCAGTTAGAGGCTATATTTAAAATCTGGAGAAAATTTTCTATTTTTTTTTCTTTTTTCTTTAATAATTAAAAAAATAACTACTCAGTGATTCGTAAATCAGCGAGCAACAATAACTTGATCAGAGGACGAGAAAAGTTAACTAATTTTCACTCTTAGTCAATGTAAATATAAAAGTTATTACATAAATTTAAGTGAAATTAAAAATAATACAGTTTTTAACTAACAACTTTTTTATATGTAGCATATTTAAATTAAAAATTTTTAAATAACACTGTACAAAATAATTATAAAAAAGTAGTGCAGAAAAGGCATACTAGTGCATCTCTATAAGATAAAATTTATTTAGTTATAAAGCTACAGTAAATCTGTTCTATTTTTCTACACATTTTTATAATACGCAAAAAAATAGTTTTGATTTAACTTTGTACTATAAAAATTGGATCATTCATTGAACTGGTTTAAAAATTTTCCAGAAATAAGAAAAAACTTACAAATAATCATAAACTAGCTAACCATAAAGCCTCAGTTTTAAATTGTGTTTTGAGAGTAGGGAAGAGATGTCTTTAATATTCCTGAATGTCATGAACGTATAAGCCGTTAGCCTGTTAATGCCAAAACCATCAGTCAACAGCAATCAACACTGTTTGATGTATCGACCTGCAGTGGTAAACAGGGAAGGGGATTAGTGCACTGGCATACGTATGGAATTGTTTATTGCCTTCTACGTAAGGGTAGTTTATATAAACCAGCATACGTTCCACCAGTCAGTGGCCACAGCATCAGACAGTGGCATAAGGGTTGACTTTTTCAACACAGAGACAACAGACTGCACTGTTTGATGTTATACCCTTCAACTGTCATTAGTGGAATGAACCTTCATCACAAAGAATTGTATAAGTTGAGCCACATTTCCACATGTTTGTGAAAGTTCTATTTACGTTGAATACATGGTTGGAATTGGACAAACATTCAGTCATTTGATTGCGAATCTAATTAAAACTGTTTATCACACAGTTGACGATTACAAAATATTTTAATTGGAGATTACCTCTTAGATTGTACCAATCTAGAGAAGGAATTTAAGTGATTATAATCTTTGAAAATATATCAGTGACTAGAGAGCTTGTTCTTTAAATTATGGAGTTTATTTAGCTATAAATACTGTAGCAATTTATTTCAGTTTTCCGTAGTCTAATTATTTATTCATTAATAGAAAAAATCAAAGAAGGTATTATTTAATGAGGAGAAGTTGGGACTAGGAAGTTGACCGGGCGAGTGGGCTGCGTGCGTAGACGGGATCTCCCAGCGGTCACCCGTCCAAGGAACAACCACACTCGATGTTGCTTGACGCAGTTATCTTGCGATAACGTCGGAACTCTCCGGCTATGGTCACTGGCTAATATACATCATGCTTTTGCTGTACAATTTTGCTTGTTATTCCCTCAGGTTAATAAAACTAAAACTTATGAACTTTATATTTCATTACCACACTTTGATGAGAGCTTTAATGATTTTTTCCGTGACAATTTAACAATAATTGATTGTCGATAGTAAAGAAAACATGCGCTATATAATGGTGTAACATAAATGGCTTGAAAGTAGTTAGCCACTTAACATTTCCCGGATGAAGAACTTGAACACTAAAAGGAACAAAAAAGCTACAAGGAATTTGTATATTTTGGATATTTTAAATAACGCCTTAAAATCTCATAAAAAATAGTTATGATCTACACATACTTGCAATAATTGTATAACATCATCTTGACATCCCTAAATTATTGAAATCGTAGGCGTATAATTTTTGTTCTCTTTTTCTATAAACATCTACATTTTCAATTTCTCAAAGTTTACGTGTAACAAAATAATATATTTTTATTAATGACGATATGGGTGAGTTTTGTCTTCCCAACAAGTATCTATAAAACACATGATAGGAATAACAATATAAACCACCTTTCACTGGTGAAGAAAAGTCGTAAAGAACCCATAAACAAAGCCATAAAGTACGTTTTGAAGACGGAAAAAATCTGGAACTGGCAATCATCCTGAGTGCTCAAAGCTTCAAACGTGCTGAAAATATTTAAGACCTTTGAAGGAAATTTAAAAATAAGTGTAACATTTTTAGCATAATCAAAAAGGTGGATATCAAATATATGTTTGTATTTTACAATTTTATAGTGGTATATACATACATGGCATATTCATCTAACTTTTACTGTTCATTTTCTATGTATTTTGATCGGTTAAAAATAATTTGAACGTATAAAATGTATTTTACCTTTCAGTTTTCACTGTCAGAGCTTAATTTACTGAATAATAAAGTTTATTGATGTTTAACCTACATTAGAAAAACATATATGTTTTACAATGGTAAATAAAATTGATAGTGAGTAGAATCATAGTTATATTTGAATATTTATCTGGTCATTCTTCCGATAAAAATTTGATAAACTTATTTAATTTTAACAAAATGAATGGATGATATGATACTTAAATGATCTTAATAGAAAATAAATTGTAATTGAATGTTAGTCATATAATTATCATTGTAGTTTAAGGAAGAACCTTAGTAATGGTTTTAATGAAATAGTAAAATATAAAAAAATATATCTTAATATCATATATAATATTTAACAAGTCTTTTATATCTTAAAGGATATATTAACCATGAAGATAATAAAATAGGAGTTGTCTGTTTAAATACATAGGATAAATACAATCGGAAAATCTCCAAAGATAAAGTTTAATATTTTATTTAGCTCTGTTTAAACTTGGAATTAAACTGTTGTTTCTGATTGTAGGCTAAAGAACACAACAAGTGTTTATCTTGTTGATTAATAATGTAAGCTTAGTTATTACTGATTAGTAAATTAATTTTAATTACAATAACAATCTGCGAGTAGGCAAGTCACCACTCATGCTAGACGGTTATTAGATCGGTTCTTATTGCCGTTAGTTCCAGTGTTTTCTACCAGGATTGCCTCATGATACAGGATCACCACTGAATAAAGGTGACATTTTCCCATCCACCTCCCCAGTGGGTAGTATTATACTTCGGACAACTAGGCTCTCAAATTTATTTTGATTTATATTTCGACCTTAAATGGGTTTAAACATACATTTTGGGAAGCTTGTTAGGCTGATAATAGCTCTACGTGCTGCCAATATGACGGCTCAAGCGGGCTTACGGAGGGTGGCGTTCAGCTATCATGGCTGTACTGGCTCAACGTAATCCCTGATTGGTTGATTGTGGTAGAGAGGTGGGGGAGTAGAGTCGTGTGATTAGCGTGTCAAGCTATAGTCCAAGTGTGAAGAATCAAATTAGGTTTTGCAATTTTGCAAATCAGCCAACATGAATTTATTCTAGTTGAGAATTATGACCTTGAATATCCATGGATTGTTTGTAATAGGTATTCCAGTATGATTTAAATAAGGATATTATTTAATGTATTTTTATAACATATTTATATGGTTCTTATATAGTATACGTGTGCTGTTTTATACTTATGTCAGTGCTATTCTTATCCATCTTATTTATTATTTTGGATACAAACTCTAAAAGTAATATTTAATTTTAGCTAATCTTTATTTATTTTTTGACATTTGTAGCTTATAGATTGCTTAATATATTTATATATATAAAAATAACAATACTTAGCAATCTTTTTGGTGTTTATAATTTTCAAGATCGATTTCAGTCTTGTAAGACTATCATCAGTTGAAAAAACATTATTATTAAAAATGTTAATAATAATTATTTATTAATTATTATTAAAATTTAATAATTAATTTGTTAATTAATTATTAATCATTAATATATATTATTAAAAACACCAAAAAGATTGCTAAGTATTGTTATTTTTAATTATTTATTTATTTTTCAAGGCTACAACATCATCATATTTTCATTCAATACATGAATTTTCCATTTTTCAAAGGTCGTTCTCAATTTTTGTCTATACCTCAAAGTTTTCCTATCCTCCACTTGTCTTACAGTCCTGTTTTAGTTGTTGTTCTTTGTTTTTGAATGATACTACTTCCATGAATATATTTAAAAACATTAAATTGAATGACAAATGTCATTATAAGAGTTTTCAACACTATCTAGACCACAAAAACTCCATCTACTGGTTATAAATTTAAATTTAGTATCATTCCTTGGAAAACGACTATGAGGTGTGGTTTATTGTGGAATTGTAGATTGTTTTTTCAATTCGTATACAATATAACAAGCTATTTTAAAAGATTAAATTATTTGTAAAAACAAAACACGGATTTTAGCAAAATGTTAATTTAATTCCTCTAGATCATCTCCTAAAGGCAATGTGAGCAATTTTAAAATTATAACTCCCAAGATATCGCCAACCCAAGGTGTGGAGTGTTTTACAGCGTGTGTTATATATAACTCAGTTGACGTGTTCCATACAACGTTTGTTCTCTCGTAAATGGCGTTTAAATTGTTATATCTTGCACGTTCTCTTATCTTAAGCATTATTTGAAACATAAAATAAGAATGTTAGAGTTTTTATTGAAAACTGTTGCATTTTATATGAATTATGTGCCAATGAAAAACGTATTTGCGCAATTTATAGTTTCCTACTCACTTGAAAAAGAAAAAAAATGTGCGTTTTACAAGATTTGTTACTCCGAAAAATGAGTAAAATCTATTATACCCCCTTAAAATGCTAGGAAGAAGTTTTTATTTTATCTTATTGGAATAACTAGTTAAAGTATTTGGAATAAAACATTTTATCTATTTAAAAATAATGATAATTTAGTGAAACATATACCTGAATATATACTTTACTTATTTTCTACTTATTTTATAGAAAATAGATCTTAATATTGTAGATTATCTGTAATCTGTAGTGGTCATTATTTAATATAGGCTAACTTATCTGTACTTTGCTTGCTTGATTCCATCTGACTTGCCATTCGTTGGAAGATGAAATATTAATTCACAGTTGGAATCTTTTCCGTTAATCCACTACTTATTGATAAATATTATATTGCTCTAAAAACTGTTCACAATCATTTTTACGTCCACTGTGATATTCATATTCGCTAAGAATCCGATATAGCTGACCTTATCTTATCACGAAGAGCGCATTCGGTGGTAAGTCAATCATTGGATTTTCCAGTTTGCGGTCAACTTTAGTAGCCACTTAACCTAACCTAACCGTAATTGCAATAAAAAAATAGTGGTAGTGAGTTAACGGAAAAGCCCCTCAGTTTTAATAATTTAATGTATTTGGATACTATTTAATGCTTAATTAATTAAATGTTTTAATTAATGTTATTTAAACCACAATATTTTATTGCACGATTAAATTTCTTCATAGAATTAGGGACAATTTTCAACTTCTTTTTTACCACTTAAAATATTTGAGCCAAAAATAGCACAAAGATTTGGGTTTGACATTATACTAATATTATAATGTTAATACATTAAGAAACATAAACCCACCCATCCTAAACAAAATACAATTTAGTAAGGCTAACATGTAAATTACAATATAATGAATATTATATGCCAGTATTTTTACTGTATTTGGTATTTTTTATTAGCCTTCATTATTTAAAATATACAGATTATATCATAAAGTAGGACATTATTGTAGATGAGTAAATAAAATTATCTTTTACTGTAAAAACGCAAGCCTATGTATATTTAAATTTAATTATTAATCAAAAATAAATATTTAATTATTAGTAAATAGTCAAAATTTTAACAATCATTTTTACTGAGTTCTAAGGATATGTCTAAATAACCTTTACAATATATATTTTTAATGTTTCCAAATAACACTAATTTTTTAGAGGTTTTGGGAGGAACAGCTGACGTGACAGTTGTGCTAAGTAGATGGAAGGGGGGGGCAATAAACACCCCATGATTGGTGAAGCTGTGTTTACGACTTTTTGTCAAAATGAGCTTCTGTCCTGGCTCTAAATCTTGAGTCGTCAACCTCAAAAACAGACTTCCTTAGGTACTAACGATGTCTGTATGGGATAATTATAATTTACTGTAAGTGGTGGTGTTGATAACTGAACATTGTAGGATTGTAACAGTTTTACAAGTTTTAATTGTGTTAAGAACGACCTATTTATTTTTGCATTTTTTATCTATAGATAGATAGTAAATCATTTAATAAATTAGAGATACACACTTTTTAGTTTATGGCTTAGTGATATTCACATTATAGGCTAAATAAATAATGTTACTAGTTCGAAAAACTATAAAAAATGTATGACACTAACTATAATATGACTCACATGTGAATAAGCCCAGATAAGCACATATAAGATATAAATTTAACTATATATAAATAAGCTATATCACGTACTAAATTAAAGATTGAACATTTTTAGTATGATAAGAATTCAATTTATTCACGAACTTATTTATATACAAGAAAAATAATGATATTACTGTCTGTGTAAAGTTAAGTCTTGGACAGTGTTTTTCTAAAAAAATAGTATACATTAGTATTAAGATAAACATAAACATCTTGCTACATTTCAACTGTTAGTTAAATTAAAATTATTTAATAAATTATTCCAAAATACGAAAACTCTCAAAAATGTAATTTAATTTATACACTTTTAAAATGTATATGTTATAATATTATTATTTTATCATTTGCTGGAATATAAGGCATAGTAGTAAATTTTCTTATTGTAAAAATTAGTAAAAATTTAATGTTGTAATGATTAAACTATGAATACCTAGATTGCTTAAAGAATTTGATTGGATTGGATTTTTGAAATTGTTTCAAATATATATATTTTCTGTTGATTTACTCTATGTGTTTTAGAGTCTTTAACTGAAGAATATTGCTGACCTAATATGATGATCCTCAGTTCTGGTGTCAACATATTTTTTATATAAACATATATTTCCAAAACTCTTACCTTTCACAGTACCATTAGTTGTATTATAATACATAACAATCTTAAATGTTATTTACGTTTTTAATCTATGGTAAATGTAAAGGTAAGTGTTTTAAATATTGCTAAATAAATATTGAATGCGGTGGTGAATATCGTATAGCTTTAAAAGCTACGAGTGTTGTAAAGTGCACTGACATGTTTCAGTACGAGTTTACATTGAATTTATGTTAACATTTATGACTGCTCTAGCCCCAATAGCTTTGTTTAATAGTAACTAAATAAACGTTTGTTCGTAAGTAAATGTGTATGTACCATAATTATGCACTGTGAAATGTAAGAGATTTTTCAAAGTATGTTAACACACTTCCATATTTTTGAGCATTCCGAATTACTAAAGTTATCACAAAACAAGATTGTCAATTTGTATTTGATATTTGCCAAAGCCTTATGTATTCCACTCACTGCATTATATTGAGCAGTTACACAATGTATTCGCAATGTATTATAATTTATGAATGTTTAATTCTTCATATCAGTGTAAATAAATAATATTTAAAGTAATTTAGTAAAAATATTAAACATGTAAAAACACGAAAAATATTATTTAGAATTCATTTACCGTAAATAGGTTTTAATTGACATAATACGTGTTTGTAGATATACAGTAAAATTGAACGTTACACAACACAAATATAGTACAATATTTATTTAAAATAATTAACCTGAAATATCTAATGTAGCAAAACATCTCCGATAGATGTTTTGGTAATTATGCACTTTCTAGAAGCCTCTGAAAATACAATTTCTTGTTGAAGAAGTGGTGAAATATGAGTTTATAGTTCTTGGGAAGGTTAATTTTAGCCATGGAAAAGTCATTTTTTACCGAAAAACGCAAAACTAGTTTTTTATATGATAGTGAAAATACCAACTTTTAAAAATTTGGAATTTTCCAATAATTATTTTTATCATTTTACTTATTTTTTTATTCTGAACACGAATATATGATTAGTTTTTCAATATGTATTTATTTATTTATTCAGAAGACGTTGATCGTCAAGATATGGGTGAATATGGATTTCGATTGAGTGTGATGAGTGTAGATGAGCGAATGTAGTCATTGTTACAAACTAAGGCTGACTATTCATTAGAAAGTGTCATTAATTAATAGGCCAATGAAAAATGAACAGCCGGTGGTTATCAGCTGATCCTTCTCAAAATGTGTTATGACTCTGATTGGGATCGAACTGAGAACCTTTAGCTTATGAAGACATTGAACCGACTACGCTACCAACCAATTAATAAAACTAATATTTTGGCCCGAAAATACACTTTTTAATTTCTTAGCCAAATCGTCTATATACTAAAAAATGCATAATTTGCATTAAATTCGGGTACCTGGCTTCCGTGACGGCCATCAGTCCGGCAGAAATACGTGCGAATTTGTTTTTAGTGGCCTGTCATAGCTCCTATTAACATTGTGCATATGCCACCAGAGGTGATTAGCCGCGAACGTAGTTTTTCCGCGATATCTCGAGAAATAATTGTCGTAGACAAAACTTTTTCGACATTTTAAAATTCATGTTCAGCACAAAAACCTACATAAAATCAATAAAATGTATGAATAATCATAAAAATTAACGGAGATAAATATGAAAATAAAATTTTTCTAAATTTTTAATTTTAGTTTTTTTCTAGGTGATGCGTCTGACGTTTTCAATTAACTCACTACGGTTAGATTCCATTATACGCCTCCAAACTAAAAAACTATGTTATACATGTAACCTAATGTAACCTTAGTAATTTTTGATATT
The DNA here is from genome assembly GCA_035578905.1 of Stictocephala bisonia. Classification (NCBI taxonomy): domain Eukaryota; kingdom Metazoa; phylum Arthropoda; class Insecta; order Hemiptera; family Membracidae; genus Stictocephala; species Stictocephala bisonia. The sequence goes on along the minus strand of JAQJVL010000368.1, from coordinate 655,257 downwards.
TTTTGCTGTTTTCCAGCAATTTCCGTTTAAATATTTTAAATGGCCGCCAGTCTGAAGTTTAAAACTGAATCAAGTTAACTTTTTTTCTACAATACGTCTAAATTTTCTGAACATGTACAGCGAGTTTCATAAATATAGGTTAAGCTATCTTGGAGATGAAAATTCTTTTGTGAAAAAAACAAAATGGCGGATATCTTGTAAACGAAGCGTTTTTTGAAAAACATTACTCTAAATGTTCTCTTTGTATTGACTCATATAACCATTTCTTGAAGTTTGGCACTTTACTTTTGGGTATACTATTTTGGAGTTAGGGCTCAGTATAGATAACATAGAATCAAATAGATAAAACCACCCACTTAGTCTGTATTGTACCGTAGTTTGGTGGTTTAAGCATACGCGCGTATATAGTAGTACGATGACCAATCGCCACTTTGAAGGGGCTTATCAGTGCCGGTGTACGGTAGGCCCTGTGGCTGAAGTAGCTTAGAGTAAGCGTTGACTGATGGATGGTCAGAAGGGAGGGAGCCATAGGTCATGTTGATGTAGAGGGGGTGGGGGTGGGGTTCAGATACCAGTGCATATATTTATAAAATTGTCTACTACAATATATTTAGCACCATAATGAATCTTGTTTACTTATTTTTATTGTTATTGAATGTGGTTTAATTTTTCTCCACCTATATAGAGATTTATAGTTGCACAAAATTATATTTTAATACAGTGAAGAAAATCTTTTTTTATAATATTCATAGTACAGTATCTGAAAAAGACGCACAATAGTAACTTCGCAACCAAATGTTTTTTACGCACGTTCGGAAAATCACAGTAAAACAGCTGATCAATACTTTATGTTCGTTAGTGCGGTTACGTCACAGCTAACATCAAGTGTGTTTCAAGAATCCATACCTTCCAATCCTACTGAGGGGGGGGGGGTTGTGATGATTCTATTACATAGGTTTTATCGTATTAGAAAAACAGTAGAAATATTTCAATAATTAATATAAAAGGAGACTCTTTCACAAAAACAAATATACAATTAAATAAATTATTATATATTTATTTATTTATTTATATCGTTAAATCATCATGTGCATCAATTAATCTAATTTATAAACTGAGCAAGAAATGGTACTAATAACTTAAATGGTAAATATAGTATAATTCATACTTGATCAGAGCCTTCTTCAAAAAGAAGTTATTGAGCTAAAGTAACTGCGTCCTGTGTACGAACTAAATATACTTCACTTTAGTAACAAATAGCTAATAATGGTAATTGATTGCCCTATATTAACTTCGCATATATTGGGGCTTCTTTAGTTTGACTTTGTAAAAACATAAAAAAATTTAAAATATAAAAAACAGCAATGTATTCATAACATTTATATTTCAGTTAGTAACAAAAATCACATGACTTAACTTGCTAGCCTTGTGGTTAGTATTTCTGCTTCTCAAGCAGAGTCGATGGTGCAGGTGGAGTTCCACGTCTAATAATTTTACTAGAAGTTTGGACCAATTTCCTAAACAACGTCTATACACTAAATAAAACATACCATGGGTGTAGAAAGAACAAAAAATAAAAAACGTCAGAATTGTCTAAAAAGCCTTAAAATATATTTTCAAATATCTCATTTTTTACCTAAATTACGTGTTTTATATGAATATTTATTCAAATTTTAGATACAAAAATAACGTACGAGTCACTTTTTAAAAGTTTGTACTGATTAAGTGTGTGAACTGCAAAAGCTATATGATCAAATAAATCGCCGCGCATTTCTAGCCCCAGGAGAGAAGGGCCAGGTTAGAGAAAAAGAAATATTAATACATCAACCATATATCAATTAATTGCTATTTTATTCGTTTTAGTGGTTTAATAATCTTTTACTTCAATATTTACTTCTGGATATTTTTTTGTGTATTTTAGGGCCTGGAATTTTTTTACCGGTATTCTTTATTGGGCTCACTAGATTGAAACTTGATACCGAAAGCTAACATTTTTTTAAACATGAAGTATTTGGGGTGAGCCAGTTGACGAGAAGTATCAGGCGTGAGATAATTTAGCCTGAGTTTAAGATAGCACGATCTCTCGAGTCTTAGCCTTCACTGGAAATTTTATCAGAAATATTCAACTTGTACTGTACTGGTTCTCCCCTTTACTGTGCGTGATAAGTTCCCCTCACATATCAATAGTCTTTGGGGAATGGGCAATGTAAGGATAAAAAGGAATAGGGTTCACCTTTCTTAAAAAAGAAGAGAAGAAGACATATTACCTTTCAACGGGTGATATTAAATTATAAAGCTCAATGTAGTTAAAAGAATAGTTGCAGAATTCTTTTAAACTACATTCTTTTCGAAAAAAAACTGTCGCGTAACAAATGTCCAATAATAATAAATACTGTAATGTAAAGTGGAGAAAAGTTTACACATTTCATCGGATATACATTTCACAGGAATTTCCTTGAATAAAAAAGGCATAAATAAAAGTTAAACAGTGACTGAAAGAGTCTGAGTTAGACAGGAGACCAGATGTTCCCAAAAGACAAGTTAGGAATCTGTAATTAGGAATAAATAAGTGTCAATCACAGAGCAATGCATACCAAGTGTCTCTCTCTGCTTTGGGAGTTCCTAGATTGCATCTGGGAAGTAATTTAGAACTGTCTCTTGAACAGGTTCTGTGTTCCCAGTTACCTTTTTCTGTACGATATTTTGGATTACGTTAAAGGTTGCTTTTAGTCATTTATCAAATGATAAAAATAAAACTATTTCCATTGAATACTTTAGTTGTAAACCTAATTTATAAAGGTTTTTATAATGTTCATAAGCTTTTGATAAAACAAAAATTTTCCTAATTAAGTTGTTATTTTTTTTTTTAGAGCACTTTAATGTGAACCAAACAACTGTGATTTTAAAACAAACATTTCTGTCTAACTATAAAAGAGATACAATTTATATTTTCTGAAGGGGTTTTCCTCCTTTCTATAAGAGTTTGCCAAAGCATTATCACATTAGCGCAACTGTAAACAGATACGGATGTATGTGTCTGACAGCGGTTTGAGGGATCTAAACCACCGTGCTGAGAAGCTTAAAAAGTGGTTTGCGTGGGCAGATTCATTGATCAGTTTAAAAAAATGACATACATGGATATAATAGGATGTCGAATTTTCGGCATTGGTTATTTTTTTAAAGGAATATAGAGCATTGACAACATGTTCTTTTTGATTTTAATTTTTCTAACATGGATTTTATTTCTTAAATTTACCATTGCCATAGGTCTGAAGTTAAATTTAGATACATTATGTGTGGTAATTTATAAGTAGTTTGGATTAAGAGAATATTCGAAAGAAAAACAAAATAGACGCAAATACTTGTGCAGAGGTGGAAATTTTGTGTTTGAACGAATTACACAAGAAATAAAAGTAAATAAATTGAAAACAAAAACATTCTGTTGAAAGATTTTGAACTCTATATTAGTGAATTACGATGCTCCTTTTGTGAACAAGAAACGCTTAGATTAACGCCAATGTTTAATACAAATAGGATTCTTTGTTCACAAGGCTTTAAGGTGGTATATACATGTGAAATGGATTAAGAACATGATTTGGAAAGGTTTAGAATGTCATGTTCATTTATATAGTTCACGCTGCTGCAGGGGTCAGTGTCAGGCCAAACTGATGGCGATCATTAAATAGTTCACCACCCATTAATACGCGTGACTCATGACACCATTAACCGACAACACAGAGGGTTGTGATCACAGTAAGGCAATGACGTATATAATAATGGCCCTAACTCTGCAGAAATGAGGCTGCGGTACGTCAGGGTGCATATTGCAGAGGGGTGAAGTGAAGGAAATTGAAAAAAATAGCAACTATCAAAAAATGTTCATATATGAGACGCCGACATCTTAGTGTAAGATTATATGTGTAGTCTTGTTACCAACTGAGTTCGACTTGGGAGAATCGATGCTCAGAAACGATCATTTAATGCCCAATAGCCAAGGCAAATAAATGACCAACAACTTTACGTGAAATCCAAACCATGTAGTATTGGTCATATTTCAGCTAATTAAAAAGCCTGATACTTAGTTTTCTCCCATACACTATATCCGGACCTTGAATATCACTATATTATTTGGAATTTTTTTTAATGAACTGTAAACTTTCCAATGAATCTATTCTTGCTGGAAATTACATAATCCAGGTCTCAAAAACTTCAACACAATGCTAGTGAAGTTAAATTATCATTCTATTTTTAAAAGTGTTCTGCCTAATCCAATGTGGCATAAATCTATACTATCATAATTTTGCACTAATAAAATAATAAACTTTTATGGATACTTATTATACACGGACAAGACTCTGGAGTTGTGGCTTTAAAATATTCACTAAACGGTGTAAACATTAATTTAATTTAAACTTACAGTATATTATAATAATTTTTTAATTTACTATTATCTTGTTAAATAGCAACAAATATTTGTTAAATTCTTACCATAAGGACTTTTGACGTTTGAAATGTTAGTAATTCATTATTTGCGCAATTGAACATGTTTGTGTCAAACTACTTCGTCATACATCTATCTACCCTTAAGATGTATTAAGTTGGCATAACTGTGCGTTTATATTAGAAGTACGAAAATACACGTAGTGAAAAGAAAGTCAATTATAATATGTAACAAATACAAGCGAGTAATGCCAACAAAAACTCAATCGTACAATTTCAACAAACAAAAAATTCCCTATTGGAGTAAGGTTGTATACTCCGATTCCCATTGAAGAACGAGTCCGGAAACACAGTCTCATTCTATTTCTCCTTCACTCTTTTCAGGGAGAACTAAACTTTACTTACTTTTAATTAATGACTCCCTTCTCGAATAAAAGTTGACAGTTCACTTAAACTGGATTCGATTTATTTTCTCTTGATTAAGTGACGAGAAAAGTTCGCGATCTTTTTTTTACAATGTACATGGTAATACTATCTTTAAGGTATTTAGAGTGTTTTGGGAACATTATAAATATGTTGCAGAACATTCTTCAAGTGCTGATATTATGTACATGGTAGTATTATCTTTAAGGTATTGAGAGTGTTTTGGGAACATTATAAATATGTTGCAGAACATTCTTCAAGTGCTGATATTATGTACATGGTAGGATTATCTTTAAGGTATTGAGAGTGTTTTGGGAACATTATATATTTGTTGCAGAACATTCTTCAAGTGCTGATATTATGTACATGGTAATACTATCTTTAAGGTATTGAGAGTGTTTTGGGAACATTATAAATATGTTGCAGAACATTCTTCAAGTGCTGATATTATGTACATGGTAGTATTATCTTTAAGGTATTAAGAGTGTTTTGGGAACATTATATATTTGTTGCAGAACATTCTTCAAGTGCTGATATTATGTACATGGTAATACTATCTTTAAGGTATTGAGAGTGTTTTGGGAAAATTATATATTTGTTGCAGAACATTCTTCAAGTGCTGATATTATGTACATGGTAGTATTATCTTTAAGGTATTGAGAGTGTTTTGGGAACATTATAAATTTGTTGCAGAACATTCTTCAAGTGCTGATATTATGTACATGAGAGTATTATCTTTAAGGTATTGAGAGTGTTTTGGGAACATTATATATTTGTTGCAGAACATTCTTCAAGTGCTGATATTATGTACATGGTAGTATTATCTTTAAGGTATTGAGAGTGTTTTGGGAACATTATATATTTGTTGCAGAACATTCTTCAAGTGCTGATATTATGTACATGGTAATACTATCTTTAAGGTATTGAGAGTGTTTTGGGAACATTATATATTTGTTGCAGAACATTCTTCAAGTGCTGATATTATGTACATGGAAGTATTATCTTTAAGGTATTGAGAGTGTTTTGGGAACAATATATATTTGTTGCAGAACATTCTTCAAGTGCTGATATTATGTACATGGTAGGATTATCTTTAAGGTATTGAGAGTGTTTTGGGAACATTATATATTTGTTGCAGAACATTCTTCAAGTGCTGATATTATGTACATGGTAATACTATCTTCAAGGTATTGAGAGTATTTTGGGAACATTATAAATATGTTGCAGAACATTCTTCAAGTGCTGATATTATGTACATGGTAGTTTTATCCTTAAGGTATTTAGAGTGGTTTGGGAACATTATAAATATGTTGCAGAATATTCTTCAAGTGCTGATATTATGTACATGGTAGGATTATCTTTAAGGTATTAAGAGTGTTTAGGGAACATTATATATTTGTTGCAGAACATTCTTCAAGTGCTGATATTATGTACATGGTAGTATTATCTTTAAGGTATTGAGAGGGTTTTGGGAACGTTATAAATATGTTGCAGAACATTCTTCAAGTGCTGATATTATGTTCATGGTAGTTTTATCCTTAAGGTATTGAGAGTGTTTTGGGAACATTATAAATATGTTGCAGAATATTCTTCAAGTGCTGATATTATGTACATGGTAATACTATCTTTAAGGTATTAAGAGTGTTTTGGGAACATTATATATTTGTTGCAGAACATTCTTCAAGTGCTGATATTATGTACATGGTAATACTATCTTTAAGGTATTGAGAGTGTTTTGGGAACATTATATATTTGTTGCAGAACATTCTTCAAGTGCTGATATTATGTACATGGTAGTATTATCTTTAAGGTATTGAGAGGGTTTTGGGAACGTTATAAATATGTTGCAGAACATTCTTCAAGTGCTGATATTATGTCAATATTGTGTGGATGTTGTTACTTTTTAAGGTTGTGCTAGGGTGACTTTCAATACAGCTAACAATGATTATTAATAGAAATTTATGATAGAATTTAATATTAGTTATACACAGAACAATTTTGGAAACTTTCATCTGCATATGTGAACAATTTTAGTATTGAATTTAGAGAAATATTGCCAGTCCAAACTAACACATTTCTTGTAGACGTGCTCCTGTGTTGCCATCTATCGGAGGATGGTTTCAAATAAGCACTCGGACGCCTCTTTGACTATTAGCTCAGCTGGATTAGAACATTTATTTAGTCTGTGTGACAATAAAAAAATCAACTATTCTCTATACAACATTTTCATATTAATAATTGAAATTTGTAGCCCCGTAAACATAGTATGTAATAGAAATATTGTTTTTTGCTCATTCTCTGTCGACATGTATACAGCCATATCATCTGTTAACTGCCCAAAACTGTTTGGATACAGGATTACCACTGTACGTGTATGGGTGGGTGGGTGGGTCAATACGAGCGTACGTGTATGGGTGGGTGGATGGGTCAATACGAGCGTACGTGTATGGGTGGGTGGGTGGGTCATTACCACTGTTAGGGGACATATGCAACAAACTACAACAACTTGTATAAAAAGTATTAGAATACTTCAGAATAAATTTATTTGAATAATCATGGAATTTAATATGAACAATTGTAAAGAATATACAAATACATTCAGCTCGTAAATAAAACATTTAACTTGATAATTTAGTGCAATATTGTCTATTTTATAATGTAGACCTTTTTCTATATATAAAACGAATGTATGTGTGTTTGTCCTTAATGCATTACCAAACCAATCCCAAACCAAAACCCCAGTTGCCTTTAAAATTTCAATGATAATGCATTAGAATTACATTATTTATTTGTATAAAAACTAATAAATGGAACAATTTTAAAATAGACTAAGTGATGCTTATTGAAATTTAACATTAAAAATAAACTAAAACATTACTGTTTATATGATAATCTTGTAGCAAGGCAAGGGTATATAGCTAGTAATATGTATTTTATTTATTTATTTATTTTATTTATTTATTCATAAGACGCCGATCATCAAGATATGGGCGAATATGGATTTCGAATGAGTGTGATGAGTGTAGATGAGTGAATGTAGTCATTGTTACAAACTAAGGCCGACTATTCCTTAGAAAGTGTCATTAATTAATAATTAATAGACCAATTACAAACGAACAGCCGGTGATTATCAGCTGATCCTTCTCAAAATGTATTGACTCTGATTGGGATCGAACTGAGAACCTTTAGCACATGAAGCTGGGATTGAACCAACTACGCTACTGACCAATTGTACTATTTCATTGAAAATTATAGTTAAATTAATAATCAAAAATATTGTTGAGCATAGTTAATCCATCTAACATTTTTTACGGGGGGTAATTTTATTCTATAGGGTGGCTCAAAATGATAAAAATTACAAAATAAATATGAGAAATATTCTTTATTTTCCTAATTTAGTAATTTTATCCAATTAAATATGTGTTGAAAGGGTGGAGAGAACACAAGAGTCAACGTCTGTGGGGTGGTTGGAAGGATCATCTTCTATTACCATTTTGATAAAGTATTTAAGTACAGTCTGTTTGCTGGTAGTCTACGTTGTAAACATCACGTAAATACTATTCATTTAGGGTTAATTTGTGTTAAGCTTAATCTTGTTTTCAAAGACAACCCCTAAACTTCCCACCAGCACTGTGTTGAGGGGTTGTGGTTGCAACTTGTCGACATAAGTTAAACCGTAATTCAAAGAGTGAACTACAGAATTACTTGTGTGTTTTGTAAAAAATATTACTCATTTCTTCTCAATAAAATTATTCCATATTTAGGTAATATAACTGTGAGTGAGTTTAATAAACATAAAAAAAGACTTCTTTTTGTTTGAAAGTGCCCTTTACTGGTTGTTTTAGAGGACTATTGAGAACATCCTGTTCGTAGGGAGGTATTTTCAAATATTTTCTGTTCTCTTATGTAAATTAAAATAAACTGCAAATATAACTATTCCAACTAACTTCAGGATTGTTTATTCAATATATTTACTGTGTATAAAAAAATATGATGGTAAATAAATTAACCTTAGAAAAAATACGTATTTCTTGGCAATACTACTCTTCTGGCTAAATGTTTATCCTCATACTATAATGAAAAATACCTAAATTAATATTACTTATGTCAATTTATAACTGAAAAATTTAATTTTTTTATCAGCTAAGAAATAAATATTACCTCATTGTACCAAATAATATTAGTAACAAAGAAAATGTATTCAGAAATTAGCAAGCCGGTGGCCGAAAAGTTTAATCCGTCCGGACTTTAAGTCTGGGTTATACAGCTTCTTGAATAATTTTACAAAGATATATATAAATAAATTTACAAAAATAATCGGTAATTGTCTTAATCATACATTAAATGTCAGCACTAGTGACGCAATGCTGTAACCCAACTACTTGGAGACAAAATGTTGTGGAAATTGTAGGCAATAGATTCTATACTCGGTTTTCTTAAAACCAACATAGCGTCCACTCAATGGTTGCCGTCGACGTGGACACTACTGGAGAATTATACCACTACGTTAGCTGAAAATTATACCAACACCACGTGGTTCGGATTCCACGTAAAAATTATAGATCCTTAGTTGCCCTGGCAACTAGCTCTTTCTGAGGAACAGTCAACCTTAGTTAGAAACAATGACTAATATTCCTTCATCTACAACCTTCACACCCATTATCCCATATCTTGATGACCAGTGTCCTACTAATGAATAATGAATAAATCACAGCTGTATTTAATGTTGACTAATGAACGGCCCACCAGATGGCATGTGTCATTAGCCAGACACTTCCTAATGAATTTAGTACCCATTGACAACTAGTAAACCCCCATGGAAGCTATATTATCACCCCATCACGCCATAAACATACCGGATAACATCGAGGGTGAAAATAAGGAAAATTGTTCACCAATATTGATAACGCATTCAAATTTTCATTAAAACTACAATTTATTATGCTAATAAAAGTTAACTTTTACTGCATATATATACATTATATTTTTTATCAATTCCATTTAATTACTTGTCATTTAATTACATAATCATTTAAAAACATCAAATCTTTTATTTACTTAAAAGTTTGTTTTGTTTTATATATATTTTGTAGGTTGTTAAAATCTTAAAAAGCAATACAAGAATATACTTATTATGAATAATGTCATCCTTTCTATAAAATAAAGAAATATATACTTTTTGTTGAACTTAACTTATCTATACATGTGCTTAGGTATAAAATGTATCAGGCATTTTACTTATTTAAGGTTTTTTCCTAATTTCTCTTATTTAAAATGTTATATTTCTTTAACTTGTAACATTCATTGTATAGATTTAATATTCTATACCTCTTGCTAAGTTATTATTGTACAATTATGGAATGCTCCCATTGCTAAGGCTAAGGGTGGCTTGATGATCCGGGTTCAAATCCAGGTTTGGCAGTGAAGTGCAGTATTTACTCAGTGCCCCTCCCCCCCTCCAAAAGCGGGTTGGTATTTACAAGCGAGTGGATGAGATTTCCTATTTTAAATTCTGCGAAAATTATAACATGAATCACAATTAATGGGCCTATACAACATTTTGTTTACAGCTTAAAGTCAGAGTGTTACAATTATTATATTTATAAAAATTGTAATACTACAAGTATCTCTAATTATCCCCATATATGAGAGATACTTCTCTTTATTGCTAATTGCACTTTTTAGATGGAATAACTAACTCTAAAATCATCATTCGATTAATTTAGACGGTTTTTTACTCGTAAAAGTTCAAAGGGTTTCGGATTTGCACTACCCTAAAACACCCCCCCCCCGCCACCTAACTCCGCTATCAATCAATCACAGCGCACATTAAGCCAGAATAGTTAGTTATTGTAGGCCACGCCAAAGGCCTTTCATAATCTCTTTAAAACTCGATCCCTCCGATTACTGTTACTTTTTTGTATTGAAAAATGGTTGTAAAGTACAATTTTTAAACTTTCATTTTGTAGTAGGTCAAACCTAATAGATGAAACATTAAAATGATCTAAATTTTGAATCTAATAATATTAGCTTGTGTAATAACGATTATATTTATTGGAATTTCAAATAGCATATTTTTTTAATTATAAATTTCTACTATATAATATTTTTTCATTTGTTATTAATTGTATTTCCAATAAAATTTCAAATTAGTGTTCATCAGTATAAAACATCCCCTACTTGTGAATTTCATTGTTTACAATACATAATTGCACTCTCAATTATCAATTGGTTTTTGAGTGGTTTAAATATTTTACGGTTTGTTGTATCTGTTTCACTGCATTTTCTAAATATTAAACAGTTTTGTTTATTAGAAGTAAATTGGTCATAGTTATTTTTGTATAACTTAAATATGGCCTAATAATTAAACATTTTTACCCTGAGTGTGATATTAAGTATACAATTACTTGTACACATGAAAGTAATCTCTTTTCCGTTTTATTTTTGGCTTATCGGAATATCAGAATTACGAAAGAATTTTACATATGAATTGATCTCAACATTTGTAAAACTAGTACTGTACATATACAAATTAACATTATCTTTATTTAATATAAAAGATGTTTGTTTAAAGACAGTATTTGAACAATACTTGTAAAAAATACGAGCCATTATTTCGAATTTTCCATGGACGAGTCAAATAGTGCGAAAATTATTGAATCTGAGTGTTTTTACATTTATAATACATATATAACAAATAGTAAAACCACAAAAAAGTGACACTGGCAAAAACTGTTCCTTTGACACTCTAAGTTAACTATTTAATAAAATTTTAATATCAGTAACATATGATGATGAAAAATACGTAATTTGGATATTTGAGATATTATGGTGATTGAATTTGGTAAACGTCAGACAAGAAGGATACAATAGAATCATTTATTTGAATAATTGTACATTTTTTGCGGCCTCCCAAAGTAAAAATTACTTGTCAGTGAGGTAACATGAACTAAAAATAGTACTTAGCAAAGAAATATTCTAAACACATTTCTAACACAAACTGTATAATTACATAACGTAAACTAAAATATAATTTTAATATTATAAAAATATTTAATATTATTAAATTATTTTAGATAATGTCGCAAGGTTTACAAAAAAGCTCAATAGTGGTCATGTGATTAAGTTAGACTTAATTATGTTTGAAGTTTGATATCGGAAAAAGAAATTCATTAAGTACAGTTGCATTCTTAAGTATTCAGCCTCTAGGGGACACACACTCCTGGGGGAGGGGTGTTCTGGCTCTTACATAACTTTCTTCCTGTTCTGTTCTCCCTGCATGACAGTTCATATCATTTGACGTTGACTTGTCTGCAGAGTGCAATCTCTCTAACAAATTAATACCATGAGCCCGAAATATATTACTGCTGTCAAATAAAACTGTTTGCCCGTTTAAAAAAGTGTTTTTAAGTTACTTCATTGTGTTAAACTATATTTTTGTATATAACTAACTAACTCAATATAAAAGGTGTTTTAGGCCACAGTATAATAATGAGTTGATCTGTGCCCAGTGTTACTTATATTAATTTAGCTAGTTTTGTGTTCTGTGTGGTTTACTAACAACCGCAAATTACAGAAATTGAGTTAATTAGCTTAAAGATCATTTGTATTTACTAATTACAAACACCATGTGTCAGATTACCCATAATATTGGTTCAAACCTGAGAGCTAGCGATTTACAAAGGAATTACAATATACAGGGTGTCCAGCTTCGACTGACGCTTATTTTAGAAGATTGTTTGTCAGGTTAGTACAAGCAAATAACGCTATTTATCATGTGTAGTATTTCGATTCGTTTTCTGTTAAAATATTTCAAAGTTAAATAAATAAAAAAAACTACAAAATTTAACAAAAAAATATCAAGATACAATATTTGTAGACTACATTACTACAAGTTCAACATTATGCCAGTTTAAAAGATCGTTAGAAAAAAAATAGAGAAAACTTATTTGTTGTATTTTAAAGCATTGTTATTTGGATGAATAGTACTCAAATAACAATACTTTCAGTCACAAAAAATAAGTTTTCTTTGTTATTTATCAACCGATGTTTCAAATTGGCATGCCGTTGAACTTTGCGTAACGTGGTCTACATATATTGTGTCCTATTATTTTTTTGTACATTTTGTAGCTTTTTTTATATTTGACTTCGAATTCTTTAGACAGCCACCATTTTGGTACTGATAATCTTATTAATTCAGCACTTTTATATGAAATGTTTTTTTCTAAGGTCAACTTTTACCCAAATATTTAGAATTTTATGTTAAACGGTTTTTGAGATCTTAAATTGAAAAAAAAAAAACACACAGACAGAAAACGAATCGAAATAGGACACATGATATGTATCATTATTTACCTGACAAATCCTGTAAAATATGCGACAGTCAAAGATGGAGACCCTGTATGAATATATTATAGTTTATTGATCTATTGACATGACCTGATGTACTTCCTGTCTAGTTACGGGGAGCTAATGCTAGTTTACTGGACGTCCGCAGGTGGTCTAAGGGAAATATGACACTGATCCATCTTAGGTTGGTATTACACGTCAAATTTATACTTTTCCATAGCTGTTGTCTTATTCGTTTGTTTTGTATTCATACAGTTTATCATGTTCTATTCCTTACATGCTTGCTATTCCTTACATGCTTGCTATTCCTTACATGCTTGTTATTCCTTACATGCTTGCTATTCCTTATTACTACTTTTCTAACTAGAGAATATTTACCATTGGTAGTATTTTTGTTTATTCCAATTTAATTTTTTTTTTTACAACTACTATACTATAGTTTCACTTATCAAACAAAAATTACTTTCAATTTGTTATTCACGTTAAAAAATGTTATATTTCCAAAACGATTATAATACAAAAAGAGAAATAAAAACCAAGCAAACTGTGATAAATATTACTAAATACAAATACAACGTATTTAAGCTTGAAGGAACTAGCTTAAATAAGAGACCATCTAATACCTTAATCACTCACAGATGTTTATTTTATTACTAAGCAAACCTAAAGACCCGAAAATGAAGTTATTTCATAGTGTTTTGATAGATGGACGTTTCTGTCAGATCGAACTAGCAATTTTAAAAGCTGTGAAAAAGTAAAAATCAAGATGACTGTCATGAAAATAATCAATTTCCAAAGGTTGTTAGAGGCGTATCTCCTGTTTGTAAATTATCTTAAAAATCAGAATATAAAAAAAGTGTTTCTAAAAGATCCTGGCGTTAGTTCTAATGATTCAGATTCATCTACCATTCGAAAAAGAAGAGGAAGTGTACAATTATGATGGCTTATGAATTATCCACAGGTAATACAAACATATGATAACAGTGATGATAGAATATTAGTATAGGCTAGCAGGATACGGATACATTGTATATATAATTTATATCATAAACCTGATTTTAATTTATATTTTATTCTATAAAATATTTATAAAAAAATTAGATTACAGTAATCAACTATTTTAAATATATAATCATTACAGATTTAATAATTAGTAATGATGATTACAAGTTGAATACCTTATTTAGTTCAATTCAAATATGTTTATAAAGTAGTTAAAAATACAAGTAAACTGCTACATAGAGGAAAAAGAAACATAGTTCACCACAATGAAGTCAAGTTCGCCTTAAAGGCAGTTATGTATTAATTGCAAACTAAATTACATCTTTATGATATGAATAATTAATACGTTTAATCTGGAGGATTTGGGGGTAGAAAGGGAGGGACTGACAAGGTGCTGGCCCTGTCATCACATGGCAAGTAACTACTCAACGCACATTATGTACTTCAGTTTCTTTCTTCTATATAGCTTCGCATGAATTCATTAGAGTAAGCAACTTAATAAACATTCACATTATAGGATATTTTTGAAATTTTTTAGTTCATAAATCTTTTCAATTTTATGGTTAAAAGAGGCATATGTGACTTTTCTGACTACTACTTTCTCATCGCTTGAAAAATGTCTTAAAATCTACTTATTCCTGTAAAAAAAGCATTGTTATATAATTCTTTACTGTTTTGTGATTCGTTAGATTGTAATATTTTTAGTTACTATAGTTGTAGTACAAGTAGACCTTTCCATCGAAATAATCCCTCTGAAATGTAATAAACCAGTGATTGCCCGTACCGTTTATAGCCAGGCTAACAAAATCGCCCAATCTCAAACTGACTCTTAAAAGCCGGCAATCGTAAAGTGAGCAATCTGGGGACAAGTGTGGGAAGGTCTTACGTCATTAATGGGCGGTTAGCTTCCGTAAGTAACAAGCTGGGGGTTTACGGCACAAGTAAACAGTTTAGGACGAGAAACAAACATGTCAACTACGGAAAACCCTGGTGCAATGACGTATTTGTGCACTGCATTACAGAAGTATCATAGTTTTACTTAACTCACTCTTACATAAAAACATAATATTAAGATCAAAAATAGCAATATTAACATATATATATAGAGATTATAATCGGTCCTCTTAATACTGATGCGGCGTTCGAACAGAGTATCCGTGTTGGATGGCAGTCAGAGTCCAAATGTTGTGTAGGAGAGAATCAAGGTAATCAATTAGTTAAAAATCAGACCAATACTACGTGGTTCGGATTCTACGTACACCTGTAAGTCCCTTAGTTGCTCTGGCTATTGCGCTATTAATACAGTACCCCTTTCTGGGCATAAGTCAAACTCAGTTAATAACTACACTGAACATGTCATCCACTACTCATCCTACATTCATATCTGTCTTAAAATACACACAAAGTTGTGTCGGCGTCCCATATCTGAGAATGTGAACTTTAAAAATATGCTGGTTTTATTACTTAAAACTGTATTAAGGAATTGGTGCAGAACTCAATCAAAATATGAAAAAAGTTCATCGTATTACCTCCTATACCATGCAAATTTCTCACATTAGACATTTTTAAATATTTCCTTCAATTACAACAAAATAGTTAGGCCTACATAATCACCGAAGGCACTTTGCAAAAGGTTACTCGATCTTCCTCTTTTTATCGTATAATTTCAGCATTAATTCCAATGCTGATGAAATTAGTATTAAAAAGTTACTTCTATATGCTTACTAGAGTACCTGGAGTAAATACCAGGCACAGTGCATGCCAAACAGGAAGTAGATGCTGAAGTAATTTTACTTCCCAAACTATTGTTAAGAAGACAGCCACGGCTACACGGACTATAATCTATGGAAAGCGGTAAGCAGTCTAATGAAGCATAATAATTATAATTGCAATGGTATTAGAGTACTTGTATAAGTTGAATTTATGTCGTTGTTAGGGCCAGGGCCTTAAGGCCTGCTTCCTTGATTGGCCAGAAGTTCAGCTGCACTTCAAAGGTATTAACTGTTTCTTAGGCTCTACTCCTATATTTCGAACAACCTTCAATGAGGGAGCCACAATTTTGAAATGTTTTGAAATTTAATGATTGAAATATTAAATGGTTTACATAATATATCAGATTGAAATATAGTATAACAGATCTCTTAGGGTTAAAGTATTTATGTTTGCAGCTGAATAACAACGGATTTATTATTTTGTATACATTTATTTACTTTTATTATTTCTATGTCTTCCTCCTTATAGATACTCGCGTAATTAAAAGTTATATTCGTTACATGTACAAGAAAATAACGATAAGATGAGATGAAATAATAAAACTACTATTATTTTACGAAGACGTTGTCCATGAAAAAAGCCTATGAAATTCCGGCTGTTGTTACACTCAGTTAAGAAGCAAAGTAAATACTTTTACAAAGGGTAGTTCACGTTACACCCCTAATGTAATTAGGTAAATACTTTCAGCCTCGTAAAAAAATTCTATAAATTAAGTTTTAAAAGTCAGTAAATTAGGTTTACAGCTGAACAAATAAACAAGATGTTAAGAAGTAATGAACAAGTAGCGACTACATTTTAAAGGCAACATTTAAGGTAATCCAAAATATCGTACATATAAATGTAACTTAAGGGGTGGAAGACAAAGAACCTGTTCGAGAGGCAGTTCTAAATTACTTCCCAGATGCAATCTAGGAACTCCCAAAGCAGAGAGAGACACTTGGTATGCATTGCCCTGTGATTGACACTTATTTATTCCTAATTACAGATTCCTAACTTGTCTTTTGGGAACATCTGGTTCAATACAACACATCTACCTGCCTTGATCCTGCATATCCCAAAGGCGTGTAAAATGTATTTGAGCCTTATTTGGGTTGTTTATGCCAATTGAATTGGCAATGATGGATTCATCATATGTTGATTGAACGTTCCTTTTCAATCGTTAAAAATCTTAAATTTAGTTATAAATAATTTTAAGTAATTGTGTAGGTTAGACAATGTGGCGTTATGATATTTTATCCATTTATATATGTATATACAAATATAGATATTTTTTCTTTCATAAAAAACTCAGCTTTTTCTTTAAGTTACATCTACTTTATGTAAGTGAAATTGACTTCTAACATGAGTTAACCTATTACTTAGTCTTACATGACTTAATTCCTATAGTTCCTAGGGGAAGCTGTGCTGTGACAAACGCTCCTCCACCTGTTTCTATCAGCAGAAATTCTCTTTGCTCTTGCCTTTCTCCTCCAACTCCTCCACATTTTACAGTTTTACTACTAGTATTAAAATGTTATTTCAAATTTCTTTAAAGTTTGTAAACAATTAATAACTACAATCGGTACCTTGTATAGCTTACGCAGCTAGTATTATAAACACATTTACCTCACTTCTGCAATAAAGTGTCTCGCAAAACATGGCGTGAATTACGAGATGTCTAAACTACGAACAAGCCATTAAAGCAACCGTAAACTGGCCAGTGGAGGGCATCGTTTAGTGGTCTTTGCAATTTAACGGCCCATCAAGACTCAGAAGTGCATGGGAGAAGATACGCGGACCTGGAAGAGAAAGAAGAGATTTATTGGCGAATTGCTGGAAACTTTCTTCTTAAAACACACAATAAAAACTGGTGTTACTAAATGTAAAGAGAATTTTATTTAAGAAATGTTATGAATTGATTTGTTAAATGTATTACTTAGTTATATTATTTTTATATTAGTAGACTACTCTAAGTCAAACGTTTATACGCATTGACAAAATAGTTTTTTAATTAATTATATGCGCTGTATCATTTACTTATTTTTCTTTTAAGCTCTACTACATCATATCTTTTGAAGTGTTTACGAAAACAAATAACATTTTTTGAAGCAAAGCTTCGTAAAGTTATCAAATACACGTATGCTGACCAGCAGTTGCCTTTTTTGCTGAAGTTAGAGTGTCTCTTGACCCTAACAATTAAAAACAATCAACTCTAATTTAATCATGATCTTAATCGCCCTCTAATCAAAATAATGTACTTTAATTCACATAGTCTAATCTAAAAATTAATAAATAAAGAATGAATAACATCGCGTCCTCACTGGCAAAGTTAGAGTTGAAATCGTCACGTTAAGGACTATTTCCGCCTCTATTCATTAGAGAACGAGCCATCTGGGAGTAAAGGCAGTGGTTTGTCCTGGCTTCACACCCCCCAAGAAGTACAAATGTTCCACTAATGCACATCTTCATTGAAATACGTTACTATATATAAGCTCTAAATTCATCGTAATTGGCATCGTTCCTCTTTCCCTTGGGAAATTGTCGTTATCTTGCTTAACAGTAGTCGACATTTGCACACATATGACATGGATATTTAGGACACCTCCACAGATCTCCTAAACTCAAGTCTAGAAAGAAGCACAAGATAAAGAAAAGGTTATTTCAGAGAAGAAGGAGTGGATAACCTAGAATTGTTATGGTATTCTCTTGCTATAATGATCTAGACTCTAACGAGTAGACCCTATATTCCGTAAGTGTTTTTTCTTGTTTTTTCAAATATGAAATATTCATTTGAAAGTTTTAAATCCAGAGCTTTGTAACTTTGTAATGTTGTAAGATATAGTTAATATATATCAATGTATTTGAACATTTTACGAAACATTTACACATAAATAATGTAATATATTCTGAGCAGTATATGTAAATTAACATGTTCTTTATAACTTGTAACATTTGCAAGTACCATTAAAAAAATCGAAAAAAGAATTGAATTGAAAATATTCATAGGATTTAAAGTTAAGCTTTCATTCACTATGAATAGATAAATTAGTGTAGAAGACTACTAATATTTTATATCCCGTAGTAACTCAAACATGATCTTCTAAGTACTTCTTCAATACCACTGTACGTATATGGGTGGGCGGGTAGGTCAATACCACTGTACGTGTATGGGTGGGCGGGTGGGTCAATATCACTGAACGTGTATGGGTGGGCGGGTGGATCAATACCACTGTACGTATATGGGTGGGTGGGTAGGTCAATACCATTGTACGTGTATGGGTGGGTGGGTGGGTCAATATCACTGAACGTGTATGGGTGGGCGGGTGGGTCAATACCACTGTACGTGTATGCGTAGGCGTGTGGGTCAATACCACTGTACGTGTATGGGCGGGCGGGTGGATCAATACCACTGTACGTGTATAGGTGGGCGGGTAGGTCAATACCACTGTATGTGTATGGGTGGGCGGGTAGGTCAATACCACTGTACGTGTATGGGTGGGCGGGTGGATCAATACCACTGTACGTGTATAGGTGGGTGGGTAGGTCAATACCACTGTACGTGTATGGGTGGGTGGGTAGGTCAATACCACTGTACGTGTATAGGTGAGCGGGTAGGTCAATACCATTGTACGTGTATGGGTGAGCGGGTAGGTCAATACCACTTTAAGTGTATGGGCGGGTGGGTGGATCAATACCACTGTACGTGTATAGGTGGGTGGGTAGGTCAATATCACTGTACGTGTATGGGTGGGCGGGTAGGTCAATACCACTGTACGTGTATGGGTGGGTGGGTGGGTCAATATCACTGAACGTGTATGGGTGGACGGGTGGATCAATATCACTGTACGTGTATGCGTGGGCGGGTAGGTCAATTACCATGCACGTGTACGGGTGGGTAATAAGTAAATAAAACTGTCAATATTAAAATTTTTGCTCAATAACTATATGGCATTAAATACTTGTAACGTGATAGTCGTGGATGTACAATACACTATAGTCGTAGTAAATGTTTGTAACCACACACCCACACACGTACAATGGTACTAACCCACCCGCCCAGCGATACACGTACAATGGTACTGACCCAACAGCCCACCCATACACGTACAATGGTACTGACCCACCTGCCCACCCATACACGTACAATGGTACTAACCGACCTGCTCACCCATACACGTACAATGGTACTAAGAGCTTTAAAGACGTAATTAAGAACTGATATGGCAGTTAGTCGTAGGCCTCATCAACTTATCAGTAATTGGAAAGCACCCTTCCCACTGAACATGTCTGTGAGCTCAGACATGTCCACTTAATCGGTCATCCCTTTGTCCTTGGCCACTTAATCAAAATTCAAGATGACTGGAGGACTCCCTAAGCCTTACCACGGCAATCCTACTGAAGAACGAGAGTTTGCATAAAGCTTATCGATCAATTAACTTTAATGAGGCATGTTAAGATTAAGAACTACCACTAAAGGTTTTGTTCGATATTTTGACATTTATTTACTAACCTAAAAAATTCTAACAGCTACACTAATTACATTGTAAAAATGTACGTAATAGTTATAGACATATTAATACTTATTGATTTTTATTCTTTTTTTATAGTGGAGTCGTAAGGATACGAAGATATGAGAAAAATAACAACTGAACGCTCCTAATGGGGTGAAGTTTTTGTCATAAAGATAAATAACCAATTTATTTCTTTTTAAACGAATTATTTTGTAAGGTTTGAGAAAACGTGTTAACTCTACAGGATTATTAATCACTTGTCATACATTGACGTCTTTTGAAGATATGAATAACTGTTTTAAGAGATTATTGAAACTCAAAGATACATATTTTATTATCTTGTAAATCTGCCCTTGAAAAAATTGGTTTTATGGATTTGATGAATATTATGAATAAGTTTAATCATATACAGACTAATTATATATTGTTTAATAGCTTTCAGCAACAACGTGAGGAAAACTGGAATGTACTAAAACGTGGTACCCATTGTCAATCTGGGACTTCTGGTCGAAAAGATGTTTCTTCAGGAGAATATTTTCATGAAGATCATCAATATGTTTAAACACAAATTGGTAATCATGTACTTTTGAAACGCCTCCGAAAAAAACTATTTTTTTGTTGAAAAAGTGGAAGTTTTTAATTCTTGAGAAGGATGATTTTAGCCGCGGAAAACTCGTTTTTTACAAAAACGTTTTGTTTTTAATGCTAAACACAAATATATAATTGGTGTTTCAATCAAATTCATTTTTCAGACCGAAAATACACTTTTTAATTACCAAACTTAACATAACCTAACTTATCCTAATCATCTATAGCCTACACTCTAAAATAATTCGTAATTTCCACTAAATTCTGATATCTGGACTCCGTGACGGCCTGCCGGCCGTCACTTCGACAGAAATACGTGCGAATTTTTTGGTGGCCCGTTAACATTGTGCATATGGCCACCATAGGATATTTGCCGCGAACGTAGTTTTTCCACGATATCTCAAGAAATGTTGTAGATCAAAATAACTGTCAACATTTTGTTCAATACAAAAAGTACACCAAATTAAAAATGATGAAAAATTCATAAAAAATAATGGAGATAAATAAAATTTTGTAAAAAGTTTAGAATTTTCTATTTTTTTATATATAAAACGTTATTTTTGCGTAATAAAAAGTCTATTCTCATAAAATATGTACCTGATTATACTCACTGGTGATAAAAAAGTCAAGATTGGCGAGGTGTTTAGAAAGTGCATAAATACCCACAAATTTACTCATCATTAAATGTGATTGGTTGAAATAAAAGTTAATTAGTAATAACATTGTTTTTTTTTTTTAATTTGGGTAACGTGGCTTCAAGAAAACTTTAGCCTGTAATTTATTTCAAAATGTTTAATCTTGAAAATTAATATTTAAATTTTTTCAAATGTACAAGGAGCTCCATGTTCCTTAAATCACCCACTTTTTAAAACTAAGTCTGCTTAAGGTAAATACAGAGAAGTCAAAACGTTACTTAAAATAAGTCAACAAGAACTACAATGTAAGAGCAAATAATATGACTGAAAAGTAAAAAGATCTTTTTCTAATTATATTCCTTTATCATTTAAGAATTTACACTTGTTTATTTTAAAATTTAGGTAACATGGTTTCAAGAAAACTTTAGCATGTAATTTATTTCAAAATGTTTAATCTTGAAAATTAATATTTATACTTTTTCAAATGTACAAGGAGCTCCATGTTCCTTAATTCACCCACTTTTTAAAACTTGGTCTGCTTAAGGTAAATACAGAGAAGTCAAAACGTTACTTAAAATAAGTCAACAGATACTACAATGTAAGAGCAAATAATAAGACTGAAAAGTAAAAAGATCTTTTTCTAATTATGTTCCTTTATCATTTAAGAATTTACACTGCAATTAATCAAAATAATTGCAATAAAAAAATACCAGCAAAAAAAGTATTATTACTGTGATTTTTTTAAAAAAAGTAACGATTATAATTATGTACAAACTAAACCCAGTTCTCATACTTCTAAAAGGTTTATGTGATTTCAGTGGCCAGTCTCATCGTATGTCAACAAGAGCTTTAGGTAAACATTCTGAGCGCTGCCAAGCACTGAATGCGGTTACCGGGATGATATGTGTCAATGTATTTACACATACCCCTCTCTTCACTTAGGGTGAAAATGCGTAGTTTTATTTTCGTAACCTAAAATATCGGTTTTTTTTAATGTAGTAAACTTTCAATTGTGAATACAAGTATTTTTAATTAATTAAAAATTATATTAGTTTACAGAAAATATTAAAGAGTCACCATATTAAAATATGGTTTAGTTTATTATTAACCAGAAGTATTATTGTGCACAGATAAAACGAATATGAAAGTTTTTATGGTTAATTAAACACTATTTGGGTCTTTAAATTTACCATGTCACAACCCCCCCCCCCCCTTAAAAAAAGCAATACAAATAGTGTATAGGTATAGGAAGTTAATTAGCAATTTTCTTTAGAATGGTCATATTATAACTTTTGTTATGTACTTTCATCGAATCGTATTGAATTTCGTAATTTCTTTATTGTAACTGTACACGAAAAAAATATTAAATATTTCACTAACATTTCTACACGAAACGATTTATAGCAAGCTAATTATTTTCTAAGTCAGCTAATTGTTTTCGTTTTTAGGACGTTTAACTATGATTATATTTATCAAATTGCATCACATCAATTGTTTCTCCTCTCGTTGAATTTAATTTTAATTATAGTGAGCAACTTAATACCACCTTAATTCGTGGGTCAAGCGGCCGATATCATTATGTAAAATTATATCTTTCAGTAACGACCACGTCAAGGTGTTATTTTCAACATTTACATCACCAAACGTTTCACCCATACTGTGATGGGTATCTCTGGCAGTTTCAGAGAAACCACTAAGAATACCACATCATAGCATGGACGAAACGTTTGGGAATGTAAATATTGTAAATAATACGTTGACGTGGTCGTTAATGGAAACTTCAGTGTTTGGCTTTATGCTAATTTTTTCTGAACACAACAAAAATTGCGATATGAAATATTGATCCTTAGGAAAACAAAGTATACTATTTTTTAGTATATATTTTTGCTATATTAGAACACAATAAGTAACACAATATAAATTAGCATTGTATGACTATATTTCATCTTGTAGTTTATTTCGAAGCATTGTCATTTGTTGCTAGCAGTACTGAATGGAATTTATATTTCATATGTATTATTTTTATTATATAGTAACTGATGAAGGTTGCATATACCTATAACGTCACATAAAATTGATGTACATGGCAGTTTTTGAGCCAACGAATGAGAGAAACCAATATTAATTCTCGAAGTCTAAAATTTGTTTTGTTTAAGGACGTCTACCATTATTAGCTTAGGGAGGAAGGAATCTTTGCCAAACCGACAGAGACGAGTCCATTACTTTCCGATGATTGGCGAACCTTTTTACGACATTTCTTCTAAAATAGGCTCCTGTCGAGGCTCTAAACCTTGGCCCATTAACCGAACAAACAGACTTCATTTATGTCTTAGTCGATTTCTCCAGTAGAACTGGAGAATAAATACTTCGTGGCCTTCGTGTTTTACCTTTAATCTCTTAACAAGCCATTGTGACATAGTGCTGTAACACAGCTACTTTGGAGCTACGTTTTGTAATTTACAATGGTTTTCATAGGCGAGGACACCACTGGAATAGTCAAAGGTGTCAATCTTCACTGGTGGCCAGTCTTCTGAATGTTATACATGGACAAATGGTAAACAACCCCACCAGTATTATGTGATTTGGATTCTACGCTAAGCTGACACTCGAAGTTTATGGAATGAAATTATGTTATTATTAACAAATGGTTCTTTCTGAGGTGGCCTTACGGTCAAATGTCTTGAACAACTAGAGGAAACAATCTGACAATAATAAGAACAGTTAATCGACTACAAAGAGAAAATTACATCACGGTGTCGGTTGACCCAAATTTACTGTGGGTTGATCCATCAAGAGTTTGGTTACAAACCATTCTGGCAAAACAATGTGCCAATGGCAAATACTAAATTACATACATTCCTCTCACAGTTAGTAACTCACTGCAACATGTAACATTGTCGTGGGTTACTCCCTAAGGGTTTATAATTTAAGAGCTGGTTATATACAAATACTATATCTAATGAACTAAACACCTTTCTTTACACTACCCAACTTGATATATAAGACAAGAGGCTAATTTATAACCCACGACAAATATAATAAATAAATAAAATGGATAAAAATAGTAAAAATAGTAGGAACTACCATTTTCCTTCATAAATAAAGGTAAACGTTAATTGTAATGCACATTTTTTTTATGGGAGACAAAATATTTAAGGAAATGGTTTCATTAAATAAATGTTTGATACACTTAAGACTGACAATTGAATGTTATTTTAAAACACGTCTGAGAGTAAATTGACGTGGAAGAGAGTATTTAGTATGTTTGAGGAGTTCTGTAGATACAAAACTAAACTTCTCCAATTTCCAAAGGTTTCAGCCTCAATTGTTACAGTATCTAAATTATTTAGGAAAATTAAATTAGAGGCCGTTGTTGAAGATTAGAAGCTATCAAGAATCTTCTCAAGAACTCAATGTATCGAGGGGGCAGTAGAAGGTATGTATAATCAAGGAGTCATGCCTTAAGGCCCTAAGGGCAGCTTTAATGTATAATCCTTGAAACTACTGAAGTGCTCTCACCGAGGAAGGGAGGGCAGGTCTTGCTTGACTGGGGGTTAGAGGAAAGATGGAGAGTGAAGAAAATGTATGTTTTTAAAATATTCTTAGGAACATCTTTATTTACTATCACACATACAAAAAATCTAACATAAACCACAATTAACAGTTGATTTATTACAAACAGCGTCCGCTCAGTGGTTGCCATTGACGATGTACTCGAGAAGTCTGGAGTATCCATGTTAGGTGGTAGTCAGTGTCCTGATGTGTAGTGAAGAGAACTGAGTAAATTTGTTGAAATTAAGATCAATAATATGTGGTTCGGATTCCACGTGTGTCTTGGCTATTTAAGTGGCTCACTCTAAGGAAAAGTAGACTTTAGCTAGTAACAATGACTCGTCCCACTCATCGCCCCTCATATTCACCCCCATTTCTACGATCAGCGTCTTAAAAATACTGAATAAAATAGTCTTGACTGTTCCTATTGAGATCATTCAATATCTTATACTCAAATAATCAATCATATATGCTGCAATCAATGTTTATCATTCAAATAATAATATTGTTTAATAAGTTATTTTATCAATGTATAAGTCTGTATTAAAATGGAAATCTTTGCCCTTGTAGTGATAGTAATGTTAACTATGCCTAATATTATGAACAAGTTACTGAGTGCTAAATCAGGATTATGAAGGTATTACCTTACTGTCGGTGCAGAAACTAGATGTAATCGAGTGTAAACCACTTTTAGCTTTAGAAAGGATTTGTTACTATTAAATCTTATACATCTCTTATCTTGTACAGTATTTGGATGAAATAAGAAAATAATAATAATAATAAAATTTGGTAAAAATTACTATGACTTTATTGTTATTAAACAAACATATAATGCATTTTACAGATTTTCAACATTCATAACTTCTATTGATTACGAGAATTGTATGACTGTAGTGCTTTTGGTTTTTAGTTCTTGATTTCATTAATAATGCAACTACTAAATTGATTAAAATCGATTAACACTATTAATTTGATGTTACTTTTAAGTTATAACAAAATATGGTTAAACTAATTATGAATATCACTGTGATTAGCATGTTAATAACTTGTGTAAAAAAGTAAGTAGAGTGCGCTACAAGCTTACACAACTAAAAAGTGAGGCCTGATAATTTTGTAAAATGTAGTATTTTGCCTTTTTCTACTTACATAATATGGAATCGGGCTCTGTGGACATTCACCCGGTGTTTCCAGCGTTCTGTTACTGTAGGAAAGAGAAATGAGAATTGTAAGTGGTGCTGGCAGGTTGGATCATTACAGACCCCTCTTATGTAAAAATAACAAATAAGTCAAACCGGTTTTCAAAGAGATGTAGTAGATTGAGAAAACCCCTAAATTCTTTTCGTTTTTCAGTTAACAGTTATAACAACAACCTACCTCTCATTATAAGATCATTTAAAAAAAATAAATAACTAAAACAAGTCTTTAAAGCCTGGATTTTGGACAAACCTTTTTACAACATTAATGAATTTATGGTTGCTGACTAGTCCCGCTTGTAAGAGTATTAAATGTCATTTTAGCTCCCAGTTAGGTATGAGTTTTTGACGCGCGTTTGTAGTAGTTCATGAAGGGTGTTTTGACTTAGCTTGTTCGTACTGCGCATGCCTTTAAAGCACTATTTTTTGGTATTATCATGTTTTTATATATTTTAGTACAGCCTCTTGTATGTATCTTAGACGTAGCATATTACAATGTTTGTTTCACGACCAAATAAACTCATTTGAATTATGTGACATAGGACGAACCGATATGGCACACTTCGTCACGATATCGCTATCTACTATAGATTCACCCATATTGCGCATTTAGACTCTTCCAAGAAATATTACAATTGGTTAAACAAAATGAGAAAATAAATAACACCTAATACAACAACAAACATTCATAGAAACGAAACAGTCGGAGAATAACCCGATCTAACCTAAACTATAAACCTAACCTAATATACCTGACCAAACCTAACGTACCACTACTTTAACCTAACCTTACTAACCTAATCAAATTTACTTTAACCAACCGTAACCAAACTTAACCTAACCTAACGTAATTTACCTAATGAAACTTGACCTACCTAACAAGATGCACCTGTTCTGGTAATTAAAGTCATATAATTAACCACATAGCAAAACCTTTTAAAACTAAATGTAATATATTTACCATATAACCATATTATAATGTTTTAACACAGATAACGTTTGTTAAAGATTCACCCTTTAGATTCAAAACAGACGTTGTATAGGAGTTTTATACAACCGGAAGTTTACTTGGTTTAAAAAGAGACAATTTTATGCATTCATGTAGATTATATTTGTTTGCTTTATAATAGATGTTATTCAATAAAACGTAACACGTACATTTCCTAAATATATTTTCACATATCAACAATATTGTTTGTATAATATTACGACATAATTATCGTAGGATTCAACAACGATGTTCATATTTAATTAGTGTTCACATCGTACGACCAAGAGAGTTGTGCTAAATTAGGAAGGTCATGTTGGTTGTAATATCAATCTACACGAACAGCTCTAAGGTATCAATTGACAGTTGATTTGAATGTGGCTCTTTATGTTGAAGATGTTCCCAAGAGGATGGTCGCCACTTCAAAGGCTGAAGTGTTTCTGTGGCTTTTACCTCAGCATTTCGACTAATCACAAGTGATGTGAATACTGAATAGTTATATCTCTCGAATAGTGATTGATCTGTAGAGTCGGGGTTGTATTGAGACATCTCTGGAAGTATTGCAATTCAAATGTTATAATCTTTTATCTGTGAATCAAGCCATCCTTAAAGGGTGCTGACAAATGAATAATTATAACCACCCTTGGCGTGTTTTAAATCAACAGAAAATCGAATGAATTGTAAACTATTAAGCGTAGGAAGGAATAATTTATTAAACCAATATATACATTTTAATTAAATTAAAATCTTTGTCCTTGCACCACTGCATTAGTACTGTTTACTATGCCTAATATTATGTACTAAGTACTAAATTATAAATATGAAGATATTACCTTACTATTAATCTTATGAAAAATCTTATGACACCATTGTTTCTCGTGGTTATTTGTAATCATGACAAATTTTTATTTTAAATTTTATTAATTTACTGTTATCCTAGGTTGAAAAAAGTACTGGAATTTTAATTATCATTTAACTAAATTGAACTTATAATTTTAGTTAGTTTTCTATTTAAATTATAATTACTGTCCAGTTTAATTGGTCTGAATTTAAATTAATCAGTTTAATGTTAGTTTTAATTTATTTAAATAAATACAAAACCACTGAATTTACTTACGCATATAAAATTTATGATTCTTAACTATAGATGTCATAAAGATTACGTTATGACCAAGTAATTAATTTTACAACCTCTAGTAGCAAAGAAAATGTTGTTTTAGGAAATCGATAAGAACTTTCTCTCCTAAAAGATAACATTCTGAAATTTATAAAACTTATAGAAAACACATTTCCTAACTACATATTAAAATATAAATTCAATTTATTAACGGTTTTTTTAGTAATAAAGGTGCAAAGCTGATGCTCAGTAAAAATTAACTAAAATTCCGGTACTCATTTTGTTCAACATACGATAAGAACTATTAAAACTTATAATAAAATGAAAAACGCATATTTCGTAACTTACAATTAAAAGTGAAAAACAATGGTGTAATTGGACTTTTCATAGGCCTTGTTTCTTTGTAACAATCTTCAAACTCGGGCGCACATAGATTCTGCGCCGACATTAATCTAATAACAGTCACGACACTCAAACATTGGTGACACGCAGGACACTAGTGCTCGTGGCGGTGGTCCGACAGTAGTGGGTATATCCGAACTATTTACATCCACAGCTGTTAATAGTACATGTCAAATAACATGCAACTTTTTCTATTGTTATTATTCAACTTCCTTGCAGGACACAATGCAATACAATGGCTATGTAGTATTGCGCGTTCCGGCTACTTGGAGTGCTAGCTCCACAGCGGCCAGTTGAAGTGCTGCGGCAGTACGTTAATATACTGTGTTATTATTAGGATAATACAGAAATGTATAAATAACTTCCTCTTCCATCATAATTAGAAATCGATTAACACAAAAGTGGGACCTGGTTTTAGGTGGTTAATGTTCCAAGGATTAGAGCCTCACCAGATGTCTACTTCATTTATGTCGTAAAATAAGGGTAGAGCTTCACCCAGCTGTCTGTCTGTTTCTACCCCCAAACATGTCGCTTACTGAGGGAATATTTTTTAGCGAGGAGGATGATGTACAAATATTTCACTTGATGGGCAGTTTTAGTTGTTTCCTTGTATAAGTACTTGCAGTTAAAAACCATAAAATTCGTTTAAACGGTTTATTCTGCAATCATCTTGACACAATTAGTGGTCTTAAGCATCCATTACCGGCTGTTTTACAAAAAAATCCAATGACGAAACAAAACGGAGGCTATTTTTTTTCTTTCGAATATAGACATAAAATTCCAAATCCAATGCAAATTAGATTATTTCCAAACGATTTTGACTGTAGTAACAAATTTTTCAAATGTTATACTCAACACTAACATTAAGCGCTTTAAAGTTTCATCCTAAATAAAGAAACAAAATAAAAATTAAACTGATATTATATTTATTTATTTGTTTTGTTAGAGTGAGTCACAATACTGTCAACTATTTGTTTATGATAAGTTGCCATACAATCAATTTACTTTATAAACGACAATTTCTTTTCTTGTAGTACATTGTGGTTAAACTACAAAATAAAGGACAACAGGAACTTGTAGACCATAAACAAGGATTTGCCTTTTATGGAATCGTACTAAAATCCATATCTTCACGAAACATTTGGTTTTACTTCGTATTTACGTCATCTCTTCCACCCCGTTAGGTATTATAACATGATATATATTTAACGTCCTTCGTTAGGAAATTTCAAAACTGATTACGGTTGTAAGCATTATTTTTTGACACTTATCATTACGGAAATATTTTTATTCACAGTTACATTATTTTTCAACAAAAAGTACTTATTGAGCAGTGTTAACCATAGATTGCTTTATATATTTAATATTAATTAAAACAAGATTCCACTACAAGTTAAACTTAACGACTAAGTCAAATTTCAACCAAATGATTGTAGTAGATAAATAATTTTTAAAAGTGACAAAATGTCAAACCTACCAATGTACAATTTCTTTTATTTTGATTTAAAATGTCATACAAACAATTTTTCTACACGTTTTATAATCACACATATTTATATAACCATAATTTATCTACATTTATTGTATAAAACATCCAAATAAATTTTGTACTATATCTAAAAAGATTTCCAATCGTCTTTTTTCAGTAATATAAACATGTACTAATACAATCAGACAAAAGGATAGTATAACTAACATTATAATTTTTATTAATCCCTTTACATTAAGTCAATCAAGGTTACATAAAAAAAAGTTCAATAAAAGAAGTTCTTTCAAAAAAATGAATTGTTTGGTTATATTTAATTTTGTATTGATTTGTTAAAGTTTCCATTAGTTACTCGAGACTATGACACGTTTATTGTTTTGTGAGTAAAATTACAACGATTAAGTAACACAACTGATTTTAAACACAGATTTCCCATCCAATGTTAAATGTTGAGTCTCAAATTAGCAGCTGTTTTTGTGGTCCATTATGGAGCGCTAGTGTAGCCACATGTGATGCAGTTTAAACCAGCTGTAGTGGCAGACCTCACTAACTAACAAAATTACAGACAGAAATATTCCTATTAGATGGGTTATCTATTGTAGGTGTTTACAATCAAGGGTATGATACGTCACCAATTTATCTTCGTTTAACTAAGGTTCAAAATGAGATCAAACCATAGTTTGAAAGTTGGCAACTAATTATATTTTGTAATATGTGTTTCAACTTTTAATTTCAATGACATAGTTGTTAATGACAGTTCATTAATTCGAAGTGACCTTTGACGGTCTTTTCACTAAATATGTCTATTTGTTTGTTATAGGTGATCCAGTGATAAGGTGTGTTATCATAACAAACTGGTTCCACAACCTTTTTGGTGGCTTCTAAAGTAGCCGAAAGAACGTGGTAAGTTTTAAAGTTATTAAATTCACTCAGTCAGTTAAGCTACATTTCTTGAGCGTTGCATGTTTCGATCGCTCGAGAGCTTAAAAGACCAGTTTAAAACAACAATGGATTAAAATAATCAGATCCTCCTTCACTTTATGGTAATTGATAGTGATATCACATGTATAAACTACTATCCTTTTCAAAAGTATAGCCTGTTGAGTTTAGAACAATGGTATAAATTAACAAAAATACACGTAATTGTGCAAGTAAACAATTCTTCTGATTTTGATTATATTTGTTCGCGTGAATAACGAAAAGAGTGCCAAGTTTTTCATAGTTTCTCGGTCATAGTTTATCGGCTGTTTTATAAATTCAGAAGTGATAGGCACAGGAATGTCGGATCACTTTAGTTAAATAATCAATTTTAATGCTCGAAACCTCCCTCTCAACACGCGCAATATCACCCGAAACACTTTCACGGTACGTGATAATTGTATAGATAACCTAAATACATTCAACTATTTGTTATCTAAAGAAACATGAAGTTTTTACACAACAGAACTTAAACTCAGAAAACTAATTTAACAATTGTATTAATATCTTTTACTATGCTTGTCATTAACTTGACCGTTAAAAATATTAGTACTAGAAAGAAAACATTTAGCAAAGGTTGGGTGACAAAGGGTATCCAAGTTTCGTCACAGAAGATCAAATAAAACAAAATAAATCGACTTTGTAAAGTATTATAGAGCATATAAGAAATTGTACAGAAAGATCATCAAAGCTGCCAAGGCTCGATACATATGCAAACGACTGAGTACGAGAAACAACTAACGAGGAAAAGCAAACGGGTTCAGTTTCCCTATGATATGCCAAACTCTGAATGTTTGTTCAATGAGTTCTTTGCAAATATAGGTAAAGGGAAACAAGTATTGATAACAGGACCAGTCAATGAATAACTTAAACTGCCCAAACACACACAGCTTAAGTCCTACAGATCCAGTCGAAATTTATATTATAATGAATTAAAAAAGCACTAATTCAGCCGGATACGACGGTATAGCTCACAGAGTTCTTCGCCACTAGTTAAGATACATTTTTAAACCTTTTTCAGAAGTGATTTATTTCCACAGTTTTAAAACAGACTGTAATACGTCCTATGGATATAGTAAGATAAAGATAAAGATAAAGATGGAAATAGTAATTCTCCGGAACAGTGGCGACCAATTGCGAATGTTTCAACATTTTCAAAAATATATGAACGTGTTTTTGCACGTAGATTATTAAATATTTTATCTCATCATAAACTAATATGTAAAGAACAGTTCGGTTTTGTGCAAGGAAAAAACACAACAGATGCCATGGTTAATTTTATAACAAAAGCAGTTCTTGCTTTAGATGATAAACGTAAAGCTGTCGGTTTTCATCACATAAAAATCGAAATCCGTTGTATAATCTTTAAGATATACTATAAAGTAATATCTCACTGCAAAATTACACGTAATATATTTTGAGTTTATATCGCTTAGTGACCACTTAATGGGAAACGACCATTTCTCATAAAAATATATTAGGTAGAATTTCGCAGTGACATATTAGTAGATAGAAAAGCCTTCAAAGTCGCACTTTGAAGGCAGCCATGTTAATCGCCATAAGGAAAAAACCGTCGGTTGTCTGCAGATCAGAACGCTGCCTTCGAAGTGGCACTTTGAAGGCAGCGATGTTAATCGCCATAAGGAAAAAACGTCAGCCGCCTTCATGAATATCGTTGTCTCATTGCCCGCCACATTTGTTTCACTTTCAGTATTTGTGCCAGTCGGCCCGATAACCGGCTGCCTTCGGTTTTCACTTTCGAAGGCAACATGTTAAACGGCCATAAGGAAAAAACTCTTGGCCGCTCGACTTCGAAGCACGCTATTCTCCCA
Source organism: Stictocephala bisonia (assembly GCA_035578905.1). Classification (NCBI taxonomy): domain Eukaryota; kingdom Metazoa; phylum Arthropoda; class Insecta; order Hemiptera; family Membracidae; genus Stictocephala; species Stictocephala bisonia. The sequence goes on along the minus strand of JAQJVL010000368.1, from coordinate 622,009 downwards.
AACAAGGAAAAGACGTCGGCAGGTCGGCCGCCTTTAGAATCAGTGCAAGGCCCGCCGATCATTAACTGCAGTTTGGGCCAGTCGGCCCGTTAACCTCAAGACCGGTTCGTTGCAACTCCGGCTATTACATTTCGGCATTACATGACGGCGAGACCGTAACCGCCTGACCCGGTTTTGTCAGATGAAAACGAGAGTAGGTCAGCAGTCTGAACTGTCTGCTGTTAATTGCAACGGAGTATGTTAAGGTCTACAAGGTACTTGGTACCCACCGCTTGTAAGTACAACCCTACAGGATATAAAAGAAATCGAGTCTTAAAGTAAAACCACAGTCATGGCTGAGCTTGTGGTTAAGTTCTCAGTGAGAACAGACAGACACACACAAAACTTACTTCGCCAGCTTAGGACCATAAGCAAGGACTTCAAGGTGTGGGACATTGAGGAGGAAATGAAGCCACCAAACTCCCCGGGTAAGTAAAAACAACAGTATTAAATTCAGTAGCATGTATTAGATTTAACCTACTTATGAATCACAATACTGGGGCTATTCCCCTTTATCCCCGTATATCTTAACCTAAATGACCCATCAGCCATCTCTTCGAGCTCTCCCTCCGTCAAGTTGTCGTTAAACCGTTTTGGTAAAAAAACAACTCTCTCCTCCTCCTCCACCTTCAAAGTAAGCAACACGGACGGGCCGAATTTCGTTTTGACTCGCCTGGCTGACACGACGGCATAGTCATGGTTAAGCTTCAATTCCTTTACATCAACTCTTGGAGCATAAGAAGGCTCCGCCAAGGTGGACAGCTTGTTAGAAAGACTCATGTTTCTGTAACAACAAGAACAGTATACAGTCAGACCAGCTACCATAATTGTTCCCTACAAGTACATAAGCTAACAGAGACAGTCAACAACAATACATGTAGTCACATAGTTTAAGTATCAGGTGTAAATTGCAGTCAGGCGTAACTAAACATGCCAGGTTGTTAAAAAAAATGCATGCGTTAACTATGCTAGTGTACAAATTACTAGAAGCACAAGCTCGAGTGCAGACACACCTTACAAGTGACTTAATAACCCTTAGGTGTAGTTTCGTAGCTAATATATTATTTATTAACTAAGTACAAATGTATTACATTAAAGACGCCCGACAAGCTTAACGCTAGGCAACTAACATCCCATTCATGTGTCTGACATTTCCGCTCCACGCTAACAAAGCAGTTGTTCTTTTATTTACAACCAACAGTTGCAACATATACCAAGCATTAGGTGTATAGAGAAAGTAATAAAACTATAGCCAAGCATTAGCGCACATTTGTGGTAACATATGCAGTCTGTACATACGATAAACGTAAGCCAAAGCAATTAAATATAAGTTAAAAACCTCGACACTGTGCTCAACTAAATACAAGTAAAAGGTTAGCAAGGTGTCACACATGCGATTAAATGTAATTAATGACGATCACGTCATCCAGTAATCACACCCCAATGTCCTCAAAGTAACCAAAGGAATACTATAACAGCACACGTATGTACACCAGATACATTCCAACAAAGTCCTACACATTGTGACAACAGCCTTCCAGCCCAAACCTCCTTCACTAATACCGTTGTGCAATATGTTACAGCTGGATACATGGCGCAGGCACTCGCCCCAGTCAGAATATACTTAGAGGAGGTGCCATTCTACCTGGAGGCGTCGACAAGTGGCGGCGCATCAAGACCTTCAGCTAGAGTAAAACCTGTACAAAAATAAAAAAAAAAACCCTTAAAAACAGTTTTAACCTTTACTTTCACCCACCAACCAAACCATATACCGTTCAACTAACAATAGAGGAGTTGGACATTGAATTAAGAAATTACACCAATAAGCTCAGCTGTTAAACAAGGTTAACTTGTAACGTAAATTGGTCAATCAAAAGTGAAACAATATCTTAACAGTTAAATAATAAGTCAATTTACAATTCGTTTACTCAACCTAAATTCTCTACAAACGAGCAAGATATATAAGGTGGCCAACGATCGTCCGCCTAGCAACAATTAAAACCTCAAAAAAAAAAAAACAGTTTTAACCTTTACCCCACCAACCAAACCATATCCCGTTCAACTAATAATAGAGGAGTTGGACATTGAAGTAAGAAATTACACTAATAAGCTCCCCTGTCAAACAAGGTTAACTTGTAACGTAAATTGGTCAATCAAAAGTGAAACAATATCTTAATAGTTAAATAACAATAAGTCAATTCACAATTCGTTTACTCAACTTAAATTCTTTACAAACGAGCAATATATATAAGGTGGCCAACGATTGGCCGCCTAACTGTACATTTTTTTTTTTAACAACTTGGGGGACATATATCCCCTCATAGACTTACAACATATAAGACCATCCATCAAGGGCACGGGAGTAAAATCAAGAATGTAACTCTGTTAAGTCGATAACATGGAGCAAATCACCTAAAGTGTTGTTAGCCTCATAAATTAGCCGACCGGTGATTCGAGGCGGAGGACGGGGGGGCCCCCCGGACAGTCCTCAATTTTGCGATCGTCCCACCCGACCACTCCCTCCACAACTCCTGTCAGCCCGCCCATTCAGTACCGGCGGGGCCAGACGCCATTCAACAAACTCACAAAAAACCCAAATCCTACACATTACCAAAAACCATCCGCTATAGACAATTTTCATCACATCGGACCATCAAGACACAGTTATATACAACAATATTCAAGTCACTATTACGACCAGGCTAAGCCGCTACTAAACCTAAAGCATAGAATATATCAATAAAGCCAAGCACTTATTTTTTAAATAGCAAACTTAATCTACAATCCTATTACACTTATCCTAACTTACTATAAGGAGATTCGGTGTTTCAGCAGTAAAACAATTTAACGTTTGACAATTGAAAGTTTGACAATTTAAAGTAAACACAGGCCCTTTCTGCTGAAAGAAAACCGATCAAGCAACACCACATATAGGCGGTATCCTACTTGCCAAACCAACAAATCTATTCTAAATAACGCACACCCCTTCTCCACAGATACCCGTCACCACAAGACCATAAAAAACAAACAATAAAGTACATGCTACTAAGGCCAGTAAACAAATCAGCCAATATACTTTAAGCTAGTTATAAGAATAGCAAACATAGCGGTTAGTACAGCAACATTGCAAAACTAACAAGACTATTTTAAGCAACACACACACCCTTCTCACTACAAATCTACGTTAATTCAAGCTATTTAAGCACAGAAACAAGCAAACATACTGCTTAATATAAACAAGCCTATTTTAAGCAACGCACACTCTTCATACTACAAATCTATGTTAATTCAAGCCAATACTAAGTAAAGCATATACACCAGCAAACATACCGCTTAAACAAGCCTATTTTAAGCAACACACATTCTTCTCACTACAGAACTACGTTAATTCAAGCCATTAAGCATAGACACATACTGCTTAAACAAGCCTAGCAACACACACTCTACAGATCTATGTTAATTCAAGCTACTACTAAAACTTAAAACATAGAAAACATAAGCTAGTTACAATTTATAGCTCAAACATATACTGCTTTACAAAGTCGAGTGCCTGCCTCACTACATAACAGCCAACTGAGGACAACAATATCCACTCTAAACCACTGCAGCAACAAGCAAAATAGGATCTAAAACAACAGTAGACTACCACACAGCAGAACAAGAATAAACTAAATCACAGCCTCCGGTAGGGGATCTAAAACAACAACAGGCCACCACACAGCAAAACAACAATAAATCACAGCCTCCAGTAGGCATGCTGGACCCGTACACAACCTGTACAGGGAAAAATAGCAACAACAACACCTAAAGCTAACACTTACTTTCTGGCGAGAGCAAGTGAGAGACTTCCAGTGAACTGTGAAGAAGCAGACTGTGCTCAGTACATGGGCTACTCCCGGTATATATACGATTCGCCAAGGATGTTCCGTGAAAGTACGCACTCTACAGAGTGAGCGACAATTTTACAAGTCCCAAGGTGGCCGACGCCCCCTCCAGAATCATATAAAAGCGGGCTTAGGCACCCGACAGAATCACAGTCTCCCAGCAACATGGCTTCTGCTCCTCCTCAGTACTTGCTGTGTTCCACCTGCCAGGAAGCTTTTTTCCTGACGGAAGAGGCCCGGGCTAGACACGGGCTATTATGCGCTGCCATCAAGATGCTCTCGTCAGCTGCCCAGCTTGGACGATCAGCCGTCTATCATCCGGTGGAAGCACCGCACTCAGCTGTCTATCATCCTGCATCCCAGCTGGCTCCATCTGCTGTCCATCACCCTCAGCTGGATCATTACGCTGTCCATCAACCTCAGCCAGCTCATCACCCTGTCACTTCTGCTGCTGCTGCTGCTGCTGCTGAAAAGCCGCCAGCTCGTAAAAGAACATCAAACAAAGACCGCATCCCCAAAAAGCAGAAGATGACTGCTTCTCCAAAGGCCACGCCCTCTGCTATTGCTGAAGCGGTTGCATCAACCAGCCGACCACCAATCACCTGGAAGGTGAAAAAAGGCCTGTCTAGTGCCAGGGATTACGTTCTCAGCAATCCCAACGGCTACTACAGAGACCTGACAAGCTTCTTGCACGCCGCCACCCCACTACTACAGCAATTCCTGCAGGAAGAAACAACGGCTAGAGGTTCATCACTCAAGTACAATCTTGTACTTGAGGCCCTCTACGACCACCCTGAAGGACTGCAAGACCTCTTCAATTTCAAGACCACCAACAAGACGATTCACTCGACGGACGAACTTCACGACACGCTGGAAGGAGACTACGAGAAACTGCTACGGGAATCCAGCGAGGCTGAACTCAAAGGAAGCGGCTGGTCTCTCGTAGCTCCTACAACGCTCACCTTACATGTAAGTCTTTTTAGTCATTTAAAACCTCCTGGGCACTATACAGACTTACCAAACAAGATTAAGAGAAGGAAAGCTACTATTAATGTACACAATACAGACAACAAGTGTTTTCTCTACTGTTTGCTTGCCAAAAAACTCCCCCAGAACTTAGATTACGATAGAGTTAAATTAGACGAAAACTCGTTTGCCGACATACAAAACCACTATAACCTTGACGGAATACACTTTCCTTTGCCACCTTCAAAACTGAAAGTGTTCGAAAGCCGCAATCCAGGATGTTCTGTGAATGTCTTTGAGATAGTGTCAGATTCCCTGATAGCTCCCTACAGAATCGCTGAACGGGAACTGGACGATCACACTGATCTCCTGTGGATCAAAGACGATCACAATTCCCACTACGTGCTTATCACGGATTTCCCCAAACTAGTCAGACCACAAATTGCAAAGGGGCCCAACAAGATCGAAATTTGCAAGCGCTGTTTTACATTCAAAGAGACGCGTAGGTGTCGACCTGACAGCAAAACCTGGTTGGCAGAGCACACGATGTTTTGCGGCAAACATCGTCCCTGCAATGTGATTTTGCCTAAAGAAGGTGAGGACAACCTGTTAGCGTTTGTAAATTACGAAACACAGGTCCCTGTTCCAATTATCGTGACAGCCGATTTTGAGGCCACCCTGCGTCCTACTGTCAGCACCGACCGCTCCTACCAAACACACGAGCCAAACAGTTTTTGCTCACTTGTCAAGTCCACCTTGCCTGCCGCATTGTTGCAAGAGGCTGGCATATCCACTGTTCCACATCTACAGCGTTCGGAAAACGCTGGCCGAGACTTTCTACTACACATGAGAGACTTGGCTCAGCGTGTGGAAACACTGTACACCCGCAATGTACCAGTAGGACAGCTGACAGACGAGGAGACTGAACGCCACAGGACGACCACACACTGTGACCTTTGTGAACGTTTTTTTAACGAAACCACCGAAGAGTACGGGGACAAAATACTTGACCACTGTCACATCACGGGCGCCTACAGACACACACTATGCAACCGATGTAACCTGCGATGTCAGTTACCAAACTTTATACCAGTTTATTTTCACAACTTTAGTTCATACGACCAAGCGTTTGTCATTAAAAACTTAAGCTACCTAAAAGGCTGTGAAATAAAGGTTCTACCCTCGAACAGTGAGAAATATATTTCGGTGTCTGTCCGTGTCGGCAGAATTTGGTTAAGATTCCTGGACTCGTACCGGTTAATGGCTGAAAGCCTAGCCAACCTGGCATCCGGTCTGACAGAGGTGGAGCTGGTGGAAAGTGCCAAACTGGTGCCGACCGACCTCACCCACCTTATCAAACACAAAGGCGTGTATCCTTATGACTACGTCACATCGCCGGCAGTGTTTGATGAACCTCAGCTTCCCGCCCGTGAGAGTTTTTACAACAGACTCAACGATGAACACATAAGTGATTCGGATTACGAAAAGGCGTTAGAAGTGTGGAATAGCCTACAGATGACAAACTTTGGTGACTATCACGACTTTTATCTTAGACTCGATGTATGTCTACTGATGGACGCTCTCTTATCCTTCCGTCACACATGTCTGAACGCCTACAAAATCGACTGTTGTCACCATTACACAGCTCCAGGACTGGCGTTCAGCGCCATGCTCCGCATGACAAAAATTTCACTGGAGCTGATAACAGACTCTGACCAGATGCTGATAATCGAGTCTGCCATTAGAGGAGGCTTGGTTCAGTGCAATCTGAGATATGCCAAAGCCAATAATCCTTTGTTGGAGCAGCAGAGTGATTACAGTCCTAACGAGCCGTCTAGCCACCTACTGTACCTAGACTGTGTAAACCTCTATGGCCATTCCCTTGGTCAGTACCTACCATACGGCGACTTTAAGTGGACAGAGTCGGTCTCCGACTGGTCCTCCTTGCCTGTAGACTCACCGTATGGACTTATAATGGACTGTGACGTGGTGGTACCCGAATGTCTACATGACAAGCTAAAAGATCTGCCTTTGATGCCAGAAATGATGACTCCACAAGGTGGGAAAAGTAAAAAGCTATTGGCTACACTTTACGACAAAAAGCGGTATGTTGCTCACTACTCAGTGTTTCAACAGGCCGTAAAGCTTGGTCTAAAAGTGACTAAAGTCCATCGTGCACTACGCTCTTCCCAATCCGCGTGGATGAAAAAATTCATTGAATTCAATGCTGTCCAAAGGGCGGCGGCGAGTAGTTCGTTCGCAAAAGCGTTCTACAAGCTGATGAACAACGCTTGCTACGGAAAGACAATGGAAAATGTCCGCAACAGAGTGGACATCCGCATTGTCACTACGGACAAGCAGCTTCAAAAGCTTGTACGCCAGACCCGCTTTGTAGAACGTAAGATAATATCTGAGGGTGTTGTGGCTGTACAAATGAGGAGAACAAACGTGAAAATGAACAAACCCATTTACGTGGGTATGACAGTTTTAGACCTATCCAAAGTACATATGTACAACTTCCATTATTCTGTAATGCAGGAACACTTCAAAGCTCCTGACAGTGAGCTAGAGTTGGCCTATATGGCCACGGATGGTCTACTCTATCATTTGACCACGCCACAGGACCTGTTCCTTGTTCTAAAACAGCCGTCTTTGTCTCAACACTTGGACAGATCAGTCTACCATGACGGTCATCCTTTGAAAGACGATACGAACAAAGGAAAGGTTGGTACCTTTAAGGATGAATGTAAAGGCCGAGTAATGTTTGAATTTGTAGGGCTAAGACCGAAGATGTATGCATACCGGTTTAGCTCTACAGATAAAACTGAAAAGCTAAAAGCTAAAGGCATCAAAGGTAGCTATGTGGAGAGAAACCTTCGTTTTTGCCACTATATGAAAACACTTTTCTCAGAGGAATCTTGTGAAAAGGCTAGCTTCAATGTAATCAGAAGCAAGTCTGCACGCATAGTTTCCACGACAATGGTGATAAAGTCATTGTCGGCCGAGGACGACAAACGAGTTATTTTGAATTGCGGAATACGGACCCTGCCCTACGGTCACTACAAACTCGGTGCGGAGGACACCACTGTTGAGACTCACAATGACTAGAAACCCTGATACGTTGTACGAACTAGCCCTGAAAGGCACTTGTGACACCTTTGACACCACTCAAGACGTACCACCAGAGTTTGACCAATTACCAACCTCCATACAACACCACTTGAGACAACGACTTAAAAGAAAATGGATGCGGGAAACTGAACTGCCTGATGACCCGTACACTTACGAGTACCGCTACCATGAATTGACTTTACTGGACAAAGACGAGTTCATAATGATCACTAATCATCCACGTAACATGTACCCTGCTTACTGGCCAAGACTGTCGTACGATGACTACGTGGCAGGTGAACGTAACAGTGCACACATTTACTTCAACTACTATGAATTTACAATTGGACAGAGCGAGACACCACCGTTATTGTTGTGCCGTGACTGCTTCTTAGCAACCAGTTTGCCCAGCGACGGCGGACACTGGACTTTCGTTGACTGTGAGGCACACTGGAATGACTTGAACTGGACGTTTCACTATGTGAACAGACACCTTGTAACAAGCAAGCCCAGGAGGTTGATTAAAATTCTACGGTCAAGCGACAGCTGGTGTGACAGATGTATCTTGACGCCACTGTTTGACATAAACGACTATGACGGTTGCAGCACTCAGACTCACATGCATGATCTTGACAATACTGACGAAGACAATGACCATAACAGCGAAACCGATGAGTACGTAAGAACTCTATTATGGGACGCCTACGTACACTAACTGGTGACTCACTTCTACAACTATTATTGTACCTCCTTTGTATAGCTTTAGTTAAACCATTTTTTTTATTTATCGTACATATTATCGCATTCATATTTTTGTACCATTCATCGTTAGATTAAACCACTTTTTTATTTTGAGCTACCATTGTATCTTTAACTATGTTACAATATATTTGGTCGTCACTGAAAACCAGCATATAGCTATTTGTATTAAAAAGGAATTTTAAGTCATTATTGAAAATCTTTGACCACATGTATTTAATGTATTCTTAAACATATTCTCCATTTACATTTTCCATTAAACTCTAAACTTGTCCAATTGATCTCTGTAAATATGACTTTATTTCATCTCAAATGTTAAACTTAGATGTTACGTAAATATCAGTTTAACTGTGTTAAATATATTTAGTCGTTACTGAAAATCAGAAAATAGCTATTTGTATTAAAAAATTCAATCATTATTGAAAATCTTTGACCACATGTATTTAATGTATTCTTAAACATATTCTCCATTTACATTCTCTATTAAACTCTAAACTTGTCCAATTAATCTCTGTAAATATGACTTTATTTCTTCTTAAATGTTAAACTTAGGTGTTACATAAATGTCAGTTTAATGTCAATCCATGGCATCTTTACCTATGTTACAATATATTTAGTCGTTACTGAAAATCAGAAAATAGCTATTTGTATTAAAAATTCAATCATTATTGAAAAATCTTTGACCACACGTATTTAATGTATTCTTAAACATATTCTCCATTCAGATTCCCTGTTAAACTCCAAACTTGTTTAAATAATCTATGAACTTTATTTATCAACTTGAATGTTAAACTTAGATGTTAGCGTTATGTATCAATAATTATCAGTATTAACTTTTTTGCTCTACCAATTGTAAATAAACATTTACTGTACACTTACCTTGCAAATAAATTCTTGCTTTGTTCCAAAATCTTCTTTTTTCTTTAATCAACCTTACTACACGATGGAGGGGTATATGCAAACAATCAATAAGACAAAGTTTAAGAATGAGTTATTTTATTGTACAAAGTGAAGTGATTAGTTGTTACAGTATTTTAGATTGTTAAGTACAAAATCTATTAGGTTAGAAACACAATAGCGTTGCACCTCTGAATCTATCCACATTGATGTAGCAGTAGATGGTGACCAGTAGTTGTCATCGTAATCGTCTGAAACAGCAGCCGCTACTTTTAGACGTTTTTCGTCGAGATCTTGCAGGAATTTCGGCAGGTCGTTTGACACTTGTTGTATTACCTCAGGGCTTAGTGTACCACTTCCACCTCTGACATTAGATAATGGCTTGTACCTACGGGTAAAGTAACGTCCATAGCGATGTACCAGTTGTTGAACTATGGGCGACCATTCGGCTATGACTGAGCGATATGCTTCTATGCAGGGAAACATACGTTTGAGAGCCGACCATCCGGAGGAGGTAAACGGAATAGGCTGTGGATTGGCTGACATCAAAGGCGTTGGAGGCTCGGTGATGGTTTGTCTAAAGTTGCGAACTACCAAACTTGTGTCCGTTGTGGCCGCCGGCTCCAGACATATGCCGTTCAAATAGAGTGGATAGAATCGTACCCCTTCTTCAAAGAAGCGGTCTACTGTGTTCAGTACAGCACTACTGCGTAGTCCAATCAGGTCTTCAAAGGTCAGGTTGGCGTGTTGTTGCCCATTTACGAGGTAGATAGATGGATTGTAGTCTCCAGCGCACTCAAGACCGACCACTGCGAAAGCTTCTGCTGCTACCTTGTAGGCTTGACGTAAAAGTAGACGTGGTTCCCATGGTTTTGGTGGCGGCGGTGGCGGTGGGGTTTGGTGCTTGTAGGTGTAGTAATTCACTTGAGGAGGCAGTGGTGGTGGTGCAGGTTGAGCATTGTCATCCGTAAGCGTTGCTAGTAACATTTCCACATCCATAACCGGTGATGACGATGATGGTAATTCAACTGCCTTACTTTTGCGTCGTTGTTTCACTACTTTGTTCAAATCTTTGCGTGCTGCAGGCAGTGTGCGTGGTGTCTGATCCATGACTGACGCTAGATCCCCTCATTGTGCTCAGCAGACCGTCAAGGCTGCCGACCAGACAACCTTGAGCTGCTGCAGACATGTTCCAGCAGGTATAACCACGCCCTAGATGACCTCACCAGACAGCCTTAGTATGAGCTGCTGCAGATATTCCTCTAAATCTATTTCTTGTGCTAAACGTTTTACAAGCTCACGTAAACGTACTTCTAACCAAAGTAACTGATCAGCCAAATCTGTTTTGCTAACATAAAATTGTTCTACATAACCTAGTAATCTATCACCATCTTCAGCCCGTAACTCCCCCTCCTTTGGCCGCTTAAGCGGGTGGCCAAATTTGTCTATTAATGCTCGCATGAAAGTGACAATGGTCAGTGAGAGACAGTTATTTTATAGTTTGATCTTGTTTGAGAATCTCTTCTTCAAGCACTCTTCTTAAATTCAATTTTAAGTTCTCGTTTCCAATCGCGTCTGTAATAGTCTTGACAAGTGTACGTAAACGCTGTTCCAACTGCACAAGTTTATCCGATAGTTCGCTACGACTTACGTACAGTTTTTCCAAGTAATCTCTGTCCACAGTCTGGGTACTGACTGTACGTAGTCCACTTGGCTCCTCTTCCTTCCCTTCCTCCTCCTCCTCGTAAATAATGGACATTGAACGTCCAAACTTGTCGATCAGATAATGCTGTTTCATTGCAGAATATAGACTGAATATATTACTAGCCTACGTTGCATTATATCCAACTGCGGCTGTTCATACCAAGCCACTTAACGTACATTCTTTTTCCTTTTCTTTTGAGGATTTTTTCCACTAAATATGTGTCTGGATAGTTGGTTTTCTGCAACTCTGCCTCGTAAAAAGCTCCTTTAATATCATCACCTTTTAAGTCGCGCAAATAGTAGACTGGAGGTTTAGTGGGTTTCACTCGATAAATGGTAAAGAGTTCTGTACTCCAAGATGGCGTGTATCCCTTATTAAACAGTGTCTTGTACTTTGATACTCTTACAACATCATTGATTTTGAACTTCATTTTATGGGGAGCATATCGAGGGTTTAGTTTATTTTTTAAGAGTTTTTCATGTTTTGCTGTCACGTCTTTAGGTCGCATTCCAGTAGACCTGTGGACTCTCGCGTTGTATAGTTTCAAGAGTTGTGGCAGTAGCGCTAGCCACTTGTAATTTCCCTGTAAGCTAAACTCTTTCCAAAGCCATGACTTTAAGGTTCTGTTAAAACGTTCCACTACAGATGCCTTCAAGTGTGTAAACGTGCTATATAGATTTATACTATGATCGTTCATCAAGTTGCGAAACTCTTTGTTGTAAAACTCTGTACCATTGTCACATTGTAAATTGGCTGGCACCCGAGGGTGACTTTGTTTCAAAACTGTTCGCATGGCGGCCGTTACGCTGCTTCCTTTTTTATCACGGACCGGTACTGCCCAAGCGTACTTAGACAATACATCAATCACAGTCAATATGTACTTGTTACCTTTGTTAAAGCGCGCATAAAGATCCATTTGACATAAGTCCGCCTGCCACAAATCATCAATACCCTTGACGTAAACTTTGCGTCTGGTAAAATGTTTTCTGGCCGGCTTGTGCAACTCGTTGATAATGCCTCTTCGAGCAACTTCCATTGTCTGACACTTTAAGTCATTCAATTATTCTATTTAAACGCAACAAGTTTACTATGTGTTCAATTTCCTCACTATGAGCGGTGTGGCCGGCTTTTTGTGACATTATGAGTAGTCTAAGTCTGTTTACTAGTTTGTTAACATTAAACTGCACAATACCTTTACCAAGTGAACCTTTTGCTTCCCCCTCCTCCTCCACCTCCTGTACTTTTTCCTCTGTCTTTTGACGCGTAGGAAATAGGACAGAGATTACAGACAGGTACTTTTTACCTTTATTGCGGTTTACTGGCTTTTCGGCAGAATACATTTGCCGATGCGCGTTTGTTAGCTTTAGGATTTCTCTGTATGCATTCAAATCGTCAACGTCAAGTAGATCCTTGTTTGGCTTTTGTTTAAACAACAGTTCCAACAAGCCGATTGTAGCTTTGTACTTGCGGTTTCGCACAATGACTTGTAACTTTTCGAAAGCAATCTTGGAATTGCCAATTACAGTTCCTCCCCTACCATCTGCTCTTACACCGTACGTACTATCGAGCTGGGTACGTTCTTTTGGATCAGATAATTTTTTCAAGTATGCCCGTACAATAGGTATTACATCCACATCCGTCTGCGTCGATGTATCCATAGTTTTGTTTAAATCTTCCCCATATTCTTCTTCTTCTCCTTCTTCCTCTTCAATCTTTGCTTCCTTTTTTATCTCCTTTTTTACACTAAACGGTGGCGGTGGTGGGACGTTTTGTAATGCTTCCTGTACAGTTTTCTGTAGCAGCAGTACAATCGGCTTTGCCTTTTCTTCAAAATACCGTGTCATATCGTCAGTGCTGCGCAACAGATCTTTATATTTCTTTCGTACCGCACTAGTCATTTTGATAAGTTCCTCCTTTACTTTTCGCTCTCGATTAAGTTCTTCGACACGTCTGTTCATTGTGCTAAAATGAGCCAAGCACGCGCTCTTTGGTCCTTTATATATCGCTAATGAACGTGTCTAAACCGCATCTGTAGCGACCATTATTCTTTTCACAGTCCTTGTTGATGGTGACAAATCCGTAGGGCGAGTTGCGTTCCCAGCACTCTTTGCATAGTTCTTTAAACTGATCGAAGGTCATGTCACCATTTACATGGTCGCTGTACACGTGTTTCAAGTTCAGTTCATCCTGTTTGAACAGCATAATGAGGTTCACATTGTCTCGCAATAGGTGTTTGGGTAGGCGTGCGTACGTTTGAGTAAGGTAAAAAGAATCCGTGTTCATATGTCGACCCATGCTAAAGAAACGTTTCATTTGCTCTTGACTTCCATCGCTAGCTACGTCATCAAATATTATTACAGAATTTGGGCGCGAAGTGTCAAGCACATCTTTACTGTCACTGTATGTGAAGTAACCAATTTCCGGTATTAGTTTGAACATTTGTGCCAACAGTTGATATTTCGGCTGTTGTAATGATTTGCTATACACATACAGGTTGGCAAACTTAAGGCCCAAAGGGTCAACAATTAGTCTGTACATTAAATTAGTCTTGCCACAGTTAGATGGTCCACATATGACGCAACGAATGCTTGCCGGCAAGAGTGGTCCATGTTTGGAGGTGGACTGCTTCTTTTTTAGTAAAGCGTCCAGCACATCGGTGTTTATGGCGAATGTAGTACTTTGCTTTTTGAATTTCATCGTTACACTGATTTGCAAAGATTGATGCCACTCCTATAAAAAGAGCTAGTCTTGTAGAAGTCGTTTCATTATGAGAAAACCGCGCTACGGAGGCAGAGGGCTGATTAATAGCATAATCGACAGGCTTCCTTTTGAACTGAATTTAAGCGGTTATAACTTTTGTGGTCCAGGCATAAGGCTCCAGGAGCGTTTAGCAAGAGGTGACCGAGGTATTAACCCGCTAGACGAGGCGTGCAAAGAACACGACATCGCTTACAGTCGACACAAGGACTTGGAGTCACGACACAAGGTGGATCGCATATTGGCAGATAAGGCTTGGAGCCGTTACAAGACAAAAGACGTACCGTTTGGGGAAAAGGCAGCAGCTTGGTTTGTAACAAACGCTATGAAGGCGAAAACAGCGGTGGGTAGTGGTATAAGGAGAAGGAGACCGAAGAAGAAGGGCTTGACTTTTGGAAAGATAGTCAGCCACGCCAGGGCGGCCGTACGTGGTTCTGGAATTAGTAGAAAGGACAACAGCAGCAGGACGTTAAAACGTACAGCGCAGATAGCCTTGAACGCTATTGCGCGGCTAAGGAAGAAACATGGTGGTGGCAACAACTACTTTAGGAGGATGAAAAAAGAACGTGTCTTGGCGTTGCCAAAAAGTGGAGGGGTTCTACCGTTACTGCCGATATTTGCTGGCCTTAGTGCTATTGGCAGTTTGGCAGGAGTTGCCGCCGGAGTGGCCAAGACCATTGCTGAAATTAAGGATGCTTCAAAAAGGCTGGCAGAGCATCAACGTCACAATGAGACTATGGAAGCGATTGCTTTACGACGAGGTAGAGGACTCTACTTACAACCGTACCGAAAGGGTCTTGGTCTCCACATGACACCCTACTCAGCGGTGCGAAAAAACTATTAAAGTTGTTGCCCGACCGTGCGTTGTACGACAAGGATTTGACGTTCTACGCTCAGCTCTTTGCAATTCCTAATTTTAGAGGAGTTTTTATGCGGAATGCTTTGCCATTACGACCTTGGAAAAATGAGTCTACCATTGTGAATCTTGACAGCAGCAGTGGTGCTGGCACCCACTGGGTCTGTTTCAAGAAAAAGGGCAATCGAGTTGATTACTTTGATAGTTACGGAGATCTGCAGCCTCCAGTAAAAGTGCAACGCTACCTAAAGGGCAACTTCATATCTTACAATCGTACTGACTACCAGTCTGTACACACAGAGAGCACGATTTGTGGACACCTATGTTTAGCATTTTTACTGACCTAATAAATTGCTTATTAACTCATGTTTGCGAGTGTTTTACTCAGTCATGTCTCTGACGCTTACTTTCAGCGGAACAAAGTCGGAGCTTGGGTCGGAATTTTTTCCACCCATACATTTGCCTGGTGATGACGACGTTTGGGAAGTGGGTCTACTTAGTCTTGAGACTTAAAACTCAATACCTAATGTGGACAGTACAAACAATCTACTTCACTATGGTGGTGCCGATGGTGGGGTGCTTTCTATACCAGAGGGTACGTATAGTGTTGATCAGATTTCAGCCTATATACAGGCTGAACTGAGTAAGTTACCCAACAGACCTGTCGTACGAATAACCGTGAGCAACAGCACTCTCCAAACGAGCATCAAGTCCTCGGTTTTAGTGGACTTTACAAAGGAGAACTCGATTGGTGGGTTGCTGGGGTTTAAGAAAGAGGTTATTAGACCCGGTCAGGTAGCTACAAGTGGAATGGTGGACATTTTTCGGATCAACACGATTCGTGTTGAATGTAATATTGCCACCGGTTCTTATGTTAATGGAATGCCGGCCCATGATATTTATCAATTCTTTCCCACCGTGCCGGCCGGCTATAAATTGGTAGAAACCCCGAGTCCAGTCATTTATGTACCTGTCACCGTGCGTAATATTGACAACGTCACCCTACGGATTACCGATCAAGACGGTAAATTGGTGAATTTTCGTGGAGAACGTATTACGATACGGCTGCATTTAAGAAAGCAGTAATGGGTTTCGTTTATTGGAGTAGGAAGCCAGCCTATTTAATGGCGGCGCGCAAATATAAGTTTACTAGTGACAATCGATCTGTCAAACGATTAACACGTACAAATCGGAGATTCTTGCAATCCCTAGGATATACTATTATTACATAATGAACGATATGTTGGACATTATGCAGAGTGTGCCGTTTGATGATACGGTCACACATATGGAGTGGCATACTCATCTTCCCTACGCTTCAATGACTTTGAACAATAATGATGAAATACGTATACCAATACAGCAGCAGGATTTGTGTGTAATACCATCCCTCTCTTATCTATATGTTGAGGGTAAGCTACTTTTAAGCGATGGCAACGCTACTGCCGCAACAAAGTTTGTCAATAACGCAATAGCTTTTCTCTTTGACGAGATGCGGTATGAATTGAACGGTGTAGAGATTGACAGGGTGAAGAATCCTGGTATTACTACTACACTAAAGGGGTATGCGTCACTGAGTGAATTGGAACTGAAGAGTACCGGATGTTGGGCCTCTACGTCTGCTAATCTGCAGTACAGACTTGATGAAGATAATGTTGACAAGAAGGGGAACTTTAGCTTTTGTATACCTCTTAACCGACTTTTTGGTTTTGCCGAAGATTACAAGAAGATTATGATGAATGCACGCCATGAACTGGTATTAATTAGGTCTTCTGGTGACAAGAATGCTGTTATGTGGGATAAGGACTCACCAACTGCCACTGTGGAATCCATTAAGGTTAAGTTGGATAAGTTAAACTGGCGAATGCCTTACGTAACTTTAAGCGATAAGCAGCGTGTACAGCTGCTAAAGTATTTGAGTCGAGGTACTAGCATACCTGTGGAGTACAGGTCATGGGAATTGTACGAGTATCCGGCGCTGCCAAATACTTCACGGCAAACGTGGGCTGTAAAGACTGCTTCTCAACTGGAAAAACCAAGGTATGTGATCGTGGCTTTTCAAACGGGCCGAAGAAATGAAATGGAAAAGAATGCTGCTCACTTTGATCATTGTGATTTGACCAATTTAAAATTACATCTTAACTCAATCTCGTATCCGTATGATGATTTAAAACTAGATTTTGGAAACAATCATTACGCAGTTTTGTACGACATGTATACTCGTTTCCAAGAGAGTTATTATGGAACAATTACGCGCCCACTGTTGAGCAGAGAACTGTTTAAAAGAATCGCGGCTATTGTAGTGATCGATTGCTCTAAACAAAACGAGACCTTGAGATCCGCACCTGTTGATATACGCATTGATTTTGAAGCGGCTAACCAGTTTTCTCAAAACACCTGCGCTTACTGTCTAATTATACACGATAAATCGTTTACCTACGATCCCTCTACAAATCTTGTTCGCAAGCTTGTTTAGGGGGCGTGGCTTAGTGCTATAAATTGGTGGGCTGAGGTTGTGCTACAGTCAGTGTGGCAGCAGCAGCATCATGGTCAGGAAGGCAGTCATCGACTTTAGCGCTTTTGCCGCCCAGGACGGTACGTCTATAATTAAGGAGCTCTCCATTATGGACGTTGACACAATGTGTGTTCAACACTGGATCTTTAGACCACCAAAAGAAAACACTCCTTCAGGCTGGAATGACACTGTGCGCCGTAACCGGTGGCTAAGTAAACACTATCACGGGCTGGATTTTGATGCTGGATTCACTGACTACAAGATGCTGGGTGAAGCGCTGCAAAGCACTTGTGCTGACATAGAACTACTCTACACGTCGACTCTGGAAAAGTCAAAGGTACTGGGGCGACTGTTTGACAACCGGCGTGTTGTGTTCAGTTTGGAGGAATTGGGATGTCCACGTTTGCCAGAGAAACTAATCCCGACTGAGAGCAGTGAAGAAGAAGAAGAAGACCCTCCGTGTCTTTGGCATAGCGTCTACGCTTCTGGATTTAACTGCACACAGACTAATGTTAGCAAAATGGCGTCTTGGTGTATGGAAAACTTGTCCAAGATCGACATGACTGAGGTGTCGGTGCGTGAAAGGACATTCACTGATTGGAAACATACGACGCCCACTCCTCGACAGTTGGCCGAACATGGGTTTGTAAGGATTGCCGACACTGTGGACAGCACAAAGTGTGTTTATTGTGGAGTCATTTTATTTAGGTGGGAACCTTATGATGACATAGCTCATGATCATGAGTTCAACTCACCGTTCTGTAAGTACGTTCAGTACAGGCGGCAAAAGTCGGAAAAGGAAGCGGAGGAAACCTTTTTAAAGCAGCCCAAACAAGTCTGCGATATTGAACTTGTCAAATTATGCAATGCTTGACATTCTCCAATCCTCTAGTCACCGCAGTACATATTATATACGAAGAAGAGGACAGAACTCCTTCATGGATTGCTGCCAACCGAATCAGGTTTGAAGCTCGCATTGTGAAACTGACGTCACTCCTATCAGCGGTCATCGAACATAAATTGTCACATATTGCAAAATGTACAAAAACTGATCACAGCTCCTGTAGCTTTTCAAAATAAATGTATACTACTTTATTCATCTTTCTTTCTTTATTCCATAACATGATTCCTACAGCAGCAGCAGCAGCAGGAGACGAATATATTGCGCTTCGGACCAACCATCACCACCTGCACATGTACGCCTCAGCACCTGGACGCCTCGACGTCGCCTGCTCGTCCACGGCTACCAGTCAGCCCATATACTGTATGTTTAGCATATCCTTAATCGCTTCGTAAAGGTGGCAGAGCTGCCGACGTCTTTTCCTTGTTTGGGAGAATAGCGTGCTTCGAAGTCGAGCGGCCAAGAGTTTTTTCCTTATGGCCGTTTAACGTGTTGCCTTCGAAAGTGAAAACCGAAGGCAGCCGGTTAACGGGCCGACTGGCATTGCACCGAATATCACGGCACAAACTAAAGTGAATGATCGGCGGGCCGAGTCTACTCAATAAAGGCGGCAGACCTGCCGACGTTTTTTCCTTATGGCGATTAACATGGCTGCCTTCAAAGTGCCACTTCGAAGGCAGCGTTCTGATCTGCAGACAACCGACGGTTTTTTCCTTATGGCGATTAACATGGCTGCCTTCAAAGTGCGACTTTGAAGGCTTTTCTATCTACTCATATTACTTCAAAGGATTACAACGGATTTAGAATCATAATGTTAAGTTTAGTAGGTCCCAAGGAAAACAAATTTTGGTAAATTAACAAGACATTTTTTATGTAATTGAAAAAATTCTGAAACTCACATAATGGAAAAACATCCTTAACCATCATTTATCAAAATTTGGTTAAGTGGTTTTTGAAATATAAATTTATAAAAACAGCCATGACCAAGAAACTGTAAAAAACCTGGCACTTTTTTCGTTATTCACGCTATAAAAAAATATAATAAAATCGGAAAACATTTTTACTTGCACCATTAGACGCACGATTAAATGAGGACAATATTTATGTAACTCACGTTGTAACGTGTATTTTTGTTAATTTATACCATTGTTCTAAACTTAACAGACTATACTTTTGAAACGGATAGTAGTAACCTACGTGGAAATTAAACGGGCTGCAAAATATTATTCTTGATCAATTTTGCTATAAATACATGGCTTATGAGTAGTTTGACTATTAAAAAATTATATGACCACTATTTTCAAATACGATAGTGAATTAGTTATATTTTAACAAATTTAAACCCAATCGGTTGAATATTTTTACGAAAATAAATTATTTAGTAAAACAAAAAAATTACGTATATTTTCAACAAGATGCATTTTTGGACAAATATTTTAGGGTAATTTTTAATTGAATTTTCCCTTACTCCACCACATCACACATAAGCTGTGTAAAATAAATATGTGATCTTTAATTTTCAGAATATTAAATAAATACCGTTATCAACTTTAAAATCATTATTTTTTACACATCTCATTATTTTAAAATGTTTTTAATCAATATAGAGGACTTACAATTACATGTGATCTTACTAGCTATATACTAACAGTTTCAATATGACTAAAGCAAAACTGCTAAATAATACAGCATCCTCTTTTAAGGAAATGAAAAAAACTTTTTATCTAAGAACTCAATAATAATTTCTCAATTTCTTTCCAATCCTTATAAATGTCCTGATCTAGCGGTCGACTGGAGTTACCTGATTCTTTACTAACATGAATGACGCCAACATTATCTTTAACTACCCCAACTGATAAGAAGGACACAATAGACCAGAGTTCCACTGTTGTCTTAATGTACATTGAACCTATTTATTGCTGTAATTATAACAGTACAATGGTTTGCAAGGTACTTGAATTAAGTATTAAGACGGCGGCAAGGAGTCCCAAAGGTATCTCTAGCAACACCCGTCTACTATCTTCCTATGTAGTAACGATACCAAGTTGAAGTAATCGTTGTTTGATTTTTTTATCAAACACTTGTTGATGATTAGCTACTATACCTTATTTCCTTTTATCTATTTTTACTTAATTAAGTACCTATTTTATATGCTAATGTAATATGAAAAGCAAATATTACTATAATAACTATCAGCTGATAGTAACCTATATAAAAGGCAAAGCCTTGTACTCATCAGTAATTCTCCAACTTCCACGTAAGTAGAGAGCTGCAGTTTTGTACACTGATTCTTTATGTCTTAAAAAGGACAACTCAATATTTTCATCTTGATAAAATACTCCTAAGAGGTATAAACCACCCCTAAAAGAGTGTTGTATAGGATAAAATTGGGTGGATTTTAGTAACACATTAATAACAGCTGTTGATTAATTTTGAATTTTTTACATTGATGCATTTTTAATCTTATAAATTACTATCAGTTTAATCTTCAGATAATAAACAAAAACAAACGAAATAAACAAGTTTGAATTATGCTAAATAGGTAGTAAAACAAGTGGTATGAGTGAGTTTATGTAAATAAATTTAATGGCGTGATTTTACGTCACACAGCTAATTACTATTTTTGTACTCAAAAGTTACGAAGGCCAAGGTGTATCGAGCGCAGTGAGCGTCGAGGTTGCCACCCGAAGGCCAAGGTGTATTGAGCGCAGCGAGCGTCGAGGTTGCCACCCGAAGGCCAAGGTGTATCGAGCGCAGCGAGCGTCGAGGTTGCCACCCGAAGCGTACAGGAGTGTTCCTTAGTAATAGACATTTAACAATTCTACAATAGAACTGTATGAAGAGTAGGCTAATGTTTTCATAAAAGAGCCTCCACTTCATTCCTCGCCTACGTCCAGCTGTCACTGGTCACACAGCCAGAATAAATTGTTTGCTCTGTATATAGGTAAATCAAATCGTCCAATAAAGATTTAAAGGCTCAAATTATTTGGTACTTACGTTCTTTTATATTATAAAATAATTTATTCCTGAACCTAAGAGAAGGGCCTTGACTTACAAAGTAGGGAAATGTTCGATGTTGTGATTTGAATGTAGGATAATTTTACGTCATGTTAAGGTTTCGGTGTACTACGAGATAAATATCTTTTCAGACTAATATGAACTTTTGTGTAGTTTAATTCCTTGAAATAAAGAATAAATTGTTCATTTATCTGATTAACTTTGTATCATCTATTCATGAAATGAAAGTTGTATGAATAAATTTAGATAATACTATCAGTAAGAAATCAAACAATCATAACATTATGTGTGCATATATTATCCGAATTACGTTGTCATTCTAATAACTTTAAAAAGATGTTCTGCTTTTAATATAAAAATCAGTTTTATGTGAACTGTTATGCTAATATCAGTTTCAGCAATGAGAGTAACAGATTCAAAGCAACGAGAGTAACCCCCCCCCCCCCGGTTCGCAGGAGTCCACTGACGTTTGCCTTTGATCACGTTTGCCCACAGCCATCTCGTGTGTAACGACAACTAGTGCTATCCGAGCCACAGGGGCTGTTTCTAGTGTGTTATTAAACATCTAGCAAAAGTTATTAAAATTTAAAATATTTATAGTGAAAATATGTTATGACAGAGAATGAGAAAAATCATAGCATAGTTTTTTGAAGGTACTAAAATCCACACTACACTAATTTGTATTTATTACTCCCCCATTAACATCTTCAATTTTCCATACCCAATCTGAAAACTCGATTAAATATATGCTATAACTAAGTCTACATAACTTAAAGTCATACCGAACGTATACTCGACATGTTAAATAAAATAGAAGGTTAAATTTATTAGAAATGCATATTTTGTAATTTTAATTTCTTTTTTGTTTTGAGTTTAATTTGTCACTTTACGTGTATGGGCGGGCGGGTGCGTCAATGCCACTGCACGTGTATGGGTCAGTACCACTGTAGGTGTACGGGTGGGCGGGTGGGTCAGTACCACTGTATGTGTATGGGTGGATGGGTCAGTACCACTGTATGTGTATGGGTGGGTGGGTCAGTACCACTGTATGTGTATGGGCGGGCGGGTGCGTCAATGCCACTGTACGTGTATAGGTGGGCGGGCGGGTCAATACTACTGTACGTGTACAGGTGGGCGGGTGGGTCAGTGCCACTGTATGTGTATGGGTGGGAGGGTCAGTACCACTGTATGTGTATGGGTGGGTGGGTCAGTACCACTGTATGTGTATGGGTGATTTTGAACCAATCAGTTCAAAGCAATGGCTACTGATCTAGCTCATGATGAAGATTTGTGGAACTCCTACAGGATATCTTGAGTTTAATAATAAAGGATTGTTCAAGAAGAATTATTAAAGGTGAGAAATAGCCATTCAAGGTGCAATGATTCGTCATTAAAATAATCCTATTTTCATGATAATCTATTTTCAGAATTGTAATTTTATATTAAGAGTAGTTTGAGTACGTTCATATTTTATATATTTGTTAATTGATTTACTGTATTACATACACTGAACACATATGTGTAATTGGTTTTGCGACAACTTTTACCTTTTCATCTATGAAAACACTTTTCATAACACATAACCAAACATAACACTAAAAAATCCTTCAGTAAAAATCGAGCATTTTGTTTAATTCAAGGTTTTTGAGGTTAATAGTTGGTATTTATAATGATTGCGTAATGGCCGCTAATCGCGATTCACCGCGAAAGTAGTTTTTCCGTTATATCTCAAGAAACAATTGTTATAGACGAAAAACCAAATTAAATTAAAAAACAACAGTTAAAATATGATTTAAACTAACGAAAATATGTCAATAATACTAGAAGTTCTGACAGTGACTTTTTTTGGAATTTTTCGGTAAAATTCTTTATTTAGATAGAAAAAAGGGATATCTCGCGAAAATATCGCCAATACTTGAACCATTTCAGGTAAAGTTTTCAAATTTTGCTGAGTGGCAAGAAATTGCATAATAACCAAGTAAATAAGCAAAAATATTACCTTTAATTTAAACAACACCATTTATTTTACTCTGTTTATGTACTGGAGGGTTAGGTTTATCCCCAAACATTGTGTCATCCTATCCAATCACGTCATACTACAGTTCATTTCATCCACAGGATGTATCTTTAAAGAGAATCTTTCATCTTGACATTTCAATCCCTTTTGGAAGATAGGACATTTATTTATATCAAGTTTCGATGCTTATTGCCTCAAAGCTTTTCCGCATGTCCATATTCAATACGCCTTTGATGTTTTGTATATAACTTTTCATAACTTTCAGTTCAGTGGCTAAAGAGACCCTAAATTAGATTAGTACGTATTTTGAAAATATGTAACAACGAAAATGTTATCATTTGATTAGCTAAATGAAAGTAAGTACAGTTAAAATATTTTCTGTAATTTGGTGCTTTTAATGCCCATCGAATTGCTTACTACAAACAAACTGAACATCCATTTTGCTGTTTATCTTTAAAATATTTTGTTTACAAAATTATGCGCATGGTATTTATCTAGAGAACTAAAGCGTGCGCCAATTCGATATAACTACAATTCACACGAACTCGTTAAACGATAAGCCATGCATTTACAAGCACTTCTTCAGCCAATAATATAATGCGTTAATAAAATTGACTTTTGAAAATAAAGCATATAATTGATAACAAAACAACTCCGTTACTATATTACAAATGTTCAATATGGTTTAGTTAAAACATTATGGTTGATTTTTTACTGTCACTTGAAATGATATTTACACAGAGTATCTCTGGTTTTAGTGATGTACCCGGTAAATCTACTAGAGGCTGTAAGTGGGCGTATTGCCATAGTCATTCAGGACTGCTAAGAATGTCCTTTCTCATAGCGTTTAGTTGAGCGACATGAAAAGCATACTTGAAAACTATTAATTTAAAACCCATAATTAAATCATATGCAAATGAGAGCTGTCAAATTGTGTAGTCCTTTTGTTATTCCTCTTAAAACCAGTATCAATAGAGTAGCAGAAACCAGTATATAGCCTGACCAATTGCTACAGATCTAAACACTTGTCTACTTTTATAATAAACTCATTAATAAATTTAGAAAATAAAACGTTAATTGCTTATACTTTACTTTTGTAAGTATTAGATTTTACAATATGAAAATATAGATAGGCCACTTTGAAAGCGACCTACTGAATGCACGCGTGCGAGAGAGATGCACTGAGTGGTGGAAGTGAGATAGGGAACTACTCCCCGCAACTGTATCGTTCCATTATAAATTGTCATGGTAATTAGGTTGACGGTTTTTCGTGAGTTTATTAATTAAACACTTTTGTGGAAGTTGAACACTTGAAGGCAGAATTTAGTCAAACTGGTGATATACGGCAGCTGAGTGGAGGTGCGGTTTCTCTATCTGTTGAAACCCCTATATGTGCTAAATGTAAGACGCAGGCCATTTTCTGTCCGGCCCAATTATAAATTATTATTGCTTCCAGATCACAAGTAGGCTAATTTTTATGTTTAAGCAGGATTTTTAATACATACAAAACCGCAATACATTAATTTTATTACTGAACCGTTAAAGAAATTTTCGGATGTTAAGTATATTTAAGGACTACGTGGATAATAAATAAATTTAGTTCGTTTTATAAGAATTTCTATATATTCAAACAATATTTGATATATTTTTATCCATTTAATAGTCTTCCTCAGATTGTGTGGTATTAAACAAATGTTACCTTTTTGCACGTCCATAATTATTTTAGAATCCTTTAAATACTCAAATGGTGAAAATAAAATTATATAAATAGCAATAAATTTTAGAAAATTAAACGAACAGCATTTTTAAGGGTAGTTTTTCGATGTAACTTTATTTATTCGGTTGTGTAGGGCGCAAATATAGGTCAGACGAGTATTATTCGTATAAAAGTACAATACCACTCTTGTGTTCAAGTTTGGCAGGTTATAATTACTACTCTATATAATATTTCGTTAGTAACTGACAAGAATGCAGCACATATGAAGGTGTACTTTAGTTACACAGCCACCAGGCTCTAGGCGTTGTTTATGGAGTCACTAAAGAGCTGGGAAGGAGAGAAACGCTATCAACAGGAGCTACTCACCCAATAAACAAAGATGAAAAAGGGGAGTATAAGACGCTCAAGTGTTTATTAAATGGCTGGGGAGGGGAAGGAGGGGAGGTAATGCAAACTTATTTGTCTCATGTAGCTGCAGATTCCCCTAATAAAGGTGTTCACTTCAACGTTCTGAGATGATCAATGTTTTTGAAGAAAATGTTGATAAATTGTTATGTAACTCACATAACTGTCCACCTTCTTCATTTACACATAATATCACTGTTTACATTTATATTTACTATTTATATTTCCTCCACGATTGCTATCGGCGTGGACACTACTAGAGAAGTCAGGAGTGTCCATGTTGGGCGATAGTCAGCGTCCGGATGTTGTGTGGGGGAGATGACTGAGTATAAGGCTTATCAATTAGCTGAATATTGGACCAATAGTGCGAGGTTCAGATTCCACGTAAAGCTGTAGGTCCCTTAACTTACTATTGGCTTATAAATAGCTCTTTCTGAGGAACAGTTAAACTATTTTTAACGATGACTACACTCGTTCGTCTACACTCATCACACTGGTTCGCCCTTCATATTCGTTGAAATTCCTAAAGTTGACGTCTTACTAATAAATAATAATGAAAAGGTGATACAAAAAACATTAAAATGGCACATAAGATTTTCGATTATCAATTTCTGTTCAAATTTGGTTTTAGAATAAGTGTACGGAGTAAAGACGAGTAGTTAGACCTTTGTTACTAACGTTAAGTACTCACGTTAACTACTAGTCTGTTACTAACGAAGGTTAGCTAATCCTCACAAAGGTCAATCTAACAACAATTGATAGTAGCAATTATTACAAATTGAGCCATGTGTGTTTAGAAGTAGGCAAGATTGTTTCGGTTTTATCCGACTGATATTCACTTGTAAAGTTCTCGTTTGAAAATTTGTGATCATTCAGTAGTTCGTCATTTGTACTAAAACATCTGGTAAAATAACACACAGAATCCCATTGATTAAAACAATAAATATTTACGTTTATCACATTTTTGCATGTTTATCCGCAAATATTATTCTGCGTCACACACATACTTTTCTAATACGGTTTGTTTTTTATTAAGAAAATCCTTAAACGTATGATGTGTTTAGTTCATTGAACGATCAGACAAATAAAATCACCACCAGAATCCATAGTTAGAATATAATGACTCAATCAAGCAATACCAGCTCCCCTATTTGACTGTATATCAACATTCGCCTAAGGCAGTTATTCTGTGTGCACTTAACCGTATAAAATTATGGTGCAGTGACTCGCAGTTATCGGGTTGATTTGTGTCAATGATTTTGCGCATAAATTTACACTCATCCCTCTCCCTCAGGCAAAGTAGACAGGACTGTTTTTGTTTTATCCAAACGATCAGGCCGACTCACATATTCCTATTTAGTGTTTAGTGAGGTAAAACATTGTTATTTTGAGCAACGAATTGGAAAGTACAATTTAAACGTGTTGAAGTAAAAAATGTATGTATAAGTTCCTTTATGTGATAGTAGTAATACATAAACGGGATATTTTCCGTTAATTCACTACCACTCATTTTTCCGTTACTTTGCTACCACTACATTTTATTGCAATCATGGTTAGATTAGGTCAGGTTAGGTTAAGTTAGATTAGGTTAGGTTAGGTTAGGTCTGTTAAGTTAGATTAGGTTAGGTTAGGTTAGGTCTGTTAAGTTAGATTAGGTTAGGTTAGGTTAGGTTAGGTTAGGTTAGGTTAGGTTAGATTAGGTTAGATTAGGTTAGGTTAGGTTAGATTAGGTCTGTTAGGTTTGATTAGGTTAGGTTAGGTTAGATTAGGTTATGTCAGGTTAGGTTACGTTAGATTGTCAGATTAGATTAGGTTAGGTTATGTTAGGTTAGGTGGCTATTAAAGTTGATCACAAACTGGTAAATCCAATGATTGACTCACCACCGAATGCGCCTTCGTGTGTAAGTTCTTGGATAGCGACAAGATAAGGCCAGCGATATCGGATTTCTAAAATATAAGGAATACAACAGTGGACGTAAAAAGAAATGGGAAACAGTTTTTATAGCAAGAGACCATTTATCAAGCAGTAGTGAATAGTAACGGAAACCAAAAGAAAAGTATTGGTAGTGAATTAACGGAAAAGTTCTCATAAACCGTTTTGTAATCATAGCGTAACAAATCTACTGTAATTGTAGTGCCACTGATTTCCTCACCTCACAAAGTATAAGAATGGTCTTCACTCAACACCACTAGATACTTCATGACCGTACTTACTTTAAAGGCAGTGTTTAAGGCATTTAAATAATTCGCTGTTTTCGTCTTATATTATGGGAGTAAAATAGGTTTGACATCCTCTGAGCCGACGGTCAGAAGATCAATCGTTTACTATCATTAACAGACAATAAGTACCATGTTATTCGGCGAGTGAAGTGTTCACTAAAAATTATTAATTACGGTATGAATTAATCAGTTTTAGTTCCTTAAACTCTGTGACAAAAATGTATAGAAATTATCTCCAAGAGTCCTTAAAAATGTGTTATTTTTGTGGTTTGACCCTTCTTATCCGATGTTTAGTATTTTACCAAGTTTATTATGTTTTTATATCTTAGAAAGGAAGAGGATAATGCATTATTTTCGTCCATCTTTTGCGGGTTTGTAAGTATTTGAATTACGTGTAGGGTGAGTAGTTGGGTCAATACCACAGCATGTACGTTTAGAGGTTGGTAGAGAGTCAGTCCACTACTGGAAAAAATGTGATATTTAATTTGGTCATTATAATGAAATTACTTTTTAAAACTCAGCTGTTAATCATAAATTAAACACTATGTTTTATTAATATACTTAACTAATAAAATAGTATTTAGTTCATGATTCTCCAATATAAACATTAATTAATTTCACTGCGTACCTTAAAAACTTGTACGAGATTTATGTGAAAAACATCATCCGTGTATTTACTGGTTTAAATAGATGTTAAAAATTAGCATGGTAATATATTTACTTGTTCTGTTGTATATTCTTGTAAACTTTTCCATTTAAACTTATGATGCCTTAACCGGCGAAAGCGCTTTTTTAATTAAAATTTGTGGAATAATTTTAAAAATCTGTTATTTTTTAAATATGTTGACTGTAATAAAAGTTTTTTTAATCACGAATATCGTAGATTGTATAAATATGTGAACAGTAACTAAAAATTGGGTAATGGAAAATGATCATTTTTCCACCACCATCTTTAGCGTTAAGTTAAAATAAAAGTAGACAGGTAAAAAAAACAACATTTACTCCTAAATGTGTAGGGTAGTATTTCTTAATAAAATAAAGGAAAAAACAATTCATTATTCAGTTTACAGAACTTGATATTCATTAAATTAGTTGCTTTATAATATAACATAGTAAATAGACGGAATTTCATATTTGATATTCTCAGAAAATAGTTTTTTTTTAATTAGCATAATACGTGTTGGTACATATACAGTTGTGGTACATTTTTTGTTAATCCCTCTGAAAAAGGTCTGAGGAAGGTGAGCGTGGTTCACCGAAATCGAGTGCCATAATATTTGTGCATTTTGTACTTGTATTGTAATATATTTGTGCATTTTGTGCTTGTATTGTAATACATTTGTTTTGTGTGACTCTCATAAACCAAGTATGTCCTGTCTATTCTGGGTAAACACAGATAAGCAATTTTCCTTGAGCTGATGGGCCTTATTTCATTTCCTTTTTCAAAGCTGATGCCTTCACTGGGACCGAAGGGTCCCAAAATCTAATCTTCCAAATCAATTGACCATACGTCGAAGACTAGATTACTGGCCCTGTTTTGACTCTTATGGTCTGGTTTCTGATCATATTTTTAAAATTAATACTGAATATTTACTTAATTTCTAACTTATTTGGTCAAAATCATGACAACCCCGAGCATTCTTTTTCTTTCCCTAATATTTTCTTGCATTTTAACTACTCTAAACTTAGGTACTTACAATACATTTAAATAGGGCAATGGTAATATATTTACCCTTCTAGAGTGAGGGCTTTTGAATGTTTACATTTCTTAAAATAAGGTTTTCTGTAAAGCAAATTTGAAAAGGAAGTAGTCTTTAAATTGCATATTTAAATTGAAGGTGAACAAAGGTTGAATACTTGCACGAAACATATAGTTTAAAAAATTAACTTTGGGCATTGTACATTTATACACGATCCACTTACAGGTGCGAATTTGAGAAGACTCCGAGATGAAAATACTTGTAAAATCTAGTTATTTTACAATTTAAAACTGGTAAGCTCAGAAAAACTTTATTTACGGATAAAACATTCCAATAACAGATATTGCGTACAGTAATACTGTTATGAATAACAAATTTACAAACTTACAACATCTAATAAGTCGATATTACTTGGAACGTCATAATATAAATAAACATTACAATTTAATATATAATAACATTTGTTATTTATTGGCCCACAATATATCGTTTAATGTTAGTTAAATATTGAAATTATTTCACTGAAGGGCTCTTAAACAAATAAATACGATATGAAACACAGCAGGAAGTTATTTGACTGGAGTGATGTTTCAAAACATAAATCAGGTTCTAAAAAGTGGTTCATTGAACACATATTAATCAACATATATTTTTAAAAGGGTTGTTTAACAGCATTGAATTCCTACATTAAATGATATTGGGATTTATGGTTGCTTTGTAAACCTCTATCATTAGTCCCACTGCTTGTATGGATATAGATTGATCACTGCAGTATAGACTGACAGCAACATTAAATATTTAACGTGAATTTAAAGGTTTAAACATAATGTTCGACGTACTTTTTGTGATTTCTTATTATAAATCATAACTGCTTAGTTATACCACTGCTTTTAATAGGAATATTTGAGCCAGTAATTTGGTTAGTTAGTGAGGTCTGCCACTACAGCTGGTGTAAACTGTATTACGTTAAGATCGGACTACACTAGCACTCCACTACTGGACCCCAAAACAGACGTTAATTAGAGACGCCAAGCTTATAACTGCATTAAAAATATATAGAAATTATTTCAAAATTCAAAATATTTATTTGTAGAAGACAATTTTTACAATTGTATTACAAAGGTCAAATATATATATATACAATTAAAATTATTGTAAATTTAAGTTATTCTAATTAAAATAGCAAATATTTATATACATGGCCAAAATAATAAATGTCTTTATTCTTAATCCTTATTATTCATCTATTAAGAATTCCTCTACAGAGTAAAAAGCTCCATCCAATAAAAAGTGTTGCAGGGAGGCTTTAAATATCTTAAAGTTTTGTTGTGATTTTATATTAATTGGCAGTTTATTAAATAATTTTGGCCTCATATTTTGGGTAAGGGAAGCTGTTAGTTCTAATCTATGGGAGGTTTGCCTGTGTTGATCACAATATCTTGTATTATATTTATGCGTGTTTGAGCCGGTTTGAAAATTTGCCAATTTAAATTTGTAGAGTATTAAGATTTCATATACATACAGAGATGACAAAGTTAAATTTTGAAATGATTTGAAAATTTCTTTGCATGAAGTTCTTCTATTCACACCAGCCATTATACGTATTGCTCTCTTCTGTAAACGAAAAACTCTCAATAAATCAGTACGGACAACTCTTAATATTAATCAATGCTAATATTAATAAAAAATATTTAAGTTTTCTATTACATTATTATATAAGTGATTAAAAGTTTGTGGTTTTGAAAATATAAGTTAGTGTTTGCAAATTGTTAATTAATTAAATAACAGCCATCAAACATTAGTTGATGTTGTTCACACATTAAATTATGTTGTTTATTTTGTTGAGCTCTTTATTTTGACTTTTAAACTATTCATTTTATCGTTTGTTTAGATCAACAAGATACATTTTTGTTATTATTAAATTTTATTCTTTTTAAAATCATCAAAGTGCATAACTTTTCTTGAAGTCAACTACAAATGAATATAATTTTATGGCATAAACACAATTTTATCAGATATAATCCAGTCCTCTGTAATGTTTGGGAGGAAAATTTAAAAATGTATCAACTAGACCACACTGCAGTTTACTATAGTTATGAGTATTTCTCAGGTAAGTACTACCGTTAACTGGGTGTTTTATTTATTATTATGACGTTTCGTTTTAAAAATTTAGATTTTTCCACTATTTGTATTATTATTTCACACTTAAAAAGTGTTAGTACAATTAAATGATTATATTTCATTATGTATTGTGGACGTCAACTTCTCTTTTCCTAACACATAGTATCTTGTACAGCTGATTGAAGCAAAAGCACACCAAAACGCACTTTTATATCTCCATAAAAAAGTTTGGGTTGGCACGCAAAGCGTGCAGGAGAACCTCCTAGTTTCTTTTCTTAAAAGTGAAATAAAATTAACTGACTCATTTATTTAATCAAATTCCCAAGGTACGAGTTTAAAAGTAATAAACTAGTAAAATGGTAATATAGCAAACTCCATCACTTTTCGAAATTCCATTACAAACAGCGTTTTTAATAATAATAAATAGAATAAATTATTCCGGAAACTTGAGTAATTTATATACATTTCCGAAATATGGCCCATCCTGTAACTAATTTCTTTAAAGTATTAATAGTGATAGTTTATATTCTCTCATGTATATTTCTAACCAAATTATATTTTTTGTGTCTTTAATTATTGACTGATTTTCGGTCCAATAGTGGAACGCTTGTGTAGTCACATGTAAGTGTAGTTAAGTTTAAACCAGCTGTAGTTACAGACCTCACCAACTAACTTAATTACCAGCACAAATACTTCAATTAAAATCAATTACATAACTAAAGGTATTATGGAGTTTTGATTTTTATAAATAATTACGAAAAGTATATTGAATGCTATGTTTAAGCCTTCAAATCCACGTTAAATATTTAAGGGTGCTTTCAATTAATATATAATTTAAATAAGTGATTAAAACCTTTGGAGGTTTACAAAGCAGCCATGAATACCAATATCATTTAATGTAAAACAATACCTAAGACATGCTGTCTGATCCACCTGAAACGTGAGGGAGGTTGTCAGCAACAAGCTAATCAGCTGATTGGTTTGACGAGTGCCTCGCTCTGCGTCTGCAGGCACAATTGAATTGTTTGATAGGTAATATAATCTATATACTTATTTCCATAAGTGATTCTATCCCCATTAAAATTACCGTGCTACGAAGAAGACGTGACAGCTTAGTTAAATTTATTTTGAAGTTTGAGTGCCAAAAATGATGGGGAAAATCAAGGTTTCAATAATATAAGTTGCCTCACTCTCATATGGCCTGTATAAGCTTAGATGTGACGTCAGAGTCCAACCCTGAACACTGTGCACTGACCAATTCTTAAATCTTCAATTTCAAACAGCAGTTTTCACAAGTTATGACATGAGTTAATAAATTGTAATAATAATAATACATTTTATGGTCCTTAATTTAAACTACCAAATTTTTATAAGTAAACCATTATTATTCTGTCCGTGTAATATCGTGATTGGTTGAACTAAACAATAAATGGTAAAATATTTTCCGGTTTTTGGTACGGCTGCAAAATCCCTGTTGTTTAACATCACCGGTTTGAAAATGTGTCCTCATCTCCAGGAGCACTTCACTAGGCTTTCACTTATACAAGTTCGAACTAGTTCACTTATTTTTTGAACCATCGACAGTAAATTTAGTGGGGCTTGCTTGTTGTATAATTGTGTGAAAAATATATTACTTTGAAAATCAGTTTGTCCATTTGATAACTGGAGACTTTTACAAAAGTAAATTTTAAAAAACCGTAATTTGCATCTACAATATCGTAATCATTTGTTTGTCCTTCCTGAACTAATTCAAATTGTTATTTTGGGAAATAGCAATGTCAAAAATGTCATAAATTCTCTAAGGCACAAAAGAAAATATTGATTTAATAAGTTTAACAAATTAAAAATAACTGATAAAGTGGTCTTAAAATGTAATTATTTGTAATATTTTGTTGGTTACGATCATTAGTAAAATTCATTGGAAACCTTTATGTTGATATACATGACGATATACAAGACGTGTTATTGGCATGTTAGTC
The DNA here is from genome assembly GCA_035578905.1 of Stictocephala bisonia. NCBI lineage: Eukaryota > Metazoa > Arthropoda > Insecta > Hemiptera > Membracidae > Stictocephala > Stictocephala bisonia. The sequence continues at coordinate 588,442 of JAQJVL010000368.1, read as the reverse complement.
ACTCGCTAACCCCTATAGCTCAGCAGTAATTGGATGTAATTGGAAAGCACCCTTCCCACTCAAGACTCACAGACATGTCCGCTTAATCGGTCATCCCTTTGTCCTTAGCCACTCTATCAAGATTGAAGACGGTTGAGGACTCTTCAGACCTTGGTGTCCTGCCAAGGATGGATGCTTTAAAGAGAGGTTAAGTGAACAGATAAATTAAATAAACGTAGTTAGAAATAATTCCTTTAAATTTATATGATATCTTTGTTCGATCAGAATTTTTGTGTGATTAAGTAATTTGCGATCATTATTACTTTATTATTTATATTTGGTTTCTATATATTAAAGAAAAATCTAACACTATGCAGTTGCAGTTAGCGTAGTTACTAATGTCATAGAGCAAATTTAATTACATTTATAATATGTGGAAAAAACTTTAAATTAAACATATCAACCGTATAACGTTATTTATAATTATATGCAAACACTAACTGTTTCTATGGCAGTTTTAATATTGTATATACATTCTTTTAAGCAATATTTATTTTAAATATTTCTAAAACAGTGCATTCACAAAATCCCATAATCATTCAATTCTAACAAATTACTTCCTTTTGGGTATAGAATAAACAAAATACACGTATTTATTTATTTACTAAACTCGCTATGTTAACACTGCTGCCATAGCTTATAGTTGAACCGAATGAGCTAACGTGAATCTGGGACGTATTGTGCATTGACTTCACACATATCAAACACTGCTGCCATAGCTTATAGTTGAACCGAATGAGCTAACGTGAATCTGGGACGTATTGTGCATTGACTTCACACATATCAAACACTGCTGTCATAGCTTATAGTTGAACCGAATGAGCTAACGTGAATCTGGGACGTATTGTGCATTGACTTCACACATATCAAACACTGCTGCCATAGCTTATAGTTGAACCGAATGAGCTAACGTGAATCTGGGACGTATTGTGCATTGACTTCACACATATCAAACACTGCTGATTGCTGTTGACTTACAATTGTCGGCTTTGGGTTTGGAATGTAACAATATTTCATCAACAAGAACATGCCTAACCTGCGTATACAAACACACACACACGGAACATAATACGTCTGCACCTTTACTTATACGGTACAATAATCTTGGTGCACTAAAAGTAAACTTTGTCCGCCGTCATCTTTACGTTCTCGAAAATTTGGTCAGTATATAAAATATATTGTATATAATTTATTGAATATTTGTATGATTTTTCAAAATGATAAAGTGAAAGATGTGTATTCTAAAAATCTTTTTTGTCAGCGGAGTTTAAATTAGGTTTAATATTAATATATTTGATTCTTTTGGTACATCGATTCACATGAAGTTTCTGGAGCTGGAATACATTCATCATTTTAAAATTTAAAAGATCTAAGACATTTGGCTGGAAGGTTTGGAACACAACTTATCGGTAATAAATCCATAGCCAATATCGGCTCATAGCATATTATCTATTTAATAAGTTAATAATAAATGTATCCGTCTATAAAAATTTTTTTAGTAGGAAGGGTTAGATATTCTCAGAATGTACGGGTGAATTAATAGTATGAGTACAAAATATTTTAAAAATAAGGAAATAACCTTATTGGCAAGATATGATTTCGAGCCGGTGGTCGAGTGGTCTAATTAGTCAGAACTTTGAGCTTGGGGTAGAGAGTGCTGGTTCGAATCCGGCCTAGACTGGAAGATTTTTATCGGTAAAATTTACCTTATACTGTACTGGTTCGTCTCCTTACTCTCTCTGAATAAGTTCCTCACACAGATCAATGGCTATGAGGAAAGGAGAGATTCAGGTTAAAGAAAGAGACCGGCCTCTCATAAAAAACCAAAAATACCAATTTTACCCCTAACATTCACAATGTTTACCACCGTAACTAGATTAAATATTCTTCATTAAAAACTAACAATCAATTTTTGAATGTATTAACCCATATCTACTATAGTAAAATTTTAATTGTATAAAGTGCTGTAATGTGAATTATATAAAATTATTTACTTATTCTCCGAAGTATAATCAGTTTTAAAAGAGTACACCTGGTATTACCATTTGGTTTGTAATGTATACTCCAAAACTTTTGACTAATTCACTGTAATAAAAATATATTGGAGTAGAGAAACGTATAAAACTAGAATCTATATATTCCGGTGATAACCGCGTCTACAATATTTACAACATAACCAGACGTTTCGCCCATACTGTGATGTGGCATCCTCAGTTAGGGGATGCTACATCACATGTCTCAGAGGAACCAATGAGGATGCCACGTCACAGTATGGGCGAAACGTCTGGTTATGTTGTAAATATTGTAGATAGTACCTTGACGTGGTTGTCATCGGAAAATGTAGAAAAGTTCGAAATATCTCAAACCTTCAGAACATTTAAAATTGATATTAAACTCAATGGTTTCACTAGTATTTAACGACAAAGCTAACATTACATGTAAATTGAACACAATAATTTGTTGATGACTTATTTGGGGATAATTTAAAGGTACTAAAATAAAATAATCCACTAATTATAAAAAATATTTTATACATATTTTAGTTTTCATTTTACATTTAAAAAGAGTTAGGCAAAGTTAAAATATAATGGGAATCAAATATTAAAAACCACACTTACGAAAATATTATCGATACCCAAGTAATTGATTTTTTCCACTAATTATTATTGGCTGTGCTGGAAATCGTTTACTCAACGGGACCTGTTTTTGGTTAACGAGCCCAGGTTTAGAACCCATTTTCCAAAAAGTCGTAAACTTCCCCAATCGTTAGGTAATTATTTGCCTCGTCCTGTCTGCTCCCCACCGCTGTCACGCCAGCCCTTACCTATAACCAGATGTAAAACGAATATTTATAGATATTTACATGTGTAATATGTGAGAAAAATAATGTATAGTGAATTATTTTATTATAGGGTATTAACAACTAGGGGTTTGTTAAGTATATTATCATTTATAGATTTTTAATATCATGTCCTCCCGGGATTTCTGTTCTCCAATACCACTTTTCGTATATCGCCGGTTTGTTGGGCCAGCAACACTGTACGTGTATTGGGTTGGGCCAATTTACCGTACTTTTCAATACGGAGAGGGTTAAATTAAAAATTGTATATGATTTCCTTAGCAGACGGCTTTTTTAATTTCATTTTATAGCAACCGTCCAAGATCCTAACAGCTGTTTGGCTATGTAACGTGGCCGTAGGCATGGAAAATATTTTCAACATATCGATATATCAAATTACCGATATACTGCAAACTAAATATCGATCTAACGATAGTATCGAAAGAAATACATATGATTATCTGTTTTAAATTATGCACTAACTCTCATGTCATGTCCAAAAATACACTCATGTTTTGCTGTCACTATTTAGAATCGCCTACTGAATGTAAACATTAAATACATTTATCAACACGAAACATTGGGTTGAATGAAATAAACAAAAATTCAAAATAAGAATAACCATACCTTTCATTGTTATATTAATTATAAAAGAATAATGTAATAATGGTTTGTAAGGTGACTGGCTAGGCATCCTAGTCACATTGCCAACTCACACACAACTTCATTTACCCGTTCCACCCGATGGTCTACAATTAATAAACTACATTTAAATGCGTTGACTTCACGTAAAAAACGTATTAACGTTACTTTATTATATCAATGCACGTTTTGTACGCATAAGAGGCAATTTATGTGTTTTTTGAATCTGATGATCTTGAGTAGGGAGAATAACGTCAATATTTTAGTGATATGATATATCGGACGAAAGTATTAATATGGCCGATATTATCGAAAGAAGACATCGATACTAATATATCGATATATCGGAATGTATTTATCGATATTTTAACGTACTAATATAAATTAACCAACTAATTATAACAAATATTTATACATATTTTATTTTTCACTTTACATTTAAAAAGATTTATGCAAAGTTAAAATATAATGGGAATCAAATATTAAAAACATAAAAACCACATTCTCGAAAATATTTATCGAAACCCAAGTAATGGATTTTCATTATTGGCTGTGCTGGAAATCGTTTATTCAACGGAACCTGTTTTTTGGTTAACGAGCCCAGGTTTAGAACCCATTTTCCAAAAAGTCGTAAACTTCCCCAATAGTTAGGTAATTATTTGCCTCGTCCTGTCTGCTCCCCACCGCTGTCACGCCAGCCCTTACCTATAGGCCTAACCAGTTGTAAAACGAATATTTATAGATATTTACATGCGTAATATGTGAGAAAAATAATGTGTATGGTGAATTCTTTTATTATAGGTATTAACAACTAGGGGGTTGTTAAGTATATTATCATTATAACTTTGTTAATTGTATTTTTAGGGGAGATTTCATAAAAATCAATCATTTCACTATTATAAATCTATTTATCAAGGTATTATTGATATTTATTTCAGTTTTTCTGAGTTATTTTACACAAACATATATATATATATATTGTCTGTATTTATTTTATGGCATGGTGAACGAAATCTATACAATCGAGTGTTTTAAATATTTTGCAATGTTCATTCTAATTAATATAATTAGAATAGCCAATACAATTGCTAATCGTAGATTTAATGGTTCACTATTTTTTTGAAATATCAATTAAACAAAAAATGTTGATGATATTTAAATTTTTTTTCGCTTATGTAAATTTTTAGGGTGATCATTTAATTGATTTTTTTCTACTTAAGCCTGGTTGATGTTTTTAAATATTTCAAGTAATTATTATGTCTTGTAAATACAATTGTCTTCTTTCATAATTACTTTTAAATATAAACTAATCAATTAAAGTGAAACTTTAATATAAAGTCTCCCACTAGCGAACCTCTATGTACTAAGAAGAGGATTTGTTTTACTGAAAAATAAACAAAAAACTAACGTTAATCCTGCAATTTTACCAACTTGTACTTTTACACAATCGTAAAATAATGGTTCCAAGCATGAGTAAGGTTTAAGCGTGATTGTTCCTTGAGTCGGTGACCATGGAGCGACACATCCCAGCATAAATTTCTCCTACCTGGGCACTGGGGGTGGTTTGGAAATCATACTTAACTTAACCCCCCCCCCCCAAGTTAAGTATTGGTCACCTAAAAGAAGTTTCTTCATAGATTTTTAATATCATGTCCTTCCGGGATTCCTGTTCTCCAATACCACTGTTCGTATATCGCAGGTTTGTTGGCCCAGCAACATTTTACGTTTATTGGTTGGCCCACTTAACCGTACATACGGAGGGGGAGGGGGTTAAATAAAAATGTTATATGATTTTACTTAGCAGATGGCTTCTTTAATTTCATTTTATAGCAACCGTCATAGATCCTAACAGCTGTTTGAGGTGCAACACGGCCGTAGGGATGAAAAGTATTTTCAACATATCGATATGTCGAATTACCTATATACTGCATACCAAATATCGATCTAACGATAATACGGAAGGAAATATATATGATTTATCTGTTTAAAACTATGCACTAACTCTTATTTCATGTCCAAAAATACACTAATGTTTTGCTATCAAAATTTATACAGTAATAGCTATTGAATGTTAAATACGTTTATCAACACGAAACAAGTTTTGGTCTGTGGGGTTGAATGAAAAAAACAAATATTCAAAATAAGAATAATTATACCTTTCATTATTATGTTAATTATAAAAGAATAATATAATAATGGGTTGTAAGGTGACTGGCTAGGCATCCTAGAGTCAGCGTTGCCAACTCGCACACAACTTCATTTACCCGGTCTACAATAAACTACATTTAATTTCGTTAACCTCACGTATTAAAGTTACTTTATTATATCAATGCATGTTTTATACGCATAAGAGACAATTTAAATGTGTTTTTTGAATCGTGATGATTTTGAGTAGGGAGAATAACGTCAATATTTTAGTGATAAGATGTATCGGACCAAAGTATCGATATAGCCGATATTATCGAAAGAAAATATCAATACTAATATATCGATATTTTCAATATATCGATATATCGTTGCCACCCCTCGACACTGGACATACCATAGACCGAGCAATAGCCATTATTTCACAGTAGATCTCGTAAACTGTGTGATAATCTGTTTTGAAACCATTTTACGGTAGCTTTGATGGCATATAACACGTTGAGGACCCTTCTTCCCATGCCACAATCAGCCAATCAGAGCTTATGTTAAGCCAGTACAGCCACGATTGCTCCACAAGTCCACTTGAGCTGCCATATTGCCCATGCGTGTAGCTATTAGAAGACTAACAAGCTGTCCGTAATACAAGTGTAAGCAAAAGTGAACAATCCTAAAAATAAAATTAGGATCTATTCTTTTAATTTTCTACCATTATTTGTTTTCCGTTAGTTCACTATCGCTTAATAAATATTATATTGCTCTGAAAACTGTTTCCCAATCTTTTTTACGTCCACTGTTAGCGAATTCCTTATGCAATAGTAATCTGATATCGCTGGCCTTATCTTATCGCTTACCAAGAACTTGCACATTCGACGGTAAGTCAAACATTGGATTTACCAGTTTGTGATCAACTTTAGTAGCTACGTAACCTAGCCTAACCTAACCTAACCTGACACAGTTCGGTTAAACACATATTGTGTTTCCTATATAATATATATCTATAAATGTTGAAGCATTACACTGACTTTGTTTTCTGCCACACAATTTTTCTTATTATATTATTATATTTAGTTGTAATACAGATATATCGACTTAATTTTAAATTTTCAATAACTTTTTATTTAGCCCCTGAACTGTTTTAAGATTATATATAAAAAAAATTACCTCTGTCAACAGTTAAAATTTGTTGTAATGTGTATGACAATTGTTTCAACGTAATTATGCCATCTTCAGATACAAATAAAGGTTATAAACAAAATTAGTATAAATTAACATTTTAAAAATATAGAAAGATGTGTTTGTCATAATAATTAAGTTATTCTAGGTGTAGTGGTGTTATCAGCTGGCCTTTGTTTTCTTGGTGTTGTTTTTTACTTAAAATACTAATAAAAATAAAATGGGATTTAAACTGTAATTTATCATTTAAAATATTTTCATTGTGGTTTTTTTGAGTATGTGCTTTATATATCTCGTATTCTTCAAGTGTATCTAGTTTATTTCCTTTTCTGCACGTGTGTAGAATTTGTAGGCCAGTATTTAGATCACAAATATCATGGTTTTTGTCAACCAGATGCTGGGCGAATGTTGATTTTTGTTTGTCTGTTTTGGGGTTAGGATGGTTACAGCTGTTGATTCTGTGACAGTGCAGAAACTATTGAATGATTTTCGTTTGCTGAAGAAAGAATTTCTTATGTTTAGAAGTACATAGTTTTTAATTATTATAAAATTATGAAAAATATCCCCTTTATTATTTGACAAATAATGTTGAAAATGTTACATTTATTGTTCCATTATTGTTCATTTTGAATTGAATAATACTTTATATGTTCCATTTAAAATTGTAATAAACCATATTTAAGCTCTTTAAAATCACGAATCTCTTACTGATTGAAAATATTAGGAAAACAATTAAATATGTTATATGGAAATTATTTATTTGTAATTTTATTTATTTAAAGTATTTATTTTCATAAAAATATTTGTAACATGTAATTATGAAGGTAATAGTATTGTAGCTTTAGCATTGTATTATACAATAATGAACAGTAGTACACTTACAAGATTATTATGTAACATTTACAGAGCCAATAACTGTAAACTCAAATAATAATAACTCATCATTTAGACAACAAAAGTATTTTTTATTTTAAAACCTTTTAAAAATGATATAATAACCATATTAATTCTTAAATATGTATTATTATAAATAAATAATATTTATTTCAATATGTGGTAAATAAAGTATTAAAAATCAGTAGTTAACATTTTATAGTACATAATTGCACAGAGAATAAATAAACAGAAATCGCATCCAATAGTGCGCTGTATGTGTGTCGAGTTACTATATATGTGTAAAGGTGCACTTTATTTCTATACTATTTATACCTGCCACTTACACGTTCGTTGAGGCCATAAGAAGGCAACCTCTCTTTCTTTTTGTTGCGTGATAATAGTAATACACTAGTAGATGTGTATTAGTATGTCAATTATATTTCCTCATATTGACATATAAGGAATTTTATCTTATATTGTACATTAGGAAAAATGAAACTGCCTAAACTGAAGTATAAAGTATGCATATAAGACACTTGTGAATATCTCAGGATATAGATTTGCGTTTAAGGACGATATGTCACTCTACACCACCTGAGGCTGATCCTGTGATCCTGCTTTATTCTCTGGACAATGGATTTACTAGGGTAAGCCAATACTGCAAAGCTAGATAACTCATACAAGCCTAGAATCACTTTCACAATTTTAGTTTACTGTTTGAATAAAACTAAACGCTAAATGAAACCCTATTTAATGTAGTATTAGAACGGAAACTGGATAACGCATTTATGTATTTAATTATATTACTAAATTTGAAGGTTATGTAATAGTTATACGTTTTTATTAATATTATACGTTTCTTATGTATATGTAAACATCAATGGCGTTACATTTACATAGGAAAAGATTTACCGAAGCTGCCGTATGACTAAATCACAGAACAATCTTTTTAACGAGGCATATATCGCATTCACATTAATTCACCATAATATACAGTGAAGTAACAAACATAATTACTGAAACAACAAAAAATAAAAACCATAATTAATATTCTAACTGCCCTAAACATTTAAAGGGACACTAAACTTGTTTACAACTTGAGTTATTATTGGGTACTGTGTTGCTTATCGGTTTATTGTTGCTATTGTATGACATTAATCAGGTCAACCTGTCATCTGTTGGCCGTAGGTATTGTCTTATATCTGTCAGTGCTGTAAACTGCAAGTTCCCCACGTGAATTGATAATCTGTAAATTTCTAGCTTGATAGTTATTATTGGGTACTGAGTTGCTTATCGGTTTATTGTTGCTATTGTATGACATTAATCAGTTCAACCTGTCATCTGTTGGCCGTAGGTATTGTCTTATATCTGTCAGTGCTGTAAACTGCAAGTTCCCCACGTGAATTGATAATCTGTAAATTTCTAGCTTGATAGTTATTATTGGGTACTGAGTTGCTTATCGGTTTATTGTTGCTATTGTATGACATTAATCAGTTCAACCTGTCATCTGTTGGCCGTAGGTATTATCTTATATCTGTCAGTGCTGTAAACTGCAAGTTCCCCACGTGAATTGATAATCTGTAAATTTCTAGCTTGATAGTTATTATTGGGTACTGAGTTGCTTATCGGTTTATTGTTGCTATTGTATGACATTAATCAGTTCAACCTGTCATCTGTTGGCCGTAGGTATTGTCTTATATCTGTCAGTGCTGTAAACTGCAAGTTCCCCACGTGAATTGATAATCTGTAAATTTCTAGCTTGATAGTTATTATTGGGTACTGTGTTGCTTATCAGTTTATTGTTGCTATTGTATGACATTAATCAGGTCAACCTATCATCTGTTGGCCGTAGGTATTGTCTTATATCTGTCAGTGCTGTAAACTGCAAGTTCCCCACGTGAATTGATAATTTGTAAATTTCTAGCTTGATAGATATTATTTGGTACTGTGTTGCTTATCAGTACATTGTTGCTGATGTATGACATTAATCAGTTCAACCTGTCGTCTGTTGGCCGTAGGTATTGTCTTATATCTGTCAGTGCTGTAAACTGCAAGTTCCCCACGTGAATTGATAATCTGTAAATTTCTAGCTTGATAGTTATTATTGGGTACTGAGTTGCTTATTGGATCACTGAATTGAACTGAATCTGAAAACTGAAATCAAACTGTATAACAATATTGTATGACATTAATCAGTTCAACCTGTCGTCTGTTGGCCGTAGGTATTGTCTTATATCTGTCAGTGCTGTAAACTGCAAGTTCCCCACGTGAATTGATAATCTGTAAATTTCTAGCTTGATAGTTATTATTGGGTACTGTGTTGCTTATCAGTTTATTGTTGCTGTTGTATGACATTAATCAGTTCAACCTGTCATCTGTTGGCCGTAGGTATTGTCTTATATCTGTCAGTGCTGTAAACTGCAAGTTCCCCACGTGAATTGATAATCTGTAAATTTCTAGCTTGATAGTTATTATTGGGTACTGTGTTGCTTATCAGTTTATTGTTGCTATTGTATGACATTAATCAGGTCAACCTATCATCTGTTGGCCGTAGGTATTGTCTTATATCTGTCAGTGCTGTAAACTGCAAGTTCCCCACGTGAATTGATAATCTGTAAATTTCTAGCTTGATAGTTATTATTGGGTACTGTGTTGCTTATCAGTTTATTGTTGCTGTTGTATGACATTAATCAGTTCAACCTGTCATCTGTTGGCCGTATGTATTGTCTTATATCTGTCAGTGCTGTAAACTGCAAGTTCCCCACGTGAATTGATAATTTGTAAATTTCTAGCTTGATAGATATTATTTGGTACTGTGTTGCTTATCAGTTTATTGTTGCTGATGTATGACATTAATCAGTTCAACCTGTCATCTGTTGGCCGTATGTATTGTCTTATATCTGTCAGTGCTGTAAACTGCAAGTTCCCCACGTGAATTGATAATTTGTAAATTTCTAGCTTGATAGATATTATTTGGTACTGTGTTGCTTATCAGTTTATTGTTGCTGTTGTATGACATTAATCAGTTCAACCTGTCATCTGTTGGCCGTATGTATTGTCTTATATCTGTCAGTGCTGTAAACTGCAAGTTCCCCACGTGAATTGATAATCTGTAAATTTCTAGCTTGATAGTTATTATTGGGTACTGTGTTGCTTATCAGTTTATTGTTGCTATTGTATGACATTAATCAGGTCAACCTGTCATCTGTTGGCCGTAGGTATTGTCTTATATCTGTCAGTGCTGTAAACTGCAAGTTCCCCACGTGAATTGATAATTTGTAAATTTCTAGCTTGATAGTTATTATTGGGTACTGTGTTGCTTATCAGTTTATTGTTGCTGTTGTATGACATTAATCAGTTCAACCTGTCATCTGTTGGCCGTATGTATTGTCTTATATCTGTCAGTGCTGTAAACTGCAAGTTCCCCACGTGAATTGATAATTTGTAAATTTCTAGCTTGATAGATATTATTTGGTACTGTGTTGCTTATCAGTTTATTGTTGCTGTTGTATGACATTAATCAGTTCAACCTGTCATCTGTTGGCCGTATGTATTGTCTTATATCTGTCAGTGCTGTAAACTGCAAGTTCCCCACGTGAATTGATAATTTGTAAATTTCTAGCTTGATAGATATTATTTGGTACTGTGTTGCTTATCAGTTTATTGTTGCTGATGTATGACATTAATCAGTTCAACCTGTCATCTGTTGGCCGTAGGTATTATCTTATATCTGTCAGTGCTGTAAACTGCAAGTTCCCCACGTGAATTGATAATCTGTAAATTTCTAGCTTGATAGTTATTATTGTTTTATACTACTAATATTATTATTACTATTCAATCACTGTTATTGTACATATTATCTTTTTGTTGCTGCTTAACTAAGTAGGTTTAGTAATCTTATTAAAACGTATACAGCATAAATTACGCACTGCTATGGTTTAGTTACAAATTAAATCGATATTTATGTACGTGTTATGTTGCCATCACCACAATACTATATAATATAATCTTATTACACTTACCTAATGCGCAGTATAATATTGATATATTTATCTTAGCTAGTACCTGTTATCGTATTATGTTATTATTATAAAGATTATATTTGATAATTTTATCATTAAGTACATATTTAGGTAATGCCTAAGTACTGTAAGTGTAAAAGCCATAAAAATGTTATTATTGTAAAAAAATTACTTATTATTGAAAATAAATAAATTATTCAGTAAATCCTATGTATTAAAATAATCGGGTCATTTAGTTTACTCACTTTCTGGACTTATTACGTGACTGAGTTTGGTGGAGTTTTTTTATACGAAAGATAATTTTGATTTCTAAGTAGTAACGGAGCTAGATTTTTTTAATTCCCATAGGTTTTTGTCCTACCCCATGTCAGAGTTGCAATGTTATTCTTATGGAGATTAATTTTAATTGACCAGCTGGTGGCATAGACAAATAAATAAGTTGTTAGGTTAAACATAGAGAGCAGCACAGTAAAATATCAAGTTAATTATAAAAGATCGAATACATGTCTGTTTGTGTGTATGTTAGCATCTGTTAAATAAAATGAAAACATTTGAAATATGCTTAGTAAGACCATTGGCTGTTTATAATTATTATACTATAAATAGAGTGCAAATATAGTTCAGTGAGTGAATAGGTCTACATTAAAGTAATTTAAATAGTATAATTTTACTTAATACAGTTTAATTACTAATATTTGAAGTCAAAAGTCTCATTCCGAGCCCGAAAGTCGAAGTTACGGTGTTGGCACGTGAAGCATGCAAGGGTGTCCCTTAGTGATATAATTATTTCATAGAACGTGCCTACTAATATTTTTTTCTTTTTAAGGGAAATATAATGTACGGTCATAGAAACTAAAGACAGAAGTGAGTTGACAATTTTATTCGTGTTTAATGTTGGTTTTTATGTGTTACACACACGCAACGTCGGTTAGCTTTTATTGTTTTGTCTTTAACCGGATAACAAGCCTATCTGAAGAAATGTTCTACTCTTCCTAATTTTATAGTAATACATTTTTGCGTCTGTACATTATACTGTACAATTTACCGGATTATGTACAATTGCACTGGACATTTTGAAAAATATTTATTGCATATAAGGGTTTCAGCAGTAGAGGGGAAATGTTCCCCCACTCCGTCGCCGTAAACTAAGGGCGTGGGGTTATCTATCTCGCACCGGTGCTTTCAATGTCGCATTCTAAGTGGCCTATCTGTAGTATTAAATATTATTTTAATCCTTATGAAATTTAGTAACATTTTTACGTAAAAAAATCACTATTCATAGCAAAATTCAGCAGGTATAACAAAACACAAGTGATGTGAATAAATTAAAACTATACTTGGATATTATCATATCAGATCCAGTTTGAAAATTTCAATAGAATAAAGTGAAATGATTAATAACTGGACAACATGGTAGTGATGTTAAAAAAGTATTCAAAACACGTGTAAAAACAAATATAAAAGTATTTTAAATTAACCTCCAAATGTTGACAAATTTTATAATATCAATTCATTTAATATTACCAATGAAATATTATTAATTCGTATTTTAAATTTAGTAAAATTCCATCTTAATGTTTTTAGTTCGTATTAAAAAATGGCAAACAAAAACTGGCATTGAGTTTTAACTAAGAAAAGAGCCCCATAGACCGCTAATTCAATTTGATCCAAGGGAGATGATTAGGAGTAAAAGTCTCCATAACAAGTAAATGCTTATTGCAAATGGTTATTACGCCATAGCAGAAGTGCAGGAAGCTGTTCATTCTAGTTTGGAACCTTCTAGGGTGGCTAATGGGTACTCAGATGTTTCTCAGCCAGCTTCCATGCTTCAAATATCACAGGAAGCACCCAACAGCAATGTTTTATTTCACTTTGTGTTTCCTAGGAATGCTCTAAGAATATTTTTCATATTAACTAAATTGTTTGGTTAGAAAAACTAAATCTTCCTGTAACGACCGCGTCAATGTGTTATTTACTCCGCGTTTCCTTCGTCCTGTGATGTGGCTTTTTCAGTGGTGCCACTAAGACAGCAAGACAATCTCTGACTCTGGCCGCTTAAGGTAAAAATTACAATTAATTATTTGTAGTTTATAGTGTAAAATTATCGGCAATCCGTTTTCATTTAAAGCCACTTTTCTCTTACTTATTGACCAAATTTATTGTTTGAGTTGTCATAAAATTTTAAAACTGAGTACATTATGAAATCGCAGAAATTGCATCAAAAGACATTTTCCTTATTGTTTTCTATTTTAATTATTTTTGAATTTTTTTAGAAAAATGATATCCAACAATTTATATTGACTATAAAAAATATAAATGTTTTAAATAATTTTAAACATCTTGAAAACTATTTAAAAAGCAATACTATATAACTTTATAAAAAACATTATTATCTTTTATACTTTATGAATTGATAAGAGGGTGTGGTTTGTACGTATTAATAAGAGAGGAAGTAACAAAGACAATTCATACAGTTTGCATAATTTAATATATAAACAGTATATGACTGGAACCAGTATTTTAATATGAGATTCTCTTTGTTGTTAGTATATTTTATTTTTCCTGTTAAATTGCAATTTAAAAAAATATATGGTGAATACATAACATAATGAGAATGGAAAAATAATATCGGAAAAGTAAGCTTATCGTGTAATTATTAACATATTTAACTGTTCTTAAACATTAATTGTTTAATTCCTGGCGGCTATTTGGAAATGTATCGTCGTACGTGAAGATTATTTAAACAATATTAGTCTTTACATGAATCTGTGAAAACTTATGATGATATTAGTTATAATAATATACACTAAAAATCCAAAGTATCATATTATGCAATAAGCACAGTAACTAAATTGTGAAAAAATGTATTAGAATAAGGTGTTTTCTAGTCATACCAAAATAGCAGTTTCAGTTGTAAATAGAATCTGAAAGTCACATCAGTTGTTCATACTGGTTCTGTGCCTATCGACGCCTTTGTTGTAGCAATTGGGAACTTTCATAAATACAGTTCCGTTTTGTCGACTTTGGCAAAAGTAATTTTCAAATATCCAGCACCTCATACACCCGAATGCCAGTATATATAGTGTGCCTCAATAATATAATAGTTTACGGGCCCAACTAAATCATTCAGTCCTTAAATAATATCTCATACAGATATATTTTAATCAAATTGCTTTACATTTATTTTAATAAAAGTTTTATGTAAGTATAGAATATGAATATATTTCAACAATTAAAATTGTCTTCAATATACATATGTCAGACCTTACATTTACAGCCACTATTGTAACACAGCACTTACATTTACAGCCACTATTGTAGCACAGCTCTTACATTCACAGCCACTATTGTAGCACAGCTCTTACATTCACAGCCACTATAGTAGCACAGCTCTTACGTTCACAGCCAATATGGGTAGCACAGCTCTTACATTCTCAGCCACTATTGTAACACAGCTCTTACATTCACAGCCACTATTGTAGCACAGCTCTTACATTTACAGCCACTATTGTAGCACAGCTCTTACATTTACAGCCACTATTGTAGCACAGCTCTTACATTCACAGCCACTATTGTAGCACAGCTCTTACGTTCACAGCCATTATTGGTAGCACATCTCTTACGTTCACAGCCAATATGGGTAGCACAGCTCTTACATTCTCAGCCACTATTGTAACACAGCTCTTACATTCACAGCCACCATTGTAGCACAGCTCTTACGTTCACAGCCAATATGGGTAGCACAGCTCTTACATTCTCAGCCACTATTGTAGCACAGCTCTTACGTTCACAGCCAATATGGGTAGCACAGCTCTTACATTCTCAGCCACTATTGTAACACAGCTCTACATTCACAGCCACCATTGTAGCACATCTCTTACTTTCACAGCCAATATGGGTAGCACAGCTCTTACATTCTCAGCCACTATTGTAACACAGCTCTTACATTCACAGCCACTATTGTAGCACAGCTCTTACATTCACAGCTACTATTGTAGCACAGCTCTTACATTCACAGCCACTATTGTAGCACAGCTCTTACATTCACAGCCACTATTGTAGCACAGCTCTTACTTTTACAGCCACTATTGTAGCACAGCTCTTACATTCACAGCCACTATTGGTAGCACAGCTCGTACATTCTCAGCCACTATTGTAACACAGCTCTTACATTCACAGCCACTATTGTAGCACAGCTCTTACGTTCACAGCCAATATGGGTAGCACAGCTCTTACATTCTCAGCCACTATTGTAACACAGCTCTTACATTCACAGCCACTATTGTAGCACAGCTCTTACGTTCACAGCCAATATGGGTAGCACAGCTCTTACATTCTCGGCCACTATTGTAACACAGCTCTACATTCACAGCCACTATTGTAGCACAGCTATTACATTCACAGCCACTATTGTAGCACAGCTCTTACGTTCACAGCCATTATTGGTAGCACATCTCTTACTTTCACAGCCAATATGGGTAGCACAGCTCTTACATTCTCAGCCACTATTGTAACACAGCTCTTACATTCACAGCCACTATTGTAGCACAGCTCTTACATTTACAGCCACTATTGTAGCACAGCTCTTACATTCACAGCCACTATTGTAGCACATCTCTTATATTTACAGCCACTATTGTAGCACAGCTCTTACATTCACAGCCACTATTGGTTGCACAGCTCGTACATTCTCAGCCACTATTGTAACACAGCTCTTACATTCACAGCCACTATTGTAGCACAGCTCTTACATTCACAGCCACTAATGGTAGCACAGCTCTTACATTCACAGCCATCATTGTAGCACAGCTCTTACATTAACAGCCACTTGTTAACACAGCTCTTACGTTCTCTCCCAGTGTTAAATAAAACGATGAGTTACGTTACTTTTTCTGGTTATAAAGACTATTTGTTTACCTGCTCTTTTTGGCGTTTGAAAAACAATATATCTGTTTGAAGATCAACACAGTGTATTTACTTTAACAGAAAGGTGAACGTATTTTTATTTAATTCATGAATATGTTAAAAGTGTGGTATTAGTATAAGGGGCCCATATAGTGTTATTGAAATTTCTAGCATTGACCATATAAACAATTAGACTGTTTCTTTTGGGCCCCGTGAAGCCGGGTTTCCTGTTTGATGAAATTAGTTCATGTTCGGTTTTCACAGATAGCGCCAGTGGTCTCCCCCCTCTCTAACCCCCTCTCTTCCTCTCTCCAGCACACGCTGAAGAGACCAAGCAGTCGTCCGAACTAAAAATAAGGGATTATTTCCTGGTGGCTATGTCTCACATGATATATATCACTTTCTTAGTTTTCAATGAGTGCCTTAACTATTGTTATTCCTAAAGATCTCCATATTCACCTTATTAGGAAGCTTTAAACACAAATATTTACAACATTTATCTTTTAGTTGAGCATAAGGTCCAGCAATATTTAAAATGTAAATTTCCTGTCTTAACAAGAAGTTCTATAGAATTTTTATTTGTAAATAAATGGTTACAATTTTACTATCTTAGGTACAAAAAAATTATCAACTCTCTGAAAACTATGTCACGCTAACAAGTAAACGTAAAAGTTAAATGATAAAATTATACGTGATTGTATTTTATTACTTAGAAGTCTGGGCTAGTTAGTAATCGCCTAATGCTGAGATGGAAGGGGTGGACTCCCTTGAGAGTGTTGTGAGTGGGGATGCCCGCAAAGGAATATGCTAACTATCCTACTAATGTTTCACACAGTAGCTTTGTGGTTCCTGCATTGTAAGTGGTATATGAACAATGCGTGTTCTAACAGGTCGATATTTCCATTACTTTGAGAGTTGGGATTGTATCTGCAAGAAGAGAGAACTGTTCAATTTTACTTTATTGAAGAACTAGGTAAACTTCCTAGTTTATCAATACCAGAAACGTCTTTTGGTATTTGGGTGACAATACACGTTTGTCATCTAACGATTGACCCACCTGCCCACCCTATACGTGCAGTGGTATAGACCCAACCAATCACCCTATACGATCTCTTTGCTTTCTACGTTTCCTCCATATCCACCGCAGTAACTATACATTTATTAGAGTATAACCATTGACCCACCCACCCTCCCATACAACTACAGAGGTGATGTTTCCTTGAGATAAAAGTTACCTAGATGGACCAATGCCACCTTACGTGTATGGGAAGGTGGGTGATTCAATACTGAGGTATTGTATGGATAGCTGGATAATCACTATCACCGTACTTTTATATGTGTGGGTGGGTGAGTCAATATCGATGTAGTACTAGGGTACCTGGACGGTCAGTACGTGTAGGTTTGGGTGCGTCAGTACCGATGTACAGTATTATATGGGTAGGTGGACGGTTAATACAAATGTACGTGTGTGGGTGGGTCAATACTGTACCAGCTGGATTGTCAATACTTTGTCAAACCGTACATTTGTACAGTTAGCTCTATGGGCAAATGCCACTATAACTCACGGTTGGGTCAGTGGGTTTTTAAGAACTAACACTTTGGTAAGTATTTTAAAACTTATGTCTGTAACTTATCACTAATTGGAGGGGTTTTATATCTAGTTCTAGTAAAAAATATTACCAAACAGTCTAACTACATCTAATTGTAAATTAATTATATATATGAGAGGAGTTTTTGTTTTGAAGCGTTCGTAACAGTATATACATGAACACAAGTTAATGAAATGAACGTGTTTTAGTGATTCACTGAACCAAACACAGTATATGAGACTGATGTTATGACTTTCAACTTTAAATAAAAAGAATAATATTTAGTTTACATTTCTTTGAACTCCTATTATCTCTTTAAACAATGTACACTTTCATATCGTAAGAAAATGTCATGCCAGCAATTGATTCCTATAGTCATTATTATATATTTATGAAATATAAAATAATACATTAAAAGTAATCCGTTGAGATACAACAGATTTAGTCACCACAATATTAGTTAAATTAATATTTCACTTGCAAAGGGTAATCAGCCAAATCTCTCCCCCAGTGTGCGGTATCCGTGGTATTATGTTACGGAACCTAACTAAGATTGTCAGCAACAAACAAATCAGCTGATTGTTTGTCTATATATTGAAGAGGCGTGCTGCGCTGTGGCAACCCCCCCCCCCTCCTTGACGGTGTAACTGGAATTATATGGAGTTCATTCTGTTATTACAGTAAAAGATATTAGCTGATAAGTTGATAGTTGCTGTAAGTACTTCAAAACAATGAAGCGTCAAACTATATATAATTGTCCCTACACTTATAACTCATTCCGAAAAAGTATTATATACTATTTTTACTTCATTTACTGTTTTTGTTAATTTTGTTAATTAATTTTAATAGTTGTTCATAATTAATTTTAACCTTATAGTAATTATTATTACCATGACTTTTACGTGTTGTATTTGGTAATACCAAAATGTTGTTTCGTTTGAAAAAAGAGCTATACGAGCTACATTTAAGAAGCCCATAAATTATTCTTGTTTCGAGTCGTTTACGTCACATAAGCTCTTAACGTTTCCATTTATATATATTTTAAACAGTTTTTTTTTCTTCTTTTTTATAAGAAGAATTTAAATCTATTTGGGAACAATCCACGAGCTTTGCATACAATCTGAGAGAGAGAAACACTTTTTTAATACCAAGTCACAAAACTGTCTTTTTTTTTAAAGCATTTATCATACAACACCTCAAGACTTTACAACTCGCTACCTGGTTCAATTAGGTGTGATAGTGGCGTAAAGACATTTAATTAATAAAAGACATTTAAGCGTAAAGTCTAAGAGTTTTTACTACCCATCTACTTTTATAGTGTTACGGATATTTAGAACAGGTGTAGACCTAAGTGGTGTAGATAGAATGTATATTATTCTTGTTTTATTTTTAATACAAGAACAAATTTAAAACATCTTTGTAAATTTAGATAATTTATAACAATTAATAGAATAAATCTGATACTATTATACAGTTTTCTTCAATTTCTGTTAAAAATAAAGATACTTTGATTTGAGTTGAATCCTCTGATACTGGCAGAGAAACACTTTG